>JAHTLZ010000074.1:1139537-1163499 GCA_023846285.1 Phrynocephalus versicolor | reverse complement strand
TTCTTACATCAAGGCAGCTTACATCATTAAAATGTAAACTTTAATGTTAAAATGTAAATTTTAGAATGTGAATTTGACAATAAACCATTAAAAGTGTTCTGCAAAGCAAAGTGTTCTGCTTATATACCGCCCCATACCACAATTTAAAGTTAAAAAGAGTAGGAATACATATAGCAAAAGGAATGGAGCAAATATTACACTGAAAAAGAATAAACAAAAGCCAATCACTCAGGGAAAGCAACAACAACAAAACACATCCAAAGCAGTAGTAACAGCCATCCCTTTGAATATTCCTGGTCAAGCCGCCATTCACCCAGGGAAAGCTTACCTGAAGAGAAGAGTCTTCTGTTGATTGTAAAGGATAAGAAAGATGGGGTACTAAGAGAGCTGGCTCGCCTGGTTCTTGGTGGGACTGAGTTCCACAATATGGAATATCTTGATCATTCCCACTCCCACCCTCCCTGGCCAGTAGGTCCACTCACCTTTCATTGTCCAGTGAGAAGCTCAGCCTGCCCTTCCCCACACCTTTCAGCAGCCAATTCCTCTGACCAGCAAGCAGCAGGAGGGTTTCCCCCTATAGAAGTAGTCAGCTGCAGGAAAGGGGAGGAAGGGCAGCCTGATCCACATTTATTACTAGATCAGCTACACGGCAGTTTCCAGCTCTGCAGTTCTATGAGGATGATGATTATAATGATGATGATACATGATTTGTCCCTTGCCACCTGTAAGCTCTTTCAGCACCCCTATTCTTGGTTTAAGTTACCCTTAAATACCTTGTTTTTTTGTAAAGATTTATTTTTGCCTTCCCCCCCCCTTGTTCTCCATTTTTTGCTATAGTTATTATTGCAATTTTAAAATTCTTTTTAATTTTTATTTTACTGTATATAGTTTTGTTCCTATGAACAATTTTCCTATGATGAAAATTGGGTTTAGGCTTCGAACTTTATTTCTGTAACACTTGATAAGTAGCAGACAAAGGTGGGGGACTCAGACACAGTCTCCAGCTTATCAAGTGGCCCTTTCATCAATCCCCAGACAAATCAGAAGCACTTCACACCTCCACCAACAAAGCCATAGCTAATGACTCATACTTAATGGGTGTTGGGAAGGGTTGCATAGTTGGGACTTTCACACACCCTAGGCCAGTGATGGCAAACCTTTTAGAGACCGAGTGCCCAAACTGCAATTCAAAACCCACTAATTTTTTTGCAAAGTGCCAACACAGCAATATAACCTGTATACAGGTGGCTATGAAGGGGCGATGTCGGGTGCCCACAGAAAGGGCTCCGAGTGCCACCTTTGGCACCTGTGCCATAGGTTCGCTATCACTGCCCTAGGCCATTATCCACCTAATAAGCCAGTTTAGATCATGGTCCACCTATGAACTTATTCAGGCTATTGTTTACCTAACAAGCCTATTCAGCCCATTGTCCAACTTATGAGCCTATTCAGACCAGGGATGTGTGAAAGCAAGATGAACTATAAAATGGAGGACTCACCACTAACCTTCCTCAGACTGACAAAGTTGCTTGGATGAGTAGCGAAACGTTTTGATCTCTCAAGAAAACAAGTCCAGTTGCCGTGACTCAACTTCATGGAGAAGCTATGTGAATCTTCCTCTGGGTAGGAGACCAAGGTAGGGCCTTCTCTGTGGCAGCTCCCAGGTTCTGAAATATTTTCTCCCAGGAGATCGGGCTGGCCCCCTCCTTTTTATTCCCCCAGACAGCTGAAGACTCATCTTTTCAGGCAGGCTTTTAACAATCCAAATTGAATCCTGCAGATCTTTTTAAAGTTATATAGTTTTTAACATTTATTCACTTTTAATTGTGCAATCACATTTTAATTTGTATACAGTTTATTTGTTTTTTAAAATGATTATTATGTTTTTAATTTTATTCTTTTAATATTGTGAGCTGCCTCGGGTTCACTTATGAGGTGAAAGGTGGCCTATAAAACAAACAAACATTTTCTCCAAGTTTATTTTCTGAAGACTTTACCACAATTTGGTGGATTCATATTTATGATGGAAAGAAACTGGATAATTTCAAATCAAATTGTATAATTAAATAAGGTTTGGGGATGAATATTTACTAAATTTTCAGTCTTTTTTTAAAAGTGTCTGTTTTAAAAATTATGTACTAAATTAAGGTTCAAAATTTATGTTAAGTTGAATTAAAATCCAACGTGTTATATATTGCTATTTTTATTGGGAGGTTAATTTTAAACACCATGAGATATTTTGATTACATGAGAAATGGAGCTAGTATAACTTTTGATTAGTTTTAAATTGATTATTTGGAATAACAGAAGCTGAGAGAATTTAATCAATAAATTGGAAACAAAAAAGGGAAAACCTTTTTTAAAATACAGTGGACCCTTGTATAACAAACAGCTTGTATAACATAAAATTTGTACAACATAAAAATTCCAGAGATAGGGGAAATTTGCTTAACATAATTGCGTATGGGGAAAATCCATACAACATAAAAATGGGAGCACTCCGTTTTCAATGCATTCCTATGGGGATTTGTATAAAGGAAAATTTGCTTAACATAATTTCATTTGGAATGAATTAATTCCTTTATACAAGGTACCACTGTAATGTGATTATGATATTGTGTATTTATTTTTGAACACCTTATGGATACAAATGCTTCTGGGTACCTTTGTTGTATGCAATTATATGATAACTGGATTTTTTTTTTCATGAGCTGCAGTTTTTCCCTCCCCCATTTTCCCTTTGTGTATCCCACATTGTTTGTGAGAAAATAAATAAATACATAGTTAAGGGGGAAATGATGGAAAGAAATGCTTTGAAAGCTTCTAGCAGATGAAAGAGGAATACAGTAATCAGATTTACACATCTCTGCAGAAAGCTGTGCAACGTCAGATATGAAACAAATAGCTGATATTTATCCAAGGCACTCCACTTTTAGGGGGTAAATATTAGGTAGAATCAAGCCTAACTCCTAAAGCAGGGCATTAAGGAGACCTTCCAGCAAGGACGGGTACTCACTTGAGTTGGCCAACTTGCTATCAACCAGAACTCAAGTTGCACCGGTTAATTCTCTGTATGACCTGAACTCAACTCATGACCCACCCTCACTTTTTTCTGGAGGTGGGGGGTGGGGAAACCTTGTTTTAGTCAGGGCTTTGGACTTGGACCCAGACTTGGGAGTCAGATCGAAAGACATCCCTGCCTTCCAGACAGTAAGAGCTGTTTGCCAGTGGGGTGCATCTCCTTTTTTCTGGAGGGTTTTGAATATATAAGTGGTTGGCTGGACACCTTTCAGGGATGCTTCAGGTTTTGATGCTCTGCATGAGATGACCTTTGGTTTTCTTCCATCTACAACCTCTACAAGGCTATGATTCCAGCAGGAAACACCCACACCCACACCCACATCAGCAATCAATCTGTTGCATTAATAAAACTCAGCTTCTCTAGTTTCTGTGGCTATCAACAAGAAAGAATTTCATTTGGTTCCTTCATTTAATAAGAACTGTTTAGAGACATACATTTATTTATAAATCTGGCAGGAATAATTATTTTAAAGGTCCAAACCCAGTTCATAATCTGAACTAGAGCAAACCCACAGAACCAATGGAATTTACATGAGTGTTGACTCATCCCTTATTGGTCAGGTGACTCAGGTCTCTTGTAGTTCCTAAATGGGACCAGCCATCTGGTGTAGGCCTTTGCATGTGGGAAAACAGACAGATTCATCCATCCAACCAAAGGACTTCTTAGGTCTTCTTAAAACTCTGTCTCTGAAGCCCTGCATACTCATCCACATGTGTGAAACTACATTTAGAAGCCACTTGTTGCTTTTTATTTTTGGTAGGCTTCTCATCTTCCGCAGATCTCGGGCAGATATGTCATCTCCAGGTGTGGAAGCTTCTACAGAGAAGATGGTGGAAAATCTGGGCCAGTTTGTTTTTGAGAACTTACCAACATTTGCAATTTTCTTCCTATGTTTGATGGAGCAGGCATTTTTAGCAAGTCAAATGTGGGTCAAAAATGAGTGAAAGACCTTCTCATTCCAAGCAAGGTATTCTTGTTGGCTTCTTCGACAATGCCTTTGGATAACATACCCTGTAGCAATATTTATTGTAGACCAGTTGGTCCCAACCCCTTGGGTCCCCAGATGTTTTAGATTATAACTCCCAGAAATCCTGGCCAGCACAGCTAGTGGTGGTAAAGGCTTCTGGGACCTGTAGTCCAAGAACATTTGGGGACCCAAGGTTGGGAACCCCCTACTGCAAACTAAGCGTTCCAGTGGTCTGATGAAATGTGGCCAGTGGTTATGCAACATCCTTCATCTTATTAAAAATGTTTCTGGTTATTTATCTTTCCCTAATATTTTCATTTCTTACCTCCACTGGAAGCCCGTGAAGTTCTTGGTGTGAAGAACCAGGTGAAGAAAAATAATCACACACACGCAATGTTATTATTATTAAAATGAACTGTTTATATTATCTCAGTTGAGTCAATACAGTATAATGTATTAAAATGGAAAGGTACAAAATTGAAATAAATACTTTCTGAATCATGTATAAATCTTTTGTCAAGATGACATTTTGTGTTTTTGTGTTTTTGTGTTTTTTGTTTGTTTGTTTCTTTTCATCAGTACATGTTTCAATAAAACATTTAAAATGACATTTAAAGTATCATTTAAAATATGGTTTGTGGAAGAAAGACGCTCAACGCAAACAAATTTTGGCTTGTTTTGGCATGAGATCTTGACATAATCTGCGTTCCCCAAAACCACGTAAATGGCGGTAAAAGTACTAAATGCTTCAACTCATTTTAAAAAAATAAACAGGCTTTACAAAACCCCCTCTGATCCTTAACTCAACTGCTCTCCTGTGTACTCTGCATGTAACAATATATACATTCATTAGTGTCCAAGGGAAGACAGCCACTGACTTTCATCAAAAACAACTTGGTGAAGAAGAAGAAAAAATCCCACACAACTCTAATTAACATTATGAAGAATAAAATTATACAGTTATTTTTTTTTAAAAAGGAATAGATTCAGCCGTGCAGAAGAATTGCACAGAAATGAGACCCAAGCAAAAACAGAGACATGGAACAGGGACATAAGCACCTATTGGCAAATCCAAGTCTGAAGCAAGCAGCTATTGTCCTATTAAGAAATACATACATACAATTTAGGTGGCGGACTGCGTGTGTGGATTACATGTCTGTGAATGATTACATGGCCATTCCTAGTGTGCCAGTTCAAAGAGGTGGGCTTAATTGTCCTTGAAATTCCTGGAGCGTAGGTAACACTGCAACTGAGCTAATTTTTAAAATCTAGCCAGGCTGCCCCTGTCTGCTTCGTTTGGAAAAATCATTGGCTGGAAGAATTCTCCTAAGGAATTTCTGCTGGCTAACCATTTAGTGGGGCGTGGTGACTCAGCAGGCTAGAGTGCTGAAACTGTCGGCTGCAGTCAGCAGCTCAGCGGTTCGAATCCCAGGTGTCACGCAGCGGAGTGAGCTCCTGCTGTTAACCCCAGCTCCTGCCAACCTAGCAGTTCGAAAGCATGCAAATGCAAGGAGATACAGAGGTACTGCCATAAAAAGCGAGAAGGTAAACAGTGTTCGGTGCTTCAGCCATGCCGGCCACATGGCCATGGACTCGCACAACACTGGCTCTTGGGCTTGGAAACGGAGATGAGTGCCGCCCCTAGAGTCGGACACAACTAGCACATATGTGCAGGGGGGAACCTTTACCTTTTAACCATTTACTAATACCATTTTAAGTTGCTAGACATGCACATTTTGAGTGGTTTATGTAACCAGGATTTTGATATGGGGAGGACAGCCCTAGGTCAAGTTTGTAGCCCTAATGTCAGTATAACACCGACTGAATCGATTGCAGAATGGTAAACCAACCAACCTAGAAAGCCAACTGATTCAATGGACCTGCCCTAACTGGGATTAACAATTGGATTCCCGCTGGTACAAGATGGTTCAAGGTATTTAGAAGTGGCTTGCACTTATGGTGCCACCCACCCCATGATTTGCATGGGACTCCTCTCACATAGAGTGGGTGGATAATTCTGAAAACTATGTTAGCCCCTGGCCACACTGGTGATGGCATTCGCTAACTGTTGGGAGTTCAAACAACAACAACCCCACACCTGTCCAAATTCTGCCATGGACACCAAGAATAAGTATCAATCCCTTGAACGGCGGCCTAGATAGATACTGGCCTGGGAACAAATTCCAGAATCTGGACAAAACGTTTCAGATTATGTTCACATTTCTTCTGCAAAATAAGTCTCCTGTCATGCTTGTTTTGTTTTGTTTTGTTTTGTTTTTGGAATGGCAAAAGAGGCCTCTACCTGATCCTTCTTCTGTAGTCTGACTGGTTGGATTGGAGTAGCGGTGATGTGACTTTTTGCAAGGAGGAGGGTTTTTTATTTCCATGATGGAACATTATTTCCATCCATGGCAAAGACGGAAATGAATTCCCTGTTTGTTTGCTTGTTTGATAGACTTCTCACTTAAAGAACAGCAATACATTTTGCTGATTACTACACAAAAATGCTTGTGTTGATATGAAATAGCACCACGCATCAGTTTCAATCTCTCAAGAAAAAGAAGTCCAGTTGCATGACTCAAATTCCAGATAAACTCAATAAATCTTCACAGACATTGTGTGTGTGTGTGTGTGTGTGTGTGTGTGTTTTAACTGGGTGGCAGAGACTTTTTCAGAACTTTGCTTTTAAATCAAGTTATTTCAGTTCCAGTCCATGGGTGTGAACACAACTGGCAATGTACTTTCCCCCCCTTCTGTTGGATTTGGGAACCATTGGCACTGTGGTTAAAAATGTTTAGCAAATCAATGCCTGATGACCATGAACAAAAACTGGCAATGTGGGCTGTGCCACACATGGTGTCTTTGTGGAACATAGCACCTTGACACCATCGAGACAGATAGAGGCATTGTATATTAAGTACAATGAGCAACAGGCTGCTGAAACAGAAATGATCCAGTTGCCAGTGGGACCGTATCCTGAGGCACCTTGAGCCTTCAAATGTCTCTTATTGAGATGTTTCCTTGTGACAAGAAATGCACAGCTATAAATATAATTGCTATTTTCCGTCCCTGTAATCCATCCAGTTGAGGACATCCTTTATATTTCTTGGGGTGATATATTTGATTTGCTCTGGTACGCTATGATAATAGTAGATGTATAGTTCTTAGGAGGTTACTGTAAACTTCTCAGTCCTGTGGGGCCTTCAGAGATTGGGCCACCCAAGACTGGTAATGTTCCTCTTCTTGAGATATTAAATGGAAGTTACCATAATTGTTCTACAGATTACAAAACACCTTTTGAAACTCTTAGATTGCTTTCAACAAGGGATGAAATGATTGTTGCTTTTAATACGTTTGTGAAGATTCTCAGTCATCCAGGTGAGGTTATCTGGAAGTTGAATCATGGCAACTGGACTTTTTTTTCTTAAGAGATCGAAACGTTTTTGCTACTTGTCAGTCTGATGAGCAGCGAAATGTTTCTGTCTCCCAAGAAAAGAAGACCAGTTGCCATAGCTTAACTTCCAGATGTTGCTTTTAATGTGTGTGAGTAATCAGATTCAATAGCTGATGCCTTCTCTCAGTCCACTTTTTGGACAAAGAGTCAAATCTAAAAAAACAAACCAGGTCAAGCCGTTTTTGCTTGCTTGCTTGATCTAGTTTAATCTGATGGGTCAAGCCAGATGAGACACTGAGTTCGTACTCAGAAACTGCTACCTCAGTTTTCCCTCCAGCAAATCCATCCATGCCCAGATAGGATTGCTTATGTCTACCTCCCAATGACTGTTCAGAAAAAATGGAACAAACTAAATTGGAAAATGATAGTGGAAACTCATGCTTGAAAACCAGATCTCTTGAAAGTCTTCTAAAAGTGAGTCTTCTTCTATTGTGTAGTTTGTCGCTGCTTCCTGGTCGTGTCTCTTCTTAAATAGTTGTATTGTTTTTAATAAATACTATTTTGTGCTCGCTTTAAAAAAACAACAACACACTTCAGACACACAATCTGGGTAGGTGAGCGTTAGCTCAATATTTGAAATGCATGTATGCAATACTGTATTTTATTGTGCTATGGACACACAGGTTGGAATCCAGTTCGTTATGGGATCCTTTGGGGATCCCATTGGAGTGAATTTCTGTGGGTCAAATTCTTGCTAGCTGAGAAGACAGCGTAGGTATTGGTTGTCATGCGCCCAGTGTGTGACACCAAATGGCTATGCCACCGTTTTGGACTGGCAGTAATTCACTACTGACATTTACCCTCATGGGCTTATACTAGAAGGTGTTTAGTGGTAGGATTTTGTCCATAGCATTTTAACCACCCTGGCCAGATGGCTCCAGAGTAACATGTCAGGTTTTCATTAGTTGACTTTCAGAAGGCAGTTGAAAAGCTGATGCAGGTCCATGAGAGGACAACCAGGATGAAAAGGAGCTGGGAAGGAGGTGGTTTTTGTTTGTTTTTAACACAAGTCTCTTTCATTTAAAACAGTGGCTCCCAACCTATGGGTCTAGAGATGTTCTTGAACTGCAACTCCCAGAAATCTTGGCCAGCACAGCTAGTGGTGAAGGTTTCTGGGAGTTGCAGTCCAAGAACATCTGGGGACCCACAGTTTGGGAGTCACTGACCTATCAGGTAAGGAGGAAAAAAAGATAACCAGATTTAAAGATACACAAGGCTTTCAGACAGAAGGGGGAACAATCCTTTCTCTGTTGCTCCCCAGGCCAGGCATTGGACCAACAGGCGGGACATGACAAGGAATGGGTTCTGCTAAACCTTAGGAGGAATTTTGCAAGATGGTATAACTGTTGTTTGTTCACAGCATTTAAGGAGAATTCAACTGCCTCTCTGTTATTCCAAGAAGTCTGCCTTGACCAGGAGCTGGAGTAGGTAACCTCCAGTCCTATCCAGTTTTAAAATTATAGGATTCCCCCCCCCCCCCCCGCAAAAAAATGCCTTGTACCCAGTGTGACTCAAAAGCCCTTTCAAAGGCAGCTAGATGCTTCAGACCAGAATTTGTACAGCAGAAAAGAAGAAGGGGGGAAAACCCAGAGAGAAAGTATACCATGACACGAAACATCAACTTTTTTCCCCAGACAAAATGTTTCCACAACCTGGTTTTAAGGAACCGTATTACATATATCAATAGATAACACTATGCTAGGTCTTGAGGGAAATCAAATCAAAGGAAAGAGAGAAAAGATGTGAAATAAAGCAAGACGTATGGTATAGGGGGATACTCTGGTCAACAAACCAATCACCATTAGAATCAAAAAAGCAAACCATCCTTCACCGAGGAAACTGAACAACATTTCTGAATGCACTAAGTACATTTTAAACCATGCAATTTTACACAAACATCTTAACTAGTTTTTTAAAACTTTTTAAAACACCAACATTATGCATTTCTTTGTTAATTATATTGGTTAAAGTCGCAGCCAGAGGCTGCCAAATATCAGATACATCATCATATACATATTTTTGTTTTTATACAGAATCCGGACAACACAACATTACACATCCTAGAGAGAGAGAGAGAGAGAGAGAGAGAGAGAGAGAGAAGAAAAAGTATTTTTCCTTTGTTTGTTTGTTTATATCTATATATATATCTATATATATCTTTTTTCTTTTGTAAAAAAGATGGAATGACATGAGGAAGGAGGGAAGCAGGCCAAAAGAGGGGGAATCTGGTATTTCCCTCCACATGAGGAAGGCCATATGAAAATAATTCCTAAAAGACAGTAGGACAAAGCGGGGTTTGGGGTAGGGAAGAAAAGAACATGTTCTCTCAAAACTGGCTCCACGTCTTAAAAACTCTCTTCACTACAAAACAATGTTTGGACGCAGAGTGTATTGGAATTGAAAGAAACAGGAAGAACTGTGCTGTCACGTTGATTCCAAGTCCATTTTATTCAAATTCAAAACTGGATCGGGAAGACAAAGAAAAAAAATCAAGGTATGGTTGTGTGTGATTTTTGAGGGTCTCTTGTTGGCGTGAATGTCCCATGTACCCCATGGTGGACGAGGAAACAAGACTAGACAATAGCAGGCTGATAGGGAGTTTCAAGGATTAGCATGATGCTTTTACTGCCAAACTTATATATTTTTTCCCCCCTTGTGATGTCGCATCGGTTGAACCAGCATAATCAGTGATGGTTGTTGTTTTTTTAAGCTGATGATTTGGGTCACCTTTTAAAGGATCAGCTTTGACTATCTCCCACCCACATCCTAAAAGCAAGACATGCATTAAAATCAATTGTGTCCAATGCGCCCCACCCCACCCCGTTTGTCATGGCAAGTATACAAATACATTAAAATTTCATATATATAAGAATCAAAGATACAAAATCATTTCAGACAAGAATTTTTTTAAACAATAACCATTACAGTGCAAGGTTTTTTTTTGTTTACAGTAAAAGGTGTGTATATAGGTTTACAGTAACTGTAGATTGTAGCTGTTTCCTTTTTATTTTGTTTTTTTAATGTACATTAGGTCCCTGATGTTTTGAGAGTGTATGCACCAGTCAGAGATAAAAAACCAAGCACAGAATGGCTATTCAACTCTAAATACATTTTTTTTCTTAAACATTTACAAAATAACAGCAATATCACAAATTCACAAGCACATTGCTTTGTCTTAATCAAAAGCATGTGGTTTTTATATATATATATATTTCAGTTTTTAAACTTTCAACACTTAAAGAAATACAGACATCGGATAGGTAATGAGTACATGAGCACATGTGTCGTTTGATTCAAGGACTTTGTCATTCCACCAGATGTGTAGAAAAGGGAAAAAAATTAAGCACCACATCTTAAGACTTGGCTGTTTCATGTATGCACTGGGTGCCTTACTTGGGAGCAGGCACGCTAACTGGCTGTGGATCGGGACCCAACACCCTCCTCTTCGTTCAGCCCTCCAATGGCTCCTGTTTATAAGTGAGCCGGTTTAAAGTTTTGTTATGACCTCCGTTGCAGGTGATAAGAGTGGACCATCTATTTAGCTCTAAAGCGGCTTCAAATCCCATAACCGTTTTAAAACTTCAACAGCTCGTGTTGTGAGTGTGACAATCAGAGTAGAATTTCGACGTAAAGCGTTAACATGGGCACTTACTTTCACATGAAAGAGAAGGAATGTGTCTCGACTTACAAAAGCAATGTCTTGAAAGTAACGCTCACCGTTGAAACAATCAGTTTTAAGCGTGATGCTCTAAATGCATCTGATAATTGACTTGCTTTGTGTAACACGAGAGTCGTAATTCTAATGTTAACATATTCTATTAATGTGTTATTTCCAAGTTTTGCTTTAGACCACCAGCAGAGTACAGCCTCTTCGTCAACTGTCGTTAATTGGAACGGGTTGGTCAACGGCAGAAAAAATAAGGCAGTGGGGAATTTCAAAGGTAGGTGGGAGAGGGCAAATAGGGTTTTGGAAGAGAGAGAGAGTGAGAGAAAGAGAGAGACAGAGAAGGATTGAAATGAATTGATGAACAGATTTTGGAGAACCAGCCTGAGGCAGACATTTCACCAAAGGCAAAGAGGAATGAGAACTGATGAAGGGGTGGCAAATTTGGGATTGATATCGAGAACTTATCTTGCAATAAACAGTTTCTGGGCAGTACCACCCATACATGTGTATATGTGTGTGTGTGTCTGTTTGCAATTTGCTTTCCCAGTGATTTCTAAAACTGGAAAACAATGCTGGGGGGGGGGAAAGGAGAGATAACTGTTCATGGAAAACAGCAAATGGAAAAGAATGCACGGTGGATAAAAGCCTGCTTCAAATCAAAGATGCCCTGTTCCTCTAACAAATCACACTGTCAAAGTGTGTGTGTGTGTGTGTGTGTGTGTGTGTGTGTGTGTCTGTCTGTCTGTCTGTCTGTCTGTCTGTCTGTCTCGCAGGTCATCCATTCCACAAAAAGATGTCAACAGAGGAGGGGGCATTGTATCGGCTACAGCATAGCTCTACTAGATTTGAATAACCAAGACAGTTTTTTTTTAATTTTGTAGGAGTTGGTACTTATTTAGGTGGCATCCTAGATCTAGACTCTGTGGGAACAGGAAACTTGTTCATCTCCAGGTCTCCTTGGTGTTTCTGGGGCCACATGCCAGTGACGGACAGGGCGGGAGGCAAAAGAATCACAAGAAGTGGATGAGGTCATCTGAGGAACTCCAGAGGGCTCGGCTGGGTCACCAGGAGGACTAGATGTTCCTCCTTCATTATAAAGTTTTAAAATTAATATCCAGCATCTGGAACATACTTTGGAAAGAAATCAGCTTTCTGAAGGGAGGAAGAATAGCATCGCTAAAACTTGGTATTAAAAGAGAGAGCCCTTTTAGTGTTGGCACCTTGGTGGCAGGTCACCCTCTCCCGTCTGGTGAGTAAGCTATTATAAAAATTCATTTTCAGAAGGTTTTTCCCAATCATTTCTCTTTATGGTCCCTTCAGAATAACCACTCAGATGGCATATGGCCTTTTTTTATGTGTGCGCAAGCTGGTATTTGACAAGATAGATTGGTCAATGTATAGCCATCCTTGCAGGGTTTTTTAGTATAAAATCCTCAAAAATAGTTTACAGTAAACTACACAGCTATGCCAGCTCTAAACCTTCCTAATCCTGCCTATAAATATTTGTTTAACACATATCAAGTGTTCTAGTCAAGTGCAGTGGTAGATGTGACCAAACCTTTTGTGGCACTTTTGCAGTTGATCAGGTTGTCATGATATACTGTACTGTACTGTACTGTAAACTATTCTAAGCTTGAGTCACCTTTTTCACTTGCAAGTGGAAGTCCACAAATGTTAAATGTGACAGGTGGGATCCTATACAGAGAGCATAGATCTGCAGGCGGGTTGCACCATAAAGTCTCTGCTTGGACGTTTCCACATTGAAAATACAGTAGAATGCCTTCCCTATGTGTGCTAACACTTCCTTTGGAAATGCCAGGTTCAGGATATCTGCCTATACAATGGGCTGTTGCATATGCATTAAAAAAAAACACAAGATTTTTGCCTTCATTATGTAATTGTTACTGGATGGATTAAAAGGCTGCTTTCTAAAGGTAGATTTTTAACTCTTGGTTTACCAAATCCTAATAA
Organism: Phrynocephalus versicolor; assembly: GCA_023846285.1. Taxonomy (NCBI): domain Eukaryota; kingdom Metazoa; phylum Chordata; class Lepidosauria; order Squamata; family Agamidae; genus Phrynocephalus; species Phrynocephalus versicolor. The sequence continues at coordinate 1,150,358 of JAHTLZ010000074.1, read as the reverse complement.
ATAAAGTCCAGAAGCCTATTCACTTTTTACATTGGTGCAAATGTAACTGCATAAACTGCACACAGACTAACCACAGCTCACATTCCTGGTCTCATGCCAAAGAGGTTCTGTGGGAAATCTACTCTTGTTACAGTTGAGCAAGTCAGAGATACTATATGGAAAGATGCTGGATTTTTTTTTTTTTTGGTCTAATACAATATTGTGTGGACTGAAATATTTTCAGTGTTGTTGACAAAATGTTCTTTGCTAAACCAAGCAGAAGACAGAGGACGCAATATTGCTGAAAGTGGCACGTAAATCACCGACTGGACGGACCCTCTTTGTTCCTAGACTTTGCAGAGGCTCACACCCAAGGCAAAACCAAAAATGACTCTCAATGGAGGGATGATGATGATGATTCTTCTCAGAATCATCGAGTTGGAAGGGGCCTATCAGGCCATTGAGTTAACCCCCCTCTAGTCCGTTCTTTGTGGGTGCAGACTGTATGGTAGCTGATAGACAGATCCAGAACACTGGGAGGGTGGCATTGTTGCCTGGGAGCAATAGGTTACCCAGGTGATCTGTTTTAGGGAGGGAGATTATCCTGAGGGAGATTATACCTCCTTGGACCTCTCTGGCTTGGATGTGTGTGTTCCTGAATGGCTCTGTTTCTCACTCCGTAAGCTGAAGCTACCAAAAACCCAGGCAAGGTAAGTCCAAGAGATTCTGCTGGCGGTGGTGAACAAAAATGCAGCTATCCCTGAAAATAATAAATCGGAACCATAATTGGGTGGAATAAAAGATTAGTATTGTAGAAAGCACCAAGGGGGGAAACCGTTTGGGCTGCACGAAGAAAGCCCGAGTGAAGCCATTAAAAAGTGACCCTGGCCAAGTTTGGTGGAGTGACAAAACCCTTCAATAAAAACACAAGTCCTTGCAGGTAGAGGGTTGGAATGACACATTTGTCATTGTTACAAGAAGCCTTTTGCCTCTCCCACCCCCGTGCTCACTTCAAACCCACTCCCAAATTGCAACAGATAACACCTCATAAACATAAATGATCCACATGTTTCATTCCATTCAATCAGAGACAAAAATACCACCCTGACAGGGGAACAGATTAGCAATCGCTAAAATAAGCAACAGGAAGGAAGAATCCAAGTTGAACCACACCGACACCAGATCAGAACATGGGGGGGGGGAGGAAGAGCTGTCCATGTTGAACCATTGCATAAATTGCAAAGTAATTATTTTAAGACTGTAAGCCACTTTGGGGAGAAACCAGGGTGCTTTTAAAAATCCTCTTAACTTTTACAAAAGAACCACACATAATATATATTTTAGGCACCACAACTGCTGTCCTACACTCTTGGGCTGCTTAAACTCAAAGGAGGCCTCCAGGATTCAAGCAGCCTTAAAGGTTAACACAGGACGAAAACCTCTATGTATGAAAGGATTATCATCGTGTGAATTGGACAAAGAAACCTTATGAAATTGTGCCTAATGTGGTGCAGCCTTTTATGGAATACTTAATAACATGGGGGGAGTCCCTTTTTCTAAGTCCTCTGTTCTCATTCTGGGCAAGAATTTCCTCTCATTTTACACTGGTGTGGTGAGTGCTGATCGGGTTACATTTTGGGACCCAACCTCTGCTCGCAAATCCCCCTGTGATCCAGGTCTAGCCACTGCCATTTTGCCTCAGCAAATTCAGAGGTGGATTCAGATAGAGCATTATTCCAGTGGCTGGCATTATACTTCACCAAGGACTCGGGGGGCAGTAGACTAAGTATGAATCATTTCCTTGCATTATTATTTTTCTCGGTGTAAAATGGACAAAACGAAAGGCTTCCCCAGGGTTCCCTGACAGGGAAGTTGGGAGGTTCGGGGAGATAGCTTGTGTGACAGCTAAAAAGACATGTATGTGCTGAGGCCTGATCGCCCCATTCCCTTCCACTTGTGCTTGTATCTCAACAGGAACTCAACAACGATTGTGACACTCAACGCACTGCCCACCTAAGAGTCTCTCCTAATAACCCTCTTCAGCATAACTGACGGACACCCACTGGAATCATGTTCTGGGCACCTTTCAAGGGGTCTTAATGGTTAACAGAAATGTTTAGGATAACAGCGATAGATAACAGCAGGAATGACTGAGGAGACACACCACTGCCTGCAAGTTCCAATGGGACTCCCTTCCAAGTGCTGCTAGAGCTGAATTCAAAGTCTTTCTGGGACTGTTATCATTTTAGGGTGGATGCCTCCCCTCCCCTCCCCAGGGAACCAAGCTGACTGGATGGAACATTCCTAGTTCAGTATTCTTCATACTCATTGCTTTGCGGTACAGCCCTCCCCCCCCCAAGGCTGTACCACCACATTTTTTTCTATCACAGCGACCGTTTTTATCCCCAATGCCTTGGAAGGAAGTCACACTGATCACACTGGTAAAAAAGCATGTCGCTTTGCAGCTCAAAAACTCATGAAAGTCACCGGGAACAAAGCCAAAACAAACAAAGAAGAGGAACTTGCTGTTTAGAACTTCATTAGATGGCAACTGGGCTGCTTACGAGATCATTCACCAGACAATCAGAATCACAAAGTCATTATGTTTCCACTTTACATACAACTTTAATTCACATCACGAAATAAAAGATCTTGTTGATTCAATATCTGCATGCCTTTCACACACACACACCCCTTCGCCACAATTAACCTGAAAACTCTGGTGTCTATCCAAGATTCGTAAAATGCAATATTGTTTTGACAGAGGAATGATACGGACAGAGTGCAGAGCCAACAAGAATATTGACTCCTGTGTTCAGGAAAGGAAGAAAAACAAAAACAAAACGGGGTTCAGATAGGTTTGCACAATCAAGTGGGGCACCACAACAATAAAGGTTATGACATCTGATGAATATTTCTGTGTTATAGCTTTGAGTTTTATTGCAAAGCAAAAAATATATATTTGTATATATATATATTATATATATATATATTTTATCTACAGGTCACCTCCAACATTTTACGCCTCAAGAAAAGCACAAGGAAATGAAAGGAAAACAAAATCATAATGAGGTAGCTACAAAACATTGGGATGTAGGAAAACACTTGGTACAAAAGTTGGCTTAACGCAACTGGCGTTGAATGCACTTACGAGCAGCTGGAGAAGCAAAGCTGGGGCCTGGAGCTTATCAAGGTGGAATTCCATGTTGCCTTTTTTCCGCCACAACAGGGGAGAATTCCTGCCATTATTTATTTTGCCACTGAGCACCTGTAAGTCCACCAGAGAACATCTGTGCATTTTGGACTATTCTGGAATGTACTCTAAGGAGCACAGTGCTCGCAGGAGGGTTGGCCAAACCTGCCCATCAACCTCAACCCCCACTCTTCCTGCCCTGAACCTCCTGAATGGCATTTCTTGGTTAAACAGATATTCACAGAGGTCAGGTTGTCTGCTATGGCTCATCTTCTCACTTACGGAACACATGGTGAGCCCCGATATTCCTTTGCACCCAGAAACCACGCACAATCCTTGACTGACACCAAGAGGTAGTTCTCTGTCCAAGAAACGAGACTACTTCTTTAAAAATGGATTCATTCAAATAATTTTGATTGCAGATAACAGCTTGGCTGCTGGGAGAATGGAAAAGATGATCTGGGAGGATTTTCTTTTGTGCTTTTTAATATTTAGTATATTTTTTATTTTTTAAAAAATAAATGTTTGTGTTTTTAAAATAAGCAACTGTGAATCCCTCTGTAGGGAGAAAGGTGGAGTAGAAATTCAGTCAGTCAGTCAGTCAGTCAGTCAGTCCGTCAATTTTTATCAGAATTGACCTCTATAAGGTACATAGAAAGAAATCTGCTGCAACTGCTCTGAACTGCCTACATATACAGAGAAAAACCAAGAACATTTCACGACAGTAATGCAACTAACTTGTGCAGAACACCTTTCTTCTTCCTGAGACATGCAACGACAAAGTTTTTGGCATGAAAAGTTGAGGGCTAAAATAACTTTAAGGGGTGGGTTAAGGAATATCTAGGATCAGGCATTAAAATGCTCCTAAATACCAAATGTGCATGGAAAACAAATCTTTGCATTTATATTCATCTTACTGGGAACTGGTATCTCACAACCAAAGGAAATTGCCTGCTGTTGCACATTTCCCTCAAAACAGGGTGTGAAGTGGTGAGTTGACTTTATATTTTAAATGTACTGTATATTCTACTCTGGCACCAGGAAGAATTACTGTACTCTCAAGCTGGCCAACAGCAATAAAGTCAACATGCAATTAAAACCTGAAAGCAAATTTACAATACATCGGTAATTGAAAAATGTCCATAAAAAGAAAAAAACCCACTTTAACCCAGTTGAGCAGCCAAGGTCTGTCTGAATACAAAGATCTTTGCTTGCGATGAAAACAAGAAAATAAAAAGTGTGTGTTTGTGTATGTGTTAAAAAGAGGAATAAGGGGGGCATAGCCCCCCCTTCAGCAGGATGCTCCAGACCGTGGAAGAAATCACCAAAAATATTTAAAAAACAAAACAAAACACTCATTCAGAGCAAAATAGCCTTTTAAAAATGTTGGACGGTGCAGTTTAGTGCAAATTGTCACTAATTTAAAAGCCACCCTCAGCTCCACACAGAAGACAAATAGATATGCAAAGTATCTCACCAAGCATCACACCTAGAGAAAAGCATTGCTACGCTCTGGACTGTGCCCGTTCTACATGGGCTTCAACCGCTCCCAAATCCCATGCAGAAAGAAAGGCAAGGACCACTGCAGCACAGATATGGGTAAAAGCACAAGAGAAATAAAAATAAAATGAACAAATTAAATAATTAAACATGACGGCACCAGAAAGATTAAATTATATATATTTATTTAATGTGAGCTTTCATGGCAGTCCACTTCATCAGAAGCTCACTTATGTATACAGTAGGACCCCCCCCACCCCATATCCACTGATTCATTAACCACTGATTCAATTATCCACTGTTGGCAGAGCAAAAAAAATGCATAAATAATTGAGCAGCGGCAAAGCAAGTTACTGTCAAAACCAGCAGCTGTTAAGCAAGCTACTGTCGTAAAACAGCAGCCGTAAAGCAAGCTACTGTCACAAAACAATGGTTTTTTTGGGAGGAGGGGTTTCATTATCCACAGAAAGGCCGGGAACCAATCCCGAGCAAATACCGGGATCTTCCTGTATATAGAAACACATAAGTAAGTCTTTCACCACTCGCCTACACCTGGATCAAGCTGGTGACCAAGAAAAATGGCATCTCAGATCAAGAAGAAGATAAGTAAATCATTAAGGTGCCGCATGATTTAGTCTCTCTTGCTCTCCCTTTTAATTTTTTTTCATTTCTATTTTGCTTTTACCAACAATGCTAGCACAGACTAACACAGCTACTTGTTATACAACACTAGAGGTGTGGTTGCCACCAGGTCTCAGGTGGTCATCTGTAGCCTCAATGAACTGTCTTTGCATCTCCGGGGGGGGGGATAATTTTAATAGGGGGGGGGGCGGTGAAGTGGGGGTGTGTGTGTGTGTGTGTGTGTGTGTGAGAGAGAGAGAGAGAGAGGAATGGTAAACAGCTGTTATGGAAATAACAGAATCATAGAACTGTGAAGTTGGAACGGTCCTACAATACCCTCAAATCCAAACCTGCGTGTGTATGTGTGTGTGTGTGTGTGTGTGTGTGTGTGTGTGTGTGTGTGTGTGTGTGTGTGTAATGCGCACACGCACCTGTGAGCGTGTGTGAGAAAGGCGTGTATGCTTGAAAACATGTTTCCCACCTGGAGACCCTATGAATTACATGTACCTTGTTAATTTCTTTATAGCAAACCCAACCAACAAAGCATCTTGAGAAAACTTAAAAGATTCAGAAATGTGGTGGGGCATCATCATTGTCAAGGTTTCACAAAGGCTCTTTGTTAATAATTTTCTCGGAACCAGTGTGCCCCCCCCCCCCATTCCAGCTACTCCTTTGGAAATGGAGTTAGCATGTCTGTGAGTGAAGCAACCGTGATGCATAACATGTTGAAACAATGGAAACAAACAGCCACCCCATGCTGTTTTCAAAGAGGTAGCAACATTATTCTGTTTCACGATGCACAACCCCAAAACAAGAACGCAGCAGCAAAAATGAAAGCCCGTGGCATCTTTAAGACTAAACAGATATGTCTCATTCAAGGGGAGTTTCTGTGGATTACAACAACCCAGTTCTTCAGACATAACTGTCCATATTTCAGTATCCTTTTAAAAACCAGAGTACTTTTTAAGCAGAAGTGCAACTCTATACCTGAAGAAGGCACCCCTGCCGACTTCCATGAGAATTACTCCTAGATAAGTGTTGCAGCTCGAATCATCAAAAAACAGATACTCGGGAAATCCTCCCATCTTCCTTCGAAAATGGAAGGGAAAAGATATGCAATTAATTGGAGGTTTAAAAAGTATAGGTCGAACTGCCCTGAGGCGCCTTCCCTTCACCCTAGAAAGCAACAATAAAAAAAAAAACGGAGATCTCTTGTTCACCCAAAAGGCTCATATTGGAAATTGCTAACTGGAGCACAGGCGGTTTCTTACTTGTTTTAGAGAAGCTCTCCATCCCACATCCAAGGGGACCCTGCAGGTGGGCTGAAGGGCAAAGGAGCGCAGTGCGTGGCAAGGAGCGGGCCTCAACAGACCAGCCGTGTGTGGGGTGTGTGTCGGACTTAAAGCACCCAGTAGAAGACAAGCACCCAAAGCGACATGACAGTGAAGAGCAGAGCGTGACCGTGGAAGAAGCAAGAGTCTCTTTGGTTGCAGAAGAGGTTAGCAATTTGGAACGTCTCATCTTTCTGACAACCCCAGTGGAAGCAATCTATGGGATTTAACGCAAACGCCCAATAAAATCACCATCCACTTAAGGCGAAAAAGCTCAGGGCATTATTGCCTGACAAACATTACACTGGAACGAGGTCTCAGGTTCCTCCACTGATTGCTCTAGTTAACAGGGTTAAGCAGTCATACATAGGGGATAGCAAGAACTCCGGGAACACCAAGACTAGGAATATAGGTCAAGAAGGACCAACAATCAGCTAACCCAATGCACAGTACATTACAGAACCAGGAAAGAGGAGACAGGGTTGTGGGATTCATGTTTGTTTAATTTGCTTATTGGCCTATTATTTGTTTTGTCTAATTTTTCCCCCCTATGCCTTGTTAGTTTACAAACCCAGAATAGTACTGTGGCAGTACGGGAGCATTATATAAACAATACTGTGGCACTACGGGAGTGTTATATGAATAAAACAAATGATTAAATAAGGTAGTTGTGAGTTTTTCGTGCTTAATTAAATAAGAATCAATAACAAAAATCCGAAGGGAGTCAAACCTATATTCAAAATGAAGGAAGCCCCCAGAGACAAGCAAACAAAACAGGATAATGGATGATCTTTAATATTTGTAGATCTGGAAGGGACCCTACAAATCATCAAGTCCTGCTCATGTCAAGGAGGTGTGGGGCCTACAGAGCTACCCAGAAGTTCATAAAAGAGAAGATGAGTATGGCATAGGGATACTAGTAATGTCAGATTTGATGAAGAGAAACAGCAGAGACTGTTCCTCAAATGCACGTGGATGGTTGAGTTGCAAAAGACATGAGTGATGATGATCTGTGGTCACAGTTGACGCTGGTCACTGCTGCTTTGTGCTTTGTTTTCATGACATTGAGAGCAGTGATTGGGATGGCTCATGAAATTTTGGAGGAAGGAGGCCCCTATCCCAGATCATGAACTGACTAATTATTTGCCTAGTGCTAGGAGATACGACCAATGGGAAGATCTGAACACATGCATACAGGCCAATATATTTCTCACTCTCTTTGTGGCTTTGATGCACAGAATTGTAGACAGAGGCTAAATCCGATTTTAGTACCAAACAGGATAGACCAGTCAAATGTATTGGATTTCTGAAGTCAACACTTACATTAAGTCCTATTGACCCAGTGGGTCTGCTCTGTTTCAAGTAGATTGAGCCACTGAGCTGTAGTCGTACATCTGAACACCAAGGGCCCCTGTTCACTTCAAAGGACCACATAATGTTGCCCATTGAAGTAACTGAGGCATCATTAATGCACAGGAGTTCTGCGTATTGGTATGGGAGTTGACAAAAATATTTTGGATTTAAATGGCAATTTAATTTTATCAGATAGTGGATCATCCTGTTTCTGCTTCCCACTTAAACAGGAAAAAAATATTTCATGAAAGTATGGAAATAAATCTAAAAGGAGGTATATCTTACACAGACTTTTTCCACGTTTTACAAAAAATAAGCTATAAAGTGCATCTTGAAGGGTGTATATGTGTATAATGTCTTTGTTCCTATCAAAATACAGGCATGCATCACAGACGAAGTTAAGCCAAATTTTGCCCACGTTTTTACATCACCATTAACTACAATACAAACCCATATTTGTGGTAAAAAATGTTTGCCCAAAACCAAACTGTAAATTAAAAAATGAATGGCACGAAATATTATATATACATATATATGTATATATATGTGTATATATATATATGTATGTATGTATATATATATAAACACTCAACAGAAACTTGAAGACACCAAATAGAGCATAAACAGAAGCACTTGGAATCTCATTTTTTTTCCTTGTGTAAGAACACTCAACAGAAAAAAGAAAAGAAAAACAGCTTTTGTTTCATCTGTTACTTTGTTAGCTCTTATAATTTGAGAAAAGTCACTGTCGCACTGTCATTTGGAACCAGCTTTTGGAATTTTGTGTATGTGTGTTTTGTTTTTAGGAAAAAAAGGAAATAAAATGCCATTGTGTCTGTTTCATGGCATATTTTTAATACAGAAAATTGTTTGGACAGTTGATGTTGGAAAGAGAAAGAGACTGAAAGATTGCATAGTTAGCGAACAGTGGCTTTTCATAAATAGTTAAAAAGTGCATTGTCTGGTAAAATAGCATTGGAACGTCCTTTTCTCATTATTCGGTCCCACACACACATAAATATCTATATCTATAATGTATATATTTTTTCTCCCTTCAGTGAACTGCTACATGTCACACATTGAAGTATATTTACATCACATATTCACACACCACACCTTCCCACACACATGCTTGATAATTAACCCCACACACGCTAATTACAGCCATTCTTATATATTTCGTGTTGGTCTCCCCCCAACCCCACCCCATGCAATCTGAATTCTTTTAAATACAGTTGTTGTATTTTACTACTTTCTAAACTCTTAGAAAAAACCTCAAACCTCTCCTCTGCGTATATTTTTTATTTTTCGCAACATAAGCAAAGAAAAATAAGTGCATCAAGGGAAGGAGAAACAAGCACCAGAAAGGGTTTGGCTTCATTCACCAAACCTTTAATTATTTCCCCCCCTTGCTTGTTGGCAGCTTTCTTAAAAAAGATACTCTAAAGAAATAGCACGGGGCTGGCAGACAAAACACAGAGGAGGTGATATTCTCAAAACAAAAACAAGCCAAAAAAAGAAGAAGATTTCTTGAGGTAAGAATTACATGTGGCCCAAAAGTTAAATGAGATATTAAAAGCTTAAAGGCAACCTAAAATTATTAACGGCTCAAACAAACAAAATCTCTTCAGAACCAAGCTGTTTTCCTTCTGATAGCTGGAGTTTTGTTATTCTTTTCTACCAGTATGAAAAATAAATTTAAGTTCCTCTATTTCCCTACCCTGTCTGTATCATTTGAAATGAAAATAAAGTCCTTCTTTTTAAAAATATACTTCAGAATCTCCTCCTTTTCTACCTGTCTCATGGTGCCTTGAAATACTACTCCAGTCAATTACATTTAATGGCAGGAAAGACGTTTCTGTTTGTTACATTTTCACAGGAGTTCCACATTTGTGTTTTGCAAAATTTTGATTTTCTGAAGCTTATCTTCAACTGTGTCCTCTTTATTTATTTATTTATTTCCTCACCACCACCAGATAAATACTTGGTTACAACAAGTAAGACTGTACAGAATGAGTTCTGTGTTCTCTTTCTTTTTGTATTAACTCCACAAACCCAAGTATGAAGTGGTTCTACTAGCACCTTTTCTCGAGAATAGTTACTGCTTCTTCTCATTAATATAAAACAGCTTCAAACACATCCTTTCATTCCTCATCTCTGTTGAAATGGAAAATTTAGTGCCGGAGCATCAACACTTTTAGGCATTAGTAGGAGGAGATTGGGGAATTAAAATTAGGGAGGGAAGGTTGAATTCATTCATATATTGTACTATTGTCCTTTGACTATTTATGTATGTATGTACTTATTTATTAATTTATTTAATTAGACTTATACCCCACCTGTCTAGCCATCTGGCCACTCTAATAATATGTAAATTGATGATAAGATGGGTGGAGTTCTCCTCTGAGGGAACTTAGTTCAATTTTTCCTTTCCCATTGTTAACAAAACAAAACAAATAAAAGCCAGAAGTTATCTTAAATTGTATTAAGTTCAGAATCAGTGTCGCTTGAAGCAGCTATGCAGCCAAGGCCAAACGAAAGATGAAACATCCACAACCCCAAGCTCAACCAGCAAGACCAACCAAACAATGAAATTATATCATGTTGTTACGAATATGCATATCTGCATGTGGGATTAAAATCTTGGGATCTGAGTCGTGTGTTCAAATCTCATCACTGGCCTTGTTGGTTATTTGTCTAATTTCACAGAATTGGTGTGAGAAGAATTCTAAAGCACTTCCAGAATTAAAAGTGACAGAAAGTGCATTATTAATTAATTATATATTAATAATTTCCTTTATTATTATTATTATTATTATTATTATTATTATTATTATTATTATT
>JAHTLZ010000074.1:1110302-1131134 GCA_023846285.1 Phrynocephalus versicolor | reverse complement strand
CACACACACACACACACACACACACACACACACACACACACACACACACACACACACACACACACACACACACACACACACACACACCACAAGGAAATTTTAAATGTGTACTGTACTCCCGTTTCCCATCATTCAACCTCCCCGCCGAAAGAGCAACATTTCAGCACTTTGCATCTTGCACCCTTAAAACTCCTCACCCAAGGCCACGCCTTCAAAAGGCACAGATGTTTAATAATAGCCATGAGACCGAAACCAAACCAACTGCAGTAGTGGTGGTGGGAACCAAGTCATCCCACCTAATTGTGGTAGCTCATTGTTAAGCAGGCCAATGGATCAAATGTCTGTGAGGCTGGGTTGTTGCTAGCATGGGTGTCTGAGCCACTAGGATGTGCCTCCTGCCATGCGCTGGATATGTGGCAGAGGCCTGTCACAGGGGCTGCAAACAGAGGCCCGTGCAACTACTATTAAACTGAAGGGTTAGCTTCTACAATGGTGGTGGCCATGAAATTATGGTCATCACCCTGTTATGCTTTCAGTTAGTACTTGCTGATGCAAGAGAGGTTTCCCCGCCTGCTCAGAAAGAATGAAATAGGCGCTGGTGTAGATTTTAGCCTAAGTGGCAGGCTTGGGTTCCTACAGCAGAGCAATACTCAGTAGTATTCCACTGTGACCTTGGCTTTGGACACAATGTTGGACAAAACCCGGACAAAGCTGGAAACGGGAGGAGGGGAGAAAAGAATAGACAACCAGATAGGGTGACAATATAGTATTCATACAACGTACACAAGCAAGAACAACTTTGGCCATCCACACGAAAGACCCTTGTATAACAAACAGTTTGTATAACATAAAATCTGTACAACATAAAAAATTCCAGAGATAGGGGAAATTTGCTTAACATAATTGCCTATGGGGAAAATGGGATTACTCCATTTTCAATGCATTCCTATAGGAATTTGTATAAAGAAAATTTTGCTTAACTTAATTTCATTTGGAATGAATTAATTCTTTTATACAAGGTACTACTGTCGTTATGTTTTTCCTCACTTCTGTTCTCTCTCTTCACATCTCCCTCTGCTAGCAATCTTTATCTGAAGGGGATTGTGAGGATGGAGGAATGAGGAAGCCAAGTTCCTACTTAAATGTTGTACCCCTCACGACTACCCCCTTGTGTCCCAACACATGGGGTTTTTCTTTTGGTAAGACTTGCTTGTGTTTGACCAAATATCATAGAGTACAGGTCTTATCTCTCTTTAGCAAGTGGGCAAAGAAAGGATGTTTTCCCGACACCTTGCCTCCAAAAGACATGTTTCTTTTTTAGGGACATGGGAACAATTTGACGTTTCATTCACCCTTCATCTATGGAGCTCAGGGGAAACACCCCCAGGGATCACCTCCTGCCAAACTGATCTGGGTAGCAATCTTCAGCAGAAAGGTGAGGACTGGTCAATGACAGCCAGGGGAGACTTGTGGGCTTTCAATCAGTGTCTGTCTAGGCCAGCCATGTCCAAACGTTGGCCCTCCTGAGTCGTAATGTCTTAGACCACAATTCCCAGAATTCTAAGCTTAGTTTACCAATGACAAAGGATTGTGGGAGTTGCGGTCCAAAACATCAGGAGGGCTGAAGCTTGGACATGCCTGGTCTAGGCCCAGCCCAGCACCTTATTCTCTGTGGGATAGTGTAGAGGTGGAACATATTTCTTAAGCACAGGCTCAATGCCCCAAGCTTTTTTGTGAGATCTTTCAGTAAAACGTCTTCGGCCAGAAATAGACCTTAGAGGTAGCTCACAATAAGAGCTGAAAGGATGCCAAGAGATGACTAAGGCAAACTTCCTATGTTTCTTTGTATTTGGAAGCATCTTCAAAGGAATTCCATTCTTGAGATGTAAAGACTAATCACCATACAGAGCGAGGTAAGTAGCATAAACTTCGAGGTGAGAAAGAAGTATTCACTGTGAGCGCCACATTCTTAATTTAAGAATGGACTGTCTCTAAGGTATATTTCTGGCTGTAGCTACAGGGCGGAAAAAATATCTTGAGAGCTACCTTCAATTGGTATATGAGCCATTTATCCAAATCTTTCCTACCACTGTTTACAATCTGAGTCTCTTGTATTCTGTTAAATGTGGTAACTTAAAATCTTGGGGCAACTCCTTCTATTTCAAATTTTTTGAATATTTCAATATTTTTTTTAAAAAAAAAACACTTTACAACCCACTTCTTCCTCCAGTTATCAAAGTTGAATTCTTTTCCTCGATTAACCTCCCAAGAAACAGGACTGAGCTAGCTTTGGGGTGGGGTGGAGTGGAGGAAAATATCACAGCCAAAAAATTAAAGGTTTGATTTGTTTTAGAAGATAAATGAAAATTACTGGAAGATTGGATAGTGCCCTGCCTTTTCCCACATATACTCCTCCCCCCCACTTTCCCCCCCCCCCAAAACCTCTGCTTCTGTTTTCTAAGCAGGATGATAACTGCTGTTCAGGAGAATTATTGATTAAGGAGAATTGTCAACTGACTTACTTCCAGGTATGAGAGATACCTCTACACAGATACGCTTTTACACACACATACACACACAGTTCTGCACATTTCAGTGGAGCAAGCCAAAGCTATTTACTTGTCCCAATAAGACAGCCAGTAAACCTCAACTAGATAAAAGCTTAACTCATCTCTGAACAGTATGTCTGGAATATTGGGAAGATAACAAGGGTAAGACTCCTGCCGTTACCCATCCCCTCTTCTTTCCCTACTTGCTGACAGAGGCCAAGATCCAAAGAGAAACTCAATCACAAAAAAAGAAAGGAAAGGAAAAGCAAAAAGCAAAAACAAACAAACAACCCCCCAAACCCCCAAACCAACAAAACTCATAGCCTGTTGGAAAAGACTGCCATTTCTCCTCCCTTGGAAACGCTCCCTAGGTTCAAATTTATTGTTCCAGGGGGTAGGAAGACAGAATGACTGAAAAGGAAACCCCAGAGAGGCTGTTTGGATGTTTGAGACCCACCTGTGCCTGTTTTAGATCCCTCGGGCAATGTTTTGGGAGCAACCACCCATGGACAGGTAGGAGGATCCGATAAATCTGTTTTTCCTCATTCGATGTGACCAGCAAGCCTCTTGGTAACACAGTTACTGTAAACTAATAGTGAAGTACAAATCACAATAATAACATTTACAGAAAAAGGAAAAAGAAACACCGTTAACAAATTTGACTGAGATAAATATGCTAGGCAGTCAGGCAACATAAAAGCCATCAAATTAACCCATTTCTGTCAGGCAAGGGAGGGGGGGTTATCTGCAGCATGCACCTGTAAGCTCTTTGCCACCATTCGGACGAGGCTACATCCCCACGCCCCGCAAGGTATGGGCAAGCATTTCACTGTGTTTCACAGGGAAATGGCAAAAAAAAAAAAAAAAAGACTACTGCAACGACCATCAGTTTGTGGCCAGAAAGCTGCCCAAGTGAAAAACAGATGTAATGGTGGGGACCCCACCCTTATTTACATTTGAGAAAATGGCACACAAGACCAGATGGGAGCTGAGGTGCAGTAAGGGACATGTTTATCCACACATCTTCACAATAGTATGTGCTTCAATGAGTGTTGTGCTGTGTGTGCTTGCAATGCTATTCCAGATCAACCACCCAAGACAGAACATGCGTACCTCCTTGGGCACAAGACATTTCTGTGGACCCTGTTCACACATTTGGCCAGAAGTTATCAGGTAAACAATGGTCATGGGGACGTGTGAACAAGCCCTGTGCCTTGACTTTGTACAATAAGAAATTACATTTTCCCGATCCAAACATAAGGTGTATTTCCTCCTTAGCAAATACTTCCTCTGTTCTTCATAAACCATTCCTGTAATGAGTGATGGTATAAAACGAACAGCAAAAGACAAAAATGCACCATACCGTTTAGCACCTTTCACCCACATGCTTGGCAAGTGGTCAACGGGCCTCACAACACCCCTGTGAGGTAGGTCAAGGTGATCACAAATCATTTACAGACGGATAAGTTGAAAAGACAGAAGCTGAAAGGACAGACTCCAAGTTGAGCAAACACCCCCGCAAAACAGCTTTGAAGAGAACTCAACGTTTCCCAGCCTTAAATGTTAGAACGAGTCTCCTCAAACCCTCAGCGTTAACTTGTCATGGCAGCAAACAAAGCCCTGAATCCATAAATAGTGAACCTGAAAGAACATCCTGCGAGACACACAGAAAGCTGGCCATTTGTGTGTGTGTTCCAAAAGGATCCTACATTTTCCAAAAGCTGTATGCCAAAGTTAAGCAATTCCTGTTATTGTTGTATCTGTTTCTTCCTCTGCACCTTCCAGTATGATGATTGTGATATACATGGAAAGTAAGGAAATAAAATTGAAGGCCTGGATTGTGCGCCTTTCACTTGGTCCATATCCAAAAGACAATAGTCACTCATCTCCGGGCTGCTTCCCCTTTGCAGTACATCATTTGATGCCTGCAACATCAAACCACGACTTGCATGTTATCATGGATGTAATACGACGGAGTACCTTTTCACATTGCTTTCTGTTGAAATAATTTCAAGCATTCAATTTCCACGTTGCCCAGTGTAAATAAACAAACCACAGAGAATGTTGTATACATCCATGAGGGAACCAGCCCGCAGTTCAAAGAGGATCCTGTGGAAACACACGTCTTTGTCGTTTCCTTTGCTTAGAGCAATGGTTCTCAACCTGTGGGTCCCCAGATGTTCCTAGACTGCAACTCCCAGAAGCCTTCATCACTAGCTGAGCTGTCCAGGATTTCCGGGAGTTGCAGTCCAGGTACATCTGGAGACCCACAGGTTGAGAACCATTGGCTTAGATCTCCTGTTGGAGTCCACTGACTCGCCCAGTGCAAAATACCTCAAGATCAAGTCAAGATTTACCAGTGGCTCTGTAGAAGGCCTTTTCACACCTTTATCCCTGCTGAGAGAGACAAAATAACAATAACCGTTCTATGTTCAGAAATGAGCAATCAAAGTGGAAGTGTCCGTGGCAGAACGGATCAATGAAACCTTTTGCCCACAGTCCTTAGGGGGAAGGAAGCCTTGACCTGGCCTAAACATGAGCTGAGGTTCTCAGCACCAGAATATACCTGAGTTGTGAAGAGGAAGATTGGTCCTCCATATCAGTTTCCCCACATGCGTTGAACAGTCGTAGGCCATTCTCAGGAATGTCTAAGGCTCAGACAAGTGTGGAAACGCTTTCACCCAAACTTCAGAAGAGCAGTTGTGTTTCCTTATTTTGTGAAACTGGAAATGTTCAAAATAGGCTGCCCTTGGTTTCGTTTGTGAAATTTGGGAAGAGGCAGGATCACTAGTCTGTAAATTTTTTCACTGCTCCCCTCATAAATTCCTGGAGCTTTCTGCCACGAAATGGCACAGCAAAACAGGCACGAGAAGGTTATTACAGCACAGTAAATGGCAGGCCAGCCAAATTAGTTATTCCAAACGGTGTATGTATACAGATACTAGTGCTCTGACGTGCGTCCTTTGGTACTTGTAGACTTAAGATAGCCTTTTGTTCAAAGCACCTCTGGGTTTCTGTGGAAACATGCCACGGCGAATTGATGGTTTAGCACCATAATCTCAGACCTATCACACTTTTATCACAGTTTGCCTTCACATGGTAATGTTAAAATGAAATGAAATGAAATGGCTTTTCTCTCCGTTGAAGTCAATGTAGGTGGCATAATGCACAAGTCACTAAATGTCTAAAAGAATGTTGCATTTATAAAATGTTGTAGACTATTTAAAGTAAACCTTGCTGTTTTACATGAAGCTGAAGGAGAATAATAATGATAAAGCTGTAAACACCAGTTAATGGATTGTGAGAGACTCCTGAAATTTGTTGGGAGTGGGGGGGGGAGAGTGACGTATGCTGCACTCTCCAATGCAAAATATTTCATATAATTTGTGTTCACACAGGGATTTGTGCTTCACTGATGTCTGACACAGGTGGGGCTTTCAGTCATTTCACACTGTCAACCAGTGGTCATTTTGGCTTATTTCAAATCCTGTAGTTTGAGTTGCCTTCAACTGTTCTGACAGTGCTCAATTGTTGCTTTGTCTATAACAGACAATAAAGAGAGCTTCTGATTTAAGGCAGAATATGGATATTCAGATGGAAAGATAGATAGTTGTTATGTGCCATCAAGTTGGAACCAACTTATAGTGACCTTAATAAGGCTTTCAAGGTAAGTGAAATATTTAAGGAGTGGTTTTACCTCTTCCGCACCTCCAGTGAGTTCCCATGGCCGAGCAGAGATTTGAAACAGGCCTCCTAGTCCGTCATTCTGTCCTACCACGCCATATTGGGTAGAAGATATATAACTATGAAAAGCCACCCAGCATCAGTTTCCCCAGCCTGTGGGCAAGGGTGGGGGGGGTGGGGGGTGGGATCAAAGCAGAAAGAGCATGGTGTGCCAAGACCAACTCTGGCTGTCCATGGCAGGGACAAGATTAGACCTGGAGATTCCTCTTTTAGCCACAGATGAAAATAGCATTCAACAGTTGACTTCTGTGTGGGAAAGCCTGGGTACCTAAAGGATTGCCTTCTTCTATATGAGCTTGCCCGTGCTCTAAGATCAGGCCAGGAGGCCCTGCTGAAGGTGCCGTCCCTCAAAGAGGTAAGGGGGTGGCATATCAAAACAGGGCCTTCTCGACGGTTGCCCCCCAACTTTGGAAAGCCCTCCCTACGGAGATACGCCTGGTGGCAACACTTTTGACTTTTCGGCGCCAGGCAAAGTCCCTCTTGTTCAGCCAACATTTTAATTAGACAGTGTTTTAGCTGGACTCATGAGCAGCAGAGTTTTATAATTTGCACTGCATGTCAATTATCTTACCTATATTGTATTTTATAGTTTTAATAGTTATATTGTTTTATTGTTTTATAGTTTTAACATATTATTGTATGCCACCCAGAGACCACCTGGTAGTGGGGTGGCTAAATAATCTTGTAAATAAATAAATAAAACAAATAAATCACAAAGGTACGGTAGAGATGTCTAGCAATGACTACTGGGGCTATGCAGTGGAGGAAGACTCAATTACGAGTAGAGGAAGATAGTTCCAAATCCTTCCTCATTGATGAACAATGCTGGCAGTCTACTGGCTATGTTACTATCAGTCTGCCTGGCCCACCTTCCAGGTTGGCTGCTGGGAATGTGAGATTTTCTGAAAAGCATGCTAACAAGAGATCAGAAGTTGTGCATCCACAAAATGAGGAAACCTGGATGATGTTTTCAATGCCCAAGAGCCCAAAGTATGCCTATGGAAATTATTCCTTGCCAATTTCCAGTATCATAGACTTCAAACAAAAGGCAAAATGATTGGGTGTGTGCATGTGTTATACAGGGCCTTTCCTCTATTTTATCCTCACAACCACCTTATGGTGAAGGTTGTGTCGAGGCTGAGCAAGGATTTGTATGGATGTTTAACACCGTAAAACCACCAGCGCTGCTGAACCCCAGGTTTGGGTGAGTTTCCAGAGCAAGGAAAATTCATGACTGGAACGGTCTTTCCTATAATATTTATGGATCTTTTTCATTTGTATCCTTCACAAACTGCACTCCTGGAAGCGATGTACTTGTTGCATGTACTTATATCCTTGTTTACCTCCAAGGAGCTCAAATGCTATATATACCTCACACCTAATTCATCTTCAAAACAACCTTGAGGTTAGGCTGGAGGGAGAAGGACTCTTAAATCCCTATGTGAGCACCACAGAACTGGGAAGATTTGAACCCACATCTCTCCAGTCTTCCTCTAGCCACAACACAATGACTCACCACAGCAAGAATCAATGAGGTCTGTTTGTTCACTTTTAAGGATAGAGTATGCATGAGGTTTGGAAGATGGAAATGGAACAAGTACTTGGCTAGCCCCAGCAGCTGGCAACTCCGTCTCAACTACTGAAGTGACAATGCAACTATGTAGTTCGAATCTATTTGTTATGGAGAAACTGCTGAAAAATAGCTTAATTTTGGCAAGCACTCTCCACTTTGGCTGCTCCTTGGCTTTGGAACCTCCTTGTTATTATTTTGTTATTATTTCAATTGACCAGGGCTTAATTTTTCAAAAAAAAGTTTTAATTTCATTTCCCTTTTTATCTGAATTATTACTATTACTTCCAGCTGGCTGGTGAGCAATTTGAATGAATGAATGATGAATGGGTAAATGAAACATTACATGGATCCTTGGCGTTGCCTAATTGGCAGCATGGCAACAGCTAACTGCTGGTCCAACTAGCCCCACTGATGCTTGATATTAGAGCAGTGGTTCCTAACCTTGCGTTCCCAGTTTTTGCACTGCAATGCCCAGATATCCTGGCCAACACAGCTAGTAGGTGTTGTAGTCCAAGAACATCTGGGGACCCAAGGTTGGAAACCATTGTAAGAGATATCAAAAAGTCTTCAGTATTTTATAGAACAAGTAGAATATAATAATGATGATGGTGGATGATGCTGATGGTAAAGAATAAGAATAACCTTCTCTCAATGTTCATTATTGCTCAATCTTGCTTGCATAAAACATTTTGAAGGATGCAATCCTATTGAAGTCTTGGTGGTTTACACCTGAGTAGACCTCTGAGCAAGCTTTCAGCCTCTCAGGGGGACAATTCTCACCTAAAACTAATTTTAGTCCAAGCTGTTAGACCCGCTGAATCAAACAGAAGGGATTTATTCAGATATAAAATAAATGCACCCTTTCCAGAGACGTCCAAAGAGGCTGAAAGGGCAACAAGCGGTGGAAATTCCACAAATAAACAAAAAGTTGAGGAGAAACTTGGTTGTGAGGAAATGTGAGGAAATAACTATTATCTGTGTTCCAAATGTAACATCTCCCCTCAGAATTAAAGGATTGTTGTTGGGCTCTGCTATCTGACCGAAGAGGATGCTAGTGATGAGAGACAACTACAAATTGCCTCTAAAATATAGAGAAATGTGAAATATTGGAAATGGAAGAAAATAAAAAGCACCTATTGTTAAAGGGCCTCTGACCTTGGATTTTAATTGCCTTTGGCAGGGAAGGACCCAGAGTGGAACTTTTATTGTCCTCAGAACAATAAAGAACGTGAAGGAAAATATTCTGTTGACTTTGGAGATATAATCTGAGATGAAAATGTAGTTTACATAGGCAGCCCTGTAAATTCAGTTTCAGCATGTGTAAGAAAAACAAAAATGAAACCAGTTCCACCAAAAAGCCACCAACAGTATTAGAGCCTGAAAGACCAGGCAAAGCATTTCTGCCGGCATTTCTGTGAATTTCAGTGTGCATTTTTGTGACTTGCAAACAATTTTTAGTGCTGACATGCGGATCATGATGGAGGCTCGCCGTTACACTGTGTCTGAAGGAGTGGATTGCAGAATCCACAAAAGTCCATGCCAAGAAAAAATAGTCCCTAAGGCACCGTAATACTTTTAAAATATTTTATCTTATATACAAGGAGAAAACAGTGTAATGAGGAAGTAGTCAGATGTTTTTGGACTACAACTCCCAGAAAAACTGGCCATTCTAGCAAGTGATGAAGGCTTCTGGGAGTTATAGTCTAAACATGTCTTGGGAACCTAAGGTTTGGAACCACTGAATTCTATAGGATCACATTAGGGCTGTTGGGCACCATTTTCAACTGCCATTATGGCTCCGCCCACTAGATTTCTGGTCTATGTAGTCCATGGTGGTTCTGGGCTGTAAGCTATTGAAATGCACTGGAGCTCTTTGGCAAAAGGAGGCCTAGCACCTTGCAAAACCACATATCCTAGAATTCCAGAGGACAGAGCCATAGCATTTGAAGCAGTACCCAACTGCCATGGCCATTTAGTGAAGTAGATCCATTCATAGTTGAGGATTACCTCAGGAAAGATCGTCTTCCTTTGCAAGCCTCATAAATTCAAGTTTTTAGCAATATTTCCAAAACATCGGCAGGGAAATTAAATTATCGAATTGTTAAAATTTGGACAATTCAATAATTTAATTTTTCGAGCCAATGTTTCCCCTTAATTTTCAATGTTATAATTTATTTAATTACTGTGTGTTTTAGAATTAGTTTTTTGTCCTTACCCAAGGGTGACTTGTGGCCTCAGCCATAAAAGGTATTATTTTCCACAGTTTTTCTTTTTGGGGGCCAAACCCCCTAGTCCTGGCTGTGAGCTGCCTTTATCTGTATTTATTTTAAAATCTTTTTCAGAGTTCCCCTGAATCCAATGGAAAGGAAGGATATGTCAAGATAATCATGAGTTTAAAAAAGATGAGTAATTAATAATGAATTCTTGGGCTGTTCTGCCGGCGCCAAGCGAGGGACTCACAGTGCAGTTGGTGACCAGGATTAGAACTCAAAGACTGGAGCTTTTACGTCAAGTGAAATCTCACTTGGTCAGCTTTGGTCAAATTATATATGAATAGACTACAGGGGTACCTTGTATAAAGGAATTAATTCGTTAAACATTACCTAATACCTACACAGAGGGAGTTCCGTAAGGAGTATTCCATGGAGGTATGGAATATTTGTAAAAAGTGGAAGACAAAAGAGAAAGATCGAATGATCTTGAATCTTCTGGATCAGTAGCTGCCAAAATAGAAAGCCCTTAACGATTTAAATTGCCTTTGGCAGGGAGGGGGCAAAGTTGGTATTTTTATTTCCAATGTGCACATTTTAGGCAGAAAATAGGTGATGATGCACCAGGCGCGCAAAATCTGTAACTCTGTTTGCAGGGTTGTGTTGAGGAAGGTAGACTAGGCAGAGGGTCTCCAGCTCCATGATTCTCAATTGTGTGTGTTTGGAGATCTGTATTTCAGATTTCCCCCTTTTTTGTCCACAGCTGGGACCTGGGAAAACTTACAATGTGATTTAAAAATAGCAACATTTTTTTTAAAAAGACACACATGTTACTAAAGCCTCAGAGACATCAATTATGATATCATTCTGCTTGCTGGGACGTTTAGATGGAGGTTGAAATTTTTCACTGCAACTTGCCATGGTAATACTGTAATCCTGTCTACTGGACTCTTCCATGCTTTCAGACTGAATGCACAAATCTGTCCTTTGTGGATCTAATATCTTTGCCTTTCTATTTTGTGCTAATCACGAATGGTCCTTTGGGTTAGACCAGTGGAGCACACGCATCAAAAGTTGACAGATGACAAGTAGACATGAGGTGTAGTAGTTAGAATGTTGGGAAAGGGCTTAGAAAATCCCGGTTTTAGTCCCAGCTCTGCCATGAAATTCCCTGGATGACTTGGGCCATGCTTTCTTTCTTTAAACCTGACCTGCACATAGTATTGTTATGAACCGCGGCAGCTTGTGGTCTAGTCCAAGATTTCATCATGAGGTGCTCCTCCACTACCACTTCTGGGAAAGAAAACCATGTATGCCAAGTTGAAATCAACAGAGAAAAACTAGGATATTCAGTTAAAACTATGTAATTAACTTCATAGGTGATGATGAAGATGGTACAGTGGTACCTCTACTTATGAGTGGCTCTACTTACGAGCACTTCGACTTAAGAGTGGAAAACCGTTGCCATTTTAAACTGCATTACAAATTTTAGATGCAGTCTGCTCTATTTACATTTTTTATTTTTTTTGATTTATTTATTTATGTATTTGATTTTTTTTAGATACGGCTGCTGTACTTACGAGTTGTTCGACTTATGAGCATGAATTCGGAACAGATTAAACTCGTAAGTAGAGGTACCACAGTATTTGTTAAATCAAGGCTCATCTGTATCTCCTCTATTCAGTTTGTTTACTCTGCAGTATCCTCTCCTGCATGAAGGTATGCTACTAAACCGATCATAAGCATTATGTGCCCTGAAATTGGTTCTGGAATATAGCAAAACTTGCCAGTAATTACCTAGGCAGAGAGTACTGTATTCAGAAGAGGTTCCCAGTTCCCTTGCTGAATGCCAAATCGCTGGCGACTCCAACTAACTCAGCTCTCTAGCCACCCAAACTGATCATAACTGTGCCTTAAAAGAATATATTCCGGTTCTCTTGCACTTGCTGTAGCCCCGATGTTGCCTGTAGCCTTATTTGTTACCTGACCAAAAAGGGGAGGTTGGTTGGTTTGGAAGCAGGGTGCTGCTGTCACTTCGCTATAAAGACGGAAATAGACTAAACAGAATAGTCTCAATATCTGGCAAATAATGAAAGCCACCGTGTCATCAGTTTTTAAAAGCACAAAGACTTTTCCCTCTGCTATAGAAATAAAGCCTTGACAGCTTTAAGAAAGGATTAGACAAGTTCATGGAGAACAAGGGCCTCGATGGCTATCATGATGGGTGCCAAAGGACAACCTCTGTGTTGGAGAGAGAGGCAGGATATCTCTCAATGCCTTTTGCAGGGAATCGTAAGCAGGTGAAGACATCTGCTTGGGAATACCCTGAAGCAAATGGTGAGCCCCTGTGTGAGACAGAATGTTGGACTGGATGGGCTGTGGCCTGCTCCAGCAAGGCTGTTCTTATGTAAACAGCTACATTTGGCAGGTCTGGGGACCAGGTTTCTGTCCCTGGGGTCTTCTGGAAGTTGCCAAGACCCCCACCCCCAAATGCCCCAAACCAAAACCACAAATAGAGGTCCATGTCCATTTTTGGCAGATGGGGACAACTGTTTGGTGTCAAATGGAGCCGAGGGGCTGCTCCCGGAGGATTCCTAATTCACCTTTTATTGCTGGAAGAACAGTTTTTGGCACTGGAAATTGGAAGTATCGCTGTGGTGGAAGAAATCCAATCAATATTTTGTACTGGAAATCAGAATGGTAAAAGGGGGATAGACCAGGCACGCCAATGTGGGCAGTGCTAGTCTCTGCATCTGATACATTTTGGGTGAGTGTGAATATATTTAAATGTGTGTTGTTTGTAGGCAGGGCGCATCCATTACTGGTGTAAGAACAAGTACATCTGTAAGGCTTCTCCTACTCAAGTTTTCTTGGAGATTCCTTCTCATGGGTGACTCATCATGTTTGGCTGTCAAAGAAACAGTGCACAAGTGTACGCATCTATTTGAGAACTAAATTTCCACCAGTCTAAAATTTGAATAACTCTAACCTATCTAGGTGCTCATTAATAAAATTTTCTTCCGGTGTTTTATCAGAGATGGAGGGAGATCGCCAGAAAAGAAAGACAGGAAAAGAGCATGAAGACAAAACAAAACAGAATATACAAGGTAACTTTAAAATATAGTCATTGAACAATTCATAACAAGAAGCCCAGAGGTGCTAGACAGAAAATAATAAGTACTGTAACTGCCCTGAGACCAGTGACCAAAACAACAACAACATCTAAATAAGTTAGGACATGGTTGCATCTGGTAATAAATCCTCCACTTTTTAAAAGCACATTTCAAATATTTCAATAATAATAATAATAATAATAATAATAATAATAATAATAATAATAATAATAATAATAATGTTGCTGAGATAATTGCAAAGCATATTGTCATAGCAAAAGCTGCTTTTCCCCTCAGGTATATTCAGGTGAAAAACCATTCAGCTTAAAATAAAGGAGAACAAATTTACAACCAGCATGGTTTTTTGAAAAACACATTGGCAAATTAAACTTGACAATTACATATATTCCACCACCACTGCACCCTTCACCCCCAAAATGATCTCATATTTCAAATGGGTTGATTTGGGTGTCATTGTGTTGGGCTGGGGTTTCTCTTTTTTTTTTTTGCCATTTTAAACATTTTACAGTATTTCTGATTTTTTTTGTAAAAAATGCACCTATACACAGAAAAAAAAGCAATTGCTCTCACTGAATTAAAACCACCTTGTGTTGGTTTGCTTGTTCCTCCTTTACCCCTCAGTCTTGGAGGCAGGGAACTGAAACGATGCCCTAGATGAAAAGAAAACCCCTTCAAAGAAACCATGTTCTTCCAATGGAACTACTGTATGCACCCTCTGCCATTCCAACCCAGACACAGAGAATAAAGCAACCCAGGGTAAACCTTCAGACATCAAATATATTGTCAACAAAGAGTCTAACTTGTTAGTTTTCCTGCGAGCAGAGGTCAAAACGTTGAGGTCGAAATTCTACGCGAGTCCTCCTGTTGCTTGGACGTTGGTCTCCTGTCCTAGGTGCACACGACGTTGGGGCACCACTGAAACCAGTTTTTCTTGGCGGCTCCCAAGAAAATGAGCAAAGTCAAGCGATTCTTGGCTAAACCATCACAACAATAAACAATAGAAAATATTAAGCACCAATTTTTTGCCAGAAACACATCCGGTTATTCCCATTCAAAGATGCAACCCTCTATTTGGACTGTTCTCCTTTTTTTTTCTTTAGAAAAGAGAAAAACAGAAACAAACCACAGAACTCCATAAGATCACTTTAAGGCCCATACAAAAAAATAATAATATATCAGATGCATTGTTACAGATTCAACTCGTGTCTCCGCTCATAGCCTTAAAATGATGCCTGCAGGTGAAAGCCCAATTGTCAGTCAGTGCTTAAGTGCTGTGCCTTTAAACTGACGCTCTTTTTGCTACTATGCTGAGTTTTATTAAGACTGGTTGGGTGGGGTTGGGAGGAGAAGGAAAGTAATGATGGAACTTAAAAATATATAGTTTGAGCTCTTATTATTATTACAGTATTATATATATGTATATATATATATGTTTTGGTACACTATTTTGTTTAAAAGTTAAAGGCCATCTAAAAGTTGTTTCCGGAAATCAAACAGATATTTCTTTTTCAGTTTCAAAGATTATCAGTCCCAATTGTCAGTTACAATGAAAACCAACAAAACGCTTTGCTTTTACAGACTGGCACCCCAATTGAAAAAATCTTCTCTAGGGAGAAGATTTTGAACAGTCTGGGAAACCCCAGCCCACACATCAAAAGCTGTGCCTCCCAAAGGAAAGCTAATTGCTTGCCTCAATTAGTGAGGTTCTGACCAAGGGTGCAAGTCAAAAAGCTAGCTTTCTGTTGGCGAGGCTTGGAGAGAAAGATCACACCCTGAGATTCAAGCTACGTACAGTGAACCAGAACAAACCATTCCCCCCCCTCTCTTTTTAACTGCATCAGGGATACAGCCATACCACTACAAACACAGTCCAGACTGGTCTGAAAAAGTGGAATTTAAACATGTTCTATTAAAAATAATCTCTGTGCCAAATCAAAATAGAGCCAGGATCTCTTTTCAAATCCAGCTTGGTCATTTCCCTTGGCTAGGGGAGATCATTTTGACCACGTTTGCATCAACTAAATTAAAAGAAAATATTTCCTCTCCATCTGCTTCTTTTGCCTAGGTTTCAAATTTTTAGATTATATACATACATATATATCTATATATCTATATATTCACACGTGTGTCTCTGTGTGTATATATATATTTCTCTCTCTATGGAAACATATATCTATTTCTGTCCTTAGACTCATCAAAGAGTTTTGCATGAGGGAGGTGACAGTACGTAATGAAACTCAGCACCTAAGGGCATAAGGCAGTTGTAGGTTTTGTTTGTTTGTTTGTTTTATTTTTTAAAATTATTATTATTATTATTATTATTATTATTATTATTATTTTCAATCAGCACCAATCCTTATGATAATGTCCTACACGTGGTGTAAGGTATAAAACTAAGAGGCAGACGTTCCTTTTGATCCGGCCTCTACAGCGTGGAAGTTTGAAATACTGGTTGACTTGTGTTGTTTTCTCCTGTGCGTAAAAAACAAAAGAAAAGTTTTTCTTTTTGTTTTTACTTACAAAACATAGAGGATCCCTCTCTTTTGTTATTGTTGTTGTTGTGGTTGTTGTTGTTGTTGCTGCTGTTTAAATACATACTGCAACCAGAAAGAAAACTTATTGGAAGGTACGTTTCATGAGCGGTGTGGACCGTAAACAATTAACCCACCCCTTCCCGCCCACCCCATATCCCCTCTTTTAATTTATTTGTTGCTGCTTGTTTGCCTGTGAGAGTGTGTTGTGTTGTGTTGTGTGTGTGTGTGTGTGTTGTGTGTATGTGTGTGTGTTTGTGTGTATGTGGGTTTGTGTCGAAAGGAGCTTTTAAAGTGAAGATTCATACTGTAGCAATTCATACAAGAGAGGTCCGTCTCTATACCTAATTCCTACAGCGGTGGGGGTGACATACTGGAGAATGTTTATAGTCCTTCTCAACCTCCTGTCTACAAAATGGGCGTCCCAAGCCGGGTATCTTTTTCTTGGGATGTCTATTTTAATGAGAGGACCTTCGGGGTGGTAGGGCCTCCCAGACGGAGTCGATGGCACCATTGCTCTCACTTGGAAAACGGGCAAGCAAGTGTCAGCAGTAAGTTCCTCCTGTTGCTCCGTGGCCACTCTGGTCGGCGTTGCCTGGGCCGCCCTGTACCCAGGGGTCTGAGGGGCCATGGGTTCAACGTCAGGGGGCAAAGGAATGCCCCAGAGCAGCTCGGCGCAACAGGAGCTGGCAAAAATCTTAGCTCTCGGGCCCATGGGATGCAGGACGCCATAATACAAGAGCATCAGCGCGATCCCGGCGGCGAAGCTAAGAAAGACGCAACAAAGTGCTGGCACAGCGTAGGAGTCAGTGGTGTCGGGATCTCTGTAAAAATACCAAAGGAGCGTCAAGGCCGCATTTTCTGTCAAGACTACGGTGTAATAGGCAAACATTCGGTATCGGGTCCGCCCTTCCTTGACATTAAACCAGCAAAAAATGTACACAATCCCTACCACCATGTTGAAGAGGATCTCCTCCCATTTAGACATGCAGAAGTCCGTCCCACCATGAATGATCCAGAAGGCCATGGCACACCAGTGGACCACGACAAAAATCCCAAAATAGAGCTGGAAGATGGAAGCAAAGAGGGCAAAAGAGATAACTCTGGATGAGATGGTGAAGAGGCGCCAGAAGAGATGGATAAGGGCTCCTCTGTAGCTCATGCTCTTCTTGTCATCCCTAGAGTCCCGGAGAAGCTTGTGATAGGAGGCTAGCACCCAAGCCAGGGACATCAGGGAGGCCACAGAGGACACACCTGCCGGGAGAACACACAAATCCACAGAGTTAAACAGGAAGCACGGGACAAGGAACGCAGTTGAATACATCATCGTCCTGGGGGCAGGTGTGGAGCATGTTTACAATGCAGGCCACGTTAGCGAAAAAGATCTAGAGGAGGAAGAGAGAGAAATAAATAAACAGAAAAACGATTTTCTTGAATATCTATGTGAGCACGTCCAAGCTGTCTAGGGCGGTTACTTCACGTCCGTTTTGTCTCTGTTAGTGTTGCGCTTCGGAGCGGTACAAAAAAAGGTTACTTCACGTCTGTCGTGCAACTACTGAAATTTGTCTCGACGACGCCCCCGGAATGGGGGCTAAGAGCTACAATACTGTACCTGGTGCTGGGGTATTTATTTATTTATTATTTATTTATTTGTTATACTTCTATACCACCCATCTTCCGGACAGAACTCTGGGCGGTTTACAATTAAAACAAGGCAACAGAAAATACAAAATAAGAACAAAAAGGCAAAAGGGCAAAAATACTAATAAAATAAGGAGGGACGAAACCCTCCACAAGACATGATGCAGGCGGCAAGAAGAAAAAAAGAAGAAGAAGAAGACGTAGAAGAAGAAATTAAGAGGAAAAAAGGTCACCATATGCCTCTTTTAAAAAGGTGGGTTTTCAGGGCCTTTTTAAAGGCGGGCAGGGACTGTGGTAGGCTCAGCTCACTAGGGAGATGATTCCACAGGATGGGGCCCACCACAGAGAAGGCGTGGTTACACGTAAGCAATTTCCGTGCCTCCCTGGGTGTGGCCACCCTAAGTGAGCGCGCCTTCGCCATTCTCGTGGGCCTGACCCCAGTTGACCTCTGGGAGATGCACTCCGACAGGTACTCTGGTCCCAAGCCATGGAGGGATTTAAAAATCAAAACCAGGACCTTGAACCTTATCCGGAGGACAACAGGTAGCCAATGCAGACGAGCCAGGACTGGGGTGATGCGCTCAAATCTACGAGCACCCACCACCAGTCTGGCCGCCACATTCTGCATCCACTGGAGCCTCCAGACAAGGGTCAAGGGCAACCCCACGTAGAGGGCATTGCAGTAGTCGATCCTAGAGATCACAAGAGCCTGCACGACTGTCCTCAGGGAGGACATATTGAGATACTGGCAGATCTGGGCGATCCTGCAGAGATGGATAAAAGCGGCCCTGGAGACCGCCGTCACCTGGGCTTCCAGGGAGAGGGATGAATCCAGGACCATGACCAGATTCCTGGCCCTGTCTGTAGGCTGGAGGGAAACACCCCGCAGTCTAGGGAAGGGGCCACTGTACCCAGACGAGGGTGCCCCGAAGAACAGAACCTCCGTCTTCTCCGGGTTCAGCTTGAGCCGGTTGGTCCTGGTCCATTCCAAGACCGCCTCGAGTCAAAAGACGAAAGGGAGAGATAGAGTTGTGTGTCATCAGTGTACTGATGGCAGCAGACTCCAAATCTCCTAATGACCTCCGCCAGCGGCCTCATGTAAACATTGAACAGCATGGGTGAGATTGCCGACCCCTGGGGCACCCCACAAGGGAGTGTCCAAGGAGCCGACAAATCACCCCCCCAGCTGAACCCATTGAGACTGGCCGCCGAGGAAGGAACGGAGCCAACAGAAAGCAGAGCCCCCAATTCCAGCCCCAGCAAGCCGGTCCAGCAGGTGACTGTGGTCGATGGTATCAACGGCCACTGACAGATCAAGGAGGACCAACAGGGAGGAACACGCCCTGTCAGCCTCCCTGAGGAGGCCATCCTGCAGAGTGACCAGGGCAGTCTCGGTCCCCCGAAGCAGCCTGAACCCAGACTGGAAGGGATCCAGGATATGGTTTTCCTCCAGGTACGACTGAAGCCAGACGGCAGCTACCCTCTCAACAACCTTGCCCAGGAAGGGAACAATGGCAATCGGACGGTAGCTGGATAACTCATCCGACGCCATACCGGACTTTTTCAAAGTGGGTTTCACCACGGTGTCCTTCAAGCGGGAAGGAAAAATACCCTCCCTGAAGGAGGCCGTGGCAATAGCAGAAACCCACTCTGGCATGTTCCCTCCGGCAGGGTTTTTCCTTGTCACTCTTTGTTCCCGCTTTCTGTTCCGAGACAAGACACCATGTAGTAATGACTGTTACACAACAAAACATTCATTTCTCTCAGAAAACTGTTTCCGTTGTCTCTTTTATTATTACTTCGACTTTTCAGAAGCGAAATATTGAAAAAGAATTTTTTAAGCCCCCCCACCAAAGGAAGAAGGAAGCTAGACAAATTCAGTGTTTGTCATGATACAAGACCGTGAGGTAACACTTGTCACGAGACAAGTTATCATGACCATGGGAACACTGAAACAGGGACAAAACCATGCCATCGCGACCAATGTTGTCACAGTACAAAACTAGTCGCGGAACAAAGAAAGACGTGAAGTAACTGCCTAGGTCTCTGCTTCCTTGAATTTTTGTCCCCTACGGGGGCAGGACATAGAATTCATGCAATTCATGGCAGTTTACGGCAAGGGTGGGCCTGCCCCAGGAGTCAAGCAGCCAATGTTCTGCAGCCATGACCCATTATAGGTGCTGAAAATGTATGGGGGGAAAGCATGAAGTGGTTGGGTTTCTGCTCTCTTCCAGCAAGAAAACATTCTGTACTCCCTCGGCAATGAGTTGGAGGGAGTACAGAACTGTTGCTTCTGGAATATGTCTGTAAAGATTCTCAGTCATCCAGGTGAGTTTATCTGGAAGTTGATTCATGGCAACATGGCTCATTAGGAATAGGCATGATCTGTCTGCTACTTATCAAGCAGCCATTTCAACAATCCCCAGACAAATCAAGAATACTTAACACCTCCATCAACAAGGCCATGGCTAATGAGACATACTTTATGGGTGTTGGGGAGGTTGTAAATGTGGGACTTTCACGCACCTTAGGCCATTACCCACATAATGAGCCTAGTGAGCCTATTTCACACCTAATGAGCCTATTCAGGCCATTGTTCATCTTATGAGCCTATTTCAGACCAGGGTCACATGAAGTCAAAATGAACTATAAAATGGAGGACTTACAACTAGCTTTCCTCAGACTGACAAAGCTGTTTGGATGAGCAGTGAAACGTTTCAGTCTCAAGAAAAGAAGTCCAGTTGCCATGACTCAAGATGTTGCTTGTAGAGCACGCATGTCTAAACTTCGGCCCTCCAGATGTTTTGGACCACAACTGCCACAGTCCTTTGTCATTGGTAATCTAAGCTTAGAATTCTGGAAATTGTGGTCCAAAACATCAGGAGGGCTGAAGTTTGGACATGCCTATTCTAGAGGCCTCCAGCAAGAAAACATTCATGTTTGTGGTCCATTTTTTTTCTTGCAGGGTAGCCTTAGGGAAAGACCTGAAAATGTACATGGGGCTGCACCCAGCCCATAAGCCACAGTTTGCCTGGCCCTAGTTAATGACATCAAAATTCATAGCCTGTTCACTACTTCTAAGCTGGGTTAATTTAATGAAGTGTGCGGTTTGGCTTCAGATTTCCATGTGTAAGCCTGCCTGGTTAATTTCACCTTGCTTCAACTATCCATGTCCTTGACCTGGACTGAGCACTTGTGAAAGACAGTCACAGGGACCTTATTTCTCATTCCTTTACCTGCCAGCTAAGTCAGTTGCAGCCAAAGCAACCATGTCCTTACAGGGCTTATAACACTGCAACAAAACAGCAAGTTTCTGTGTCCTGCTCAACAAATTTTACAATTTTAGTGTATTGTATTATATTGTACTGTATTTTAATGTTTTAAATTGCTTTTAACTGTCCATTTTAATTTTGAATTGTATGGCGCCCAGAGACCTTTAGGTAGAGGGCA
>JAHTLZ010000074.1:1061838-1089855 GCA_023846285.1 Phrynocephalus versicolor | reverse complement strand
AGAGAGAGAGAGAGAGAGAGAGAGAGAGAGAGAGAGAGAGAGAGAGACAGCACTTGTCAGTTCCAATATCCATACAGCTCATGCAAGTTTTACCACTCTTTAATATTTATCACTTCTCCTGCTTCATATTAGTCATTGGTTATTCCTGGCCAGGGAGGTGGGTGGTGGAGATTGTGTCAGATCTCAAACCACATGTAAACACAATTGTGCACAGACACATCTTTGAGGCTATTACAAGCATCCAAGGTATTCCTGGATTCTCCCAAGTTGGAAAAGTTTCTGGAACAGCCTGGATTTAAAGAGCCAAAGATAACAAAAGGCTTTTTTCTTTTTGTCTACTTAAGTGCCGTGGCTTCCTCTGGTCTCCAAGAGTCCACTTGATTTGCCCTGATGATGGCTGCTAGCCCATGGCCAGAAAATCCAGGTCAAAGTAATATGCAGATTTTATTTTATACACAGTGGTACCTCTACTTAAGAGCAATTTGATTTAAGAGCGGGAAACTGTTGGCGTTTTAACTGCCGCCTTACAAACTTTAGATGTGGTCTGCTCTAGTTACATTTTTTTTAATTTTTAATTTTTTTTAATTAATTTTTTTTTAAATTTTTAAGATACGCTACCTTTACTTAAGAGTTGTTTGACTTAAGAGCATGCATTTGGAACAGATTAAATTCGTAAGTAGAGGCACCACTTCAGTTTTATAAACTACATCTTCAAGCAGTATGAAGCAGTTTTTAGTGGTCGTGGAATAGCATCCTATGCATTTTGCAATGGTTTTATTGTACCAGAATTCACAGAAGTTCCTGTTAAGATTTGTTTTTAACTTGTTCCTCCATCAACATATGCTGGATCAGACCAGGTAGTCTGGTGAGATCCTGTTAGGCAGCAGGTAAGAACAAAATTCTGTTTCCTATCCCAACACCACAACTCCGTCCTGTATTCAATGCATCTTATAATTCCTTCCAAAGAATTCAGAATTTTGTAGTTCTGTAGGAACCACAGCAAGAGCCAGAAATGCCGCATATTCCGGTTGGATTCAGAAAAAGAAGGGGCATTGACAAAGAATTTTAGAAGAAAGTCAATATTTGCATTCAAGATAATAGCAAAGCCTTTGATTCTATCTAACATGAAGAAATGAGTTCATGAAGGAAACCCCGAGTGTCCTGTGATGCTCTGCTGTGGACAAGAGAGTATTGTTCGGATGGAATATGGAGAAACGGAATGGTTTCCCTGTTGCAAAGGTGTCAGTCAAGGTGTCATAAGAACATTAAGAAGAGCCATGCTGGATCAAGCCAAAGGCCCATCTAGTCCAGCTTCCTGTATCTCACCGCCAGATGCCTCTGGGAGCGCATGAAACTAGATATCTGTCTCCTGATACCACTCCCCTGCATCTGGCCCTTGAAGTACCCTGGTTTTAAGCCTGGAGATTATACATCTCCATCATTGTTTGTAACCTGTGATGGACTTTTCCTCTAGGAATCTGTCGAGTCCCCTTTTGAAGGCATCCAGGCCAGATGACATCACCACATCCTGTGGCAGGGTGTTCCACAGACTAACCACACGCTGGGTAAAAAAAAAATCTATAGAAGAGACATTCAAGAAGAGGAGCTGATGCACAGAAACCTGTTTCAGAACATTTCAAATCACCCAGACACTCAGCCCAAGTCCTGAAAGTTGCCATTCTGGAGAAAGAAATTATAGGACAAGAAACCCGAGTCAGCTGAAATAAAACATATATGTACATTCAAACCTATCTCAATGGATTCAATACAAGTCAGCCTCTCCCAGGTAAAATGTAAAATGTTGTGTTGTACTGTATCTGCTGCCATTCCCAGCGCTACTTCCTTACTATCTGCCAGTGCCACCTCACAAGCCCCACTGGTGATTAGAGATACTCATTACCATATTGTTCCTGCTCATTATGTATAGCCTGGGATTAATTTAACCACCAATCCTTGTCATTGTTTACAGAACAATGCTCCCTGGGAGGGAAACTCAACAACAACAGGGGTTTTAAAGGCCATCACCAGGTCAACAACATGTGCATCAATGTAGTCTCTGATTTGGGGCCATGTCTTCTACACATATAAATATTTGCCAAGTAGTCCCACTCTTATGTCTGAGGAAGTGGGCTCGTCCACGAAAGCTCACAATAAAATATACCAGTCAGTCTTCAAGGTGCCATAATGTTTTTGTCTTTTGTCTTTTTCTTTTGTTTTTAAAATCTGATACACAACAGAAAAGACTGTGTTATTGTAAGGGATGGAAAGTGCAAAAAGAACTTGGAGCTGTGGTTCAGTCAGATGAGGATGGGCCCTGTAAACTCCAGGGGTGGGGACTCAGGCTGTGGGGTTCTCTATTAGGTTTGTTTGTTTGTTTGTTTATTTATTTATTTATTTATTTATTTATTTATTTATTTATTTATTTATTTATTTATAGTTTTAAGTATTTTTACTCTGCCGTTCTCCTTGGAAAAGTACCCAAGGCGGTTTGCAGTAATGATGGACAATATAGTCTAGTACAATTAAGAAAAATTCAAATTTAACAGGGAATTGAGGGGTATCTTACAGCATTAGAAGGCAATATTAAAGCTAAAGGACAATGGGAGCAGTTAAGAAAAGAGTATAAAGGCCATGTAATCATGTCCGGTAGACCATCTAAACTTTGTGTGGGAAAGGAACTAACAACTGATAACATAGTGTCAATGTAATCACCTAAGGAGAAATATAAACACAAAGTTATAAGTGGTTACAGAAAAACACACGGTCTGTGTAGCCATGTATGGTAGATTCTTATGAAAGACACATATTAGGTAGTCCATCATTCAGGGAAAGTTTGCCTGAAGAGAAAGGTCTTTGCCTGTGTCCAGAAAGACAGCAGAGATGGGGCAGTCCTGGCCTCTAGTGGGAGGGAGTTCCAGAGTCTGGGCGCAGCAGCCGAGAAGGCCATTTCATGGGTTCCAACTTCCTACCAATGCTTGCAGTATGCTTTCACATTTAGCGTATTGTATTAATCCGAACGTCATTGGGATAATTAACCACAGCCAAACCCATTTTCCAGAAAAGGCTATGGCTGGCTAATCAGGAAATCAGTACAGTAGGATACAGAAAATACTACAATACCCATCTATTATGCTAACTTTAACAATGTTTCCAAGCTACATACATACATTTTCTATACTTCGGGGCAGGGATGAAGCAACTGCAGCTAGGTGTGGGACTTTCTTATTTCCTCTACCTCAGCCTCTGGAATTCACCAGGAATTTCCCCAAACCAAAATTCTAGGGGCTCTATGCAACATATCAAAGTTCTCACATTAGTTTTCGACTCACCCACAGGTAGGGAACAAAGGTTCTGTCATCCAATTTTCTCTCTCTTAAGAAGACAGAGAAAATGGGTGGGAGCGGCCAAACTCCACGGGAGCAACAAGGGATTAGGGGACAGGTAATCTCTTTCTCATTGGGCTCTATACAGGATGCCTCTCAAAAACTACTACAACCACCCCAATCCTTTGCCACTCCCACAAACCTTTGCCACTCCCACTCAATTCCTCTGTCTTTTTCACATAAACAAAATGGTTGAGGAAACCTCCATCTCCCACCTGTGTGTAACTCAAAACTCCTAGCAGTAATCTGAATTCTTGAGTTGAACTAAAGTCTCACCAGCAACCTGACTCAAGTCTTTTAACATAATAACATAACATAAGAAGAGCCATGATGGATCAGCCCATCTAGTCCAGCTTCCTGTATCTCACAGCGGCCCCACCAAATATGTTGGGGAGCGCACGAGATTAGATATCTGTATCCTGATATCACTCCCCTGCATCTGGCCCTTGAAGTACCCCAGTTTTAAGCCTGGAGATGGCACATCTCCATCATGGTTTGTCACCTGGGATGGACTTCTGCTCCAGGAATCTGTCCAGTCCTCTTTTGAAGGCATCCAGGCCAGATGCCATCACCACATCCTGTGGCAGGGAGTTCCACAGACTAACAATGTGCTTACTGTTTTTCTGTGGGGAAAAAAGCTTTTATTTGTTTATTGATTGTTTTAAACTGTTTATTATTTTGATGGTTTTCAACACGTTATTTTATAGCATGAATATATTATTGTATGCCGCCCAGAGACCATTTGGTAGTGGGGCGGCTAAAAAAATAAAATCTGTAAATAAATAAATAAATGTAAGAGAGAGCAGAGGCCACGTGTGGCACTTGTGGTGCTGCCCGATTTGTTTCAAAGCGCACAAAGTGCAACAAAGCATTTTGTGCCCATCCCTACTTGTTGGTACCAAAGGCACAGACTTGGGATTCAGACACAAAAGCATGCCAACGTCTCTGGTAAACAGTCACTTGAGGAGCGTTTAAAGTGCCGGCCAGGAAGAAAAAAAGCTGTTCTTTCGCTGTCCCTTTTCTAGCCTTTATAATCTCCCCTTCTTTCCCCCCTGATTTTACTCTTCACTACTAGGACTTCTTCTTCGTCTGCCTTAAGTATCAAAGGTGAACCTATTTCTCAGCCTAAGAAGAAACTATAAAAGCGTCAGGCGTCTGTACTCCGGAGCTGGGAGTCATTAGGAAGTTCCGGCTTCCACTTTTGCTTTAATGAGTGGCTTCTGGAATTTATTTTTGGCACAGGAGAGTGAGATGAAACCTTTCCATTCATGGGGGAAAAATCTCTCTCTCTCTCTTTCCCTTTTCCAGGACTCCTGCCGCCTCGATCAAAACAAGTGGCGGTGAAACGGAGCCCAAGTAAAATAAGAAGGTGAGGCCCACCCCAGCTCGGAGGCCACCTCACGCTGTAGTGCTGGAGTGAGGCGAGTGCGGAGCTTAAAAGAACAGAAGGCCCTGGCGCCTGAGTGTGGCTGCGGGCGTCAGTGGCCGTTACTTCACGAGCGGCTCGGTTCGCGGTAAGCCGTCATTTGCCTGCGAACCGACCGCTTCAGTCCGCACGCTCCTCCCTTTTGGCTTCGACGTCACCCCGACCACGCCCCCTTTAGCGTGCTCCAAGCGGGGCAACTGATGCCCCTGGCGGAGGACGGGAATCTCGTCGCTTCGCTTCTCGCTTCGCACCCAGCGCCGCGTGCGGACTTAGGTTTCCCCCCCCCCTTTTTTTTTTTTGGATTTTTCGCCATCCGAAATATCGATGCATCGATACATCGTTCCGTCGGAGATTTGTTGCTGCGGTCTGCCCCGGAAAAAACCATATTTGTTTGTTGTTAAAGCAAGTTTTTAATTGTACCCCGGTTCCAAATACATCCTTTTCCTGTTCTAAAAACAAACGCAAGGTGTCTCTGTTTTCCCCTGCCAGCCCAATCTGTTTTTGTGTTTACTGCTCCTTTATCCATGGGGTGGCGTTCTGAAAAGCCGGTCAAGGCTGTTTATACTCCTTTTAGTACTCGTTGGCACTGACGGCTTCGTTTCCGGGACGTCGCGTTTGGAAAGAAACCGCCGATAATTTTTAAACTTTTTCCCATACACCCTCTCCGCTTGAAGCCTCGAAACCCCTTTTTTAATGCTTGGAACACGGGCAGCGCGGATATGGGTTCACTGCCAAAAAAACAAACTGCCCCTTCCTCCCTTTTAGCCCGCTTAGCCTTGCTGATAGCCAGTGCCTCTGGCCATGTGCAGAGTGCTTTTAAAATAAACATTCTCCGCATGCCGCTTTCAAGCGCTGGTGGATCTTCCCCCGCTCCTCTCACCCCGAATAACCCCCCCCAGAACGGCAATTAAGACTGCAGGCGAAGAATTTATTGCTGTTGACGTCTCTCCGCTTGAAGCCTCGAAACCCCTTTTTTAATGCTTTGAACACGGGCAGCGCGGATATGGGTTCACTGCCAAAAATTCAAACTGCCCCTTCCTTCCATTTTAGCCCGCTTAGCCTTGCTGATAGCCAGTGCCTCTGGCCATGTGCAGAGTTCTTTTAAAATAAACATTCGCCGCCTGCCGCTTTCAAGCGCTGGTGGATCTTCCCCCGCTCCTCTCACCCCGAGTAACCCCCCCCAGAACGGCAATTAAGAGTGCAGGCGAAGAATTTATTGCTGTTGACGTTTCTCCGCCGATGAATCGAAACTCCTTTTTTAATGCTTGGAACACGGGCAGCGCGGATATGGGTTCACTGCCAAAAATACAAACTGCCCCATCCTCCCTGCAGACGAAGAATTAATAGCATTGGCCATAGGAAAACCATTGCTGGATCTCCCCCCATTCTTTAGGGCAAAATAATATTTAAAAACACTATTGTAGTTGTAGAACTCAAAGGTTATACTAATGTCCTGGTTCGGTACAGCTAATCATTTTTTATGCGGACATTTTGAAACCGCTGTATCGAAAAGCTGATATGAGTATGCTTCCCTTTCAGCAGATCAGGAATATTCCATAGTGCTGATTATAACAGCAGCTACTGATAAAACTTTTCAAACAAACACTCCATGTGCTTATCGATTCATGAATGTTGTAACTTTATTGTGATAACCATTTAATGCAATAATACAAAATATAACTGTAACAACGAACTATAACAACAAATAAACATCCCCAATAGTGATCAACATTAGAAGTGGTACATTCCAAGATTGTTCGTTATGGTCAGTCCTGAGCCATGAACTTTTCACCTTTCTCTGGCCATCAGGCTCCGAACAAAAGAGCCTCGCTATCTGCAGGCAGGTGCTGGCCTTCTTGGAGCCTGCCAATTACAAACTCCACCCATTTTCCTCCAGGAACAATGGCCAACTCTTAGCCCTAGCTAGAAAATGTTTCCATTCCTGACCTTCAACCAACGTTGCTGGGTTGAACTGATCAATTTGTAGGTGTTTTGCATGAGCTCTGCAAAATAGCACAGTTAACTGTTCCTGCTAAATAAAAGTATTCTTAAACAAAAGCATT
This sequence comes from Phrynocephalus versicolor, assembly GCA_023846285.1. Taxonomy (NCBI): domain Eukaryota; kingdom Metazoa; phylum Chordata; class Lepidosauria; order Squamata; family Agamidae; genus Phrynocephalus; species Phrynocephalus versicolor. The sequence continues at coordinate 1,082,983 of JAHTLZ010000074.1, read as the reverse complement.
GTAAAATCTACTAATATTCCTTGCAATAGGACAAATGCATATTTTTAAATCACAACCCCAGGTACATTATTGCAGTAATTTAAGTTACCAATGTAAAGGGCCAGATAAACATACTGCTAGGCACCTGGCAAGTGAACTCTACGGTGACCCTTAATCCTATTGGTTAAAATTAGTTTCATTTTCCAGAGAAATGTGCTGGATCCCTAGGACAAACCTTATAAGAACCCCTCAACTTTTCCCAGCCACTCGTGGAGAGTTAGGAGTTACTTAGAGAGCAGTTGTGCAGGGAAAAAATTATTTTTCTTGTCAGAAGATAACCAGGCCTTTTCTTTGGAGATGGAGGGAGGGAGGGGCCGGTTCTGGACGGAGGCGGAGGTGTCCAGTCTGCTGGATTTCTTTATTGACAATGAAATGGGCCCAGTTCTGTTTCATCTCCACCAAAGAGGAAACCAGCAGGCTTTCAGACAGGCTGCTAGAGAACTGGCAAGGCTAAACTATGCCCGGAATGCCAACCAAATTAGATCTAAATTTAAAACTATTAGACAAAATTTCAATAGGGCATTGTTTTATTTTGGAGAGAATGCAGCAGAGGAACAGCAAACAGCTTTTTGGCCTCAATTATTGGAATTGTGGAATCAAGCTGGAAGGCCTGACCCTCAACATCTTTTTCCTTTGGGTAAGTTATACAAACTTTCTTTTAAAAACGTTACTACTTTTGAATTACGTATGACATGTTTAAATATCTAAAAGTGTAATCTGAGAAGTATTAAGGGCCAATATAATTTGGTTTAAAGTCTAGATTTGATGTAATTATGCTGAAACTCTAGATCAGCAAACGGCAAAGCAGGCTAAAATATTAAAAGATGGTCTGCTCCCAATAAATAGCTGAAGTGACATTTAAAAACATTCCCTTTAAAACTGTTACCCTCTAGTAAATATCCTGGATAAAAAGGAGAAACAACAAAGCTTTAGAACAGATATATAGAAATAAAACTTCTGACAAGGACATCTTAGAGTTGCAGTGAACAATAGAAATATAAAACTATTTCCCACTTATGTCTCAATAGGAGCTGGACCAGGAAGGAGGCATGGCAACAGGGGTGGTGCTCTAAGGCCTCCAAGGCACCCAAACAGAAGGGAAGATTTGGAGCAGCAGGCCAATGACACAGATGAGGACGAGGAACAGGCAATGGCCCATGATTTCCAACCACCAGTGGTCCATGAGGGTCAAGGGGAAGCAAATCAAGGTGCAGGTCACGAAGAACAGGGATTGGCGAATGTTCCAGGCAACGTTCAGGAACAGCAGGTTGAGAATGAAGGTGTGTAAAAGTCATTTGTGGGCCTCACTAAGGTGTGTACACATAATAGACCGTTAATTTACAAAAGATAAATATCTTTTTCTTCTTTTCAGAACTACAAGAGGATCAACCGCTGGACATTATGCAGCAACCAGTGACCCGCGCAGAACATCAGAACTGGGTTGCTGCTCTTCAAGAGGCAATAGAGAGGATAGCTGCTCTTGAAGAAATCGTGCTTGCAGGAAACAGAGGAGCACCTCCAGCCAGGAGAAGACGCCGAAGGCGATGAAGCCTTTTTTTGGGGTTATTGGACAATTTAGGGGATGTACACTGGTTCTCCTGTGCCAAAATATTCCATTGACTCACGTGTTAAAGGACTGATGTTGTACCCAGCAACGTTCCCTGGGGTTATCCTTTTGTGCCGTAATGTTACTGTGTTAGCAATATTTACAAGTTTTATTTATAAATAATCTCCTAAGAAAATATAACGGCTGAATACTTTTAGTTTTCTGGTGTTCTACTTTGTGCACTTTGAGCAATTTTAAGACATGATACGGTACTAATTGAAGCAATTAACATGCTGTTCTAGTTGTATTTTTTAAAAAAGGTTTCTGTATGTATGAGGCCGAAGAATATGAAGCCTCACACGTAATTCCTTTAACCTGGACACAGAAAACCACTGAAAATCCTAGTCTCTTAGGTTATAGTTGGAATGAATATATTAATCTGTTGAGCAATCTGATTAGCAATGTACATTATTTCTTCTAATAGCCACTGCCTAAAAAGTACTTTACAGCTTTTATGTGCTGTGAAAGTATTAGTCTTTTTGTCTTGTAAAAGACCACAGGCCAGTGTTACCTGCACAGGAGAGCAGCATTCATTGTTAGAACTAGTAGAGGGCAGCTCCTCCTCTCATAAATCTTACTTTATAGTACTCAAAATAACATAAAAGTGCACAAACCTATACTTTGCCTATTCAGTTGATAGAAATAAAACAGTTTTTTAAAAAAATCATCAAAGTTTCTGTTTCTTATGTACTCTGGGTTAGTTCATTATGGATAAGTTGAGGGGGAGAATTCACAGTGAATTTAAATTTCCTTGAAAATCATGCCTTACAGAGGTAGATTAGTGTTTTCCTGCAGTTGTTGCTTTTAATTGTAACTGAATTTGCTTCAAATGTGAAGCACTTCAGCAATTTTCCCATTAAAAATCATGGCCTGGGTGTTCTGTCCCTACTCCCAACCTTGGCATGTTCACATATTTACTCAAAATAGAATAAGTAAGCAACTAGGGTGAAAATATTTTCTTCTTGATACGTCTTCTTTTTGGTGTGGTTAATTTTCTGGGCACAATGTTTTCACTACCACTTTCCTGCTTTACAATCAAATACGGTGACACAGGGAAATGTGGTTCTACTGCTCCCTGTTTCTGAGTACTAGTCATTGGTCTTTTCTTGTGGTCCTGCATAATTTTTTCCCCTGGTTTGCTTCCCTGAACTGTTGCTCCCTTTTTTGGTTTACCAAAAGAAATAAGGGAACCTGAAGACGTAGAGGGCAGGAGTGATACTGAGCATTCAGTATCACTCTCCTGCTCAGAGGCAGTTTCTGAGCCACTGGTCCCCGTTGTATCACCATCAGAATCACTGTTCTGTACATGATCAGTGTTTGGGGAACCATTAGAGAGCAGGATTTCTGTCTGGTTCTTAGTGTGTTGTTCATTATGGTTTTTTTCTCCTTCCATGTTAACCTTTTTTTTTGCCCCTTGATTGGTTAAAAATTGGGTTAGTTTAGCAAGTGAATCTGAAGCCACCCTTAGATTGTCAATAACCTGTTTCTGGAACATCATATCCTGGTGGTTCCAAGAATTTAGTGTAGATTCTTTTCTATCATCCGAAGCCTTAACCCAGTCCACAAAACCAGTAAGTGTGTTGTCCAGGCGTGCTGCTGCTGTTGATCTCTGCTTCCTTTTCCTTAGTAATGCAAGTCTGGTTGCAGGATCAAGCGTGGCTTCATAGTTTGTTGTTCCCGCAGAGTCTGTAGTTAATAAGGATAATTTAACATTAATTGTTATGCAGTGTACAAAATTATCCATTATAAAATCTGTATATTGAAAATTTAAAAAAAAATATTTAACATTAGAGATGTTAATAATTCAAGAATTTAAAGTATTGTAATGTAATATTAGTATTTACAGAGTAAACCGCACGGCAGCTTGCTCAATTATTCAAATTAAGTTAGTTTTAATAGCTCAGTGTTTTATTACTCACCTAATCGTTTAGGTGTGCATAATCACTCAGTGATAGTAGTCCGGTTAATAAAGGTAATTATTTCTATAAAGGTTTAAAATCTCTAGATCGGAAATGAACATACCTTTTTTACCAAGCCGTTCAGGTAATATTGTTTGGGGACTCTGGGAAGAAGAACAGCCAGATGTGGATGGTTCACAACCGTCTGTTGATTGGTATTCTGAAATTAAAATAATTTATTTAAAAGGCAGTAATTTACATTGTTTATGTTTAAAATACATTACCATGGTCTGTAAGGATATGATTTACATGACATTCCTAATAATCCGACTAGTAGACGTTTTGATAAAATGGCCAGCCCTGCTAGCATAACTTTAAAAGTGTTCCTCACCCATTCCTGAAGCTTCCGAAGCCACGTAGCTTTGGTTCATGCCTTCACTCTCATCGAAGAGGGACTGTGATCCGCCATTATCGCTAACTCCAGGCATTGCCTCCGTGGTTGCTGCATGTGGGAAGAGGAATATAAGTTACTGTACTTCCCTCGCGTTGCTACACACCATAATGCAACGCACAGGAAGCAGTCTTTTAGTTTCCGGAGCACATAATTGTTAAGGTAACATGATTGGGTACTTCTGAGGCATGTCCCGCCCCTACTTATTTTTTGCCCGAATCAAGGAAATTTTAGATCCGGTATACTTCAAAATGGATTCATAATCTTACAACAAAGCAAACTTCATTTATAATAAAGATAAATATGTCTACTTTACTTCCTGCTTTTATCTCGGTCGTTTTTCGATGCATCGAATATCTCTGGGATGTGGAGATACAATGTATCATAAGTAAATTACAATTCGGATACTTTTAATTACATATGTAATCTCTTTAATAATAAAGAAATACCGATACATCGATGCACTTCTTCAATGTTTGTAAATCAAAATCCGAAATAAATTTATGAGAGGGAAATTAAACGCATCCGTCCATAAATCTGAAAGATTTACAAGTCATCCCGTTCCCTAGTTGGTTCGGTTTATCGAAGGACACAACGAGTTCTGAAAACAAATGTCTGTACTAAGGTGTAGCATTACAAATCGGATACTTTTAATTACATATGTAATCTCCGTAATAATAAAGAAATACCGGTACATCGATGCAGTTTTTCAATGTTTTTTTATCCAACAACGAAATCAATATATAATAGGGAAATTAAAGTCATCCCTCAATATATTCGAAAGATTTACAAGTATTCCCGTTCCCTCGGTGTTTCGTTTTATCGAAACACTCAACGTGTTCTGAAACCAAGTAACTGTACTTGGGTATATTAATAGAGTTACTATTAGTAACATAATATTTCTCTGTGAAATACAGGGAACGTGACGTATTTTTCGGTATATATAAAATGGAACTTAGTCAATACTTACCAGTGCTCCCGCTGGACTCGCTCTCGGTTGTCCGCAATGGGTGAATTGAGGTGTCTGTTCGAAAAATGTTTGCCATTTCTTCGTACCAAATAAATTTTGCACGCCCAGCTCCAGAAGTACTGTTTTGAAGTACAGCCTGTTTGTACAGTTTTCGAAGCGATTTGCATTTAGTTCTACATTCCGTTCCAGATCTAAAAAATCCAATCTTTCGCAATTCTTTTGAAATCACCTCATAGATTTCAATATTCCTTTTGAGGGAAGACAAAGCATATTTTATCTCCGCCTCACCCCAAACCTTAATTAAGGCTGCAGTCTCCTCGTTTCCCCAAATAACCCCTCTCTTAATTTTGGAATGAACAGAACTGGCTGTGCAATTCTCTGAGTTGTCCTCAGAATCCATCCCTATAGCTGCCTTGTTAAATTATTTTTCTAGGGAAATCCTTCTGTTTGAAAGGACACCAGCAACTGCACTCAGTTGCCTGAGTGCTAACTTCCTTCCCTTGCACCTTTTGGCTCCCTTTATTAGCATTTCAACAGAAAGGTGATCTCAATTTGGGAAGGGGGATGGGTGATTGATTACAAAGGGCCCCCCTGTCCTGTGTCTCAGCTGGCTAGGATGTGGTGCCGAAATGTTTCATTAACTTTCGTTTTGCCTATGCAAAGTACTGCTGACTCAATGGAAGTAAGTTTGTTTTTTGCTGGTTTACTTGCCATAGCACAGCAAGAAAAGTTTCACATCTTTCCAGTCTTGGTATCATGTTGGTCTAGGAATGAGTACCGAAATAATGTATTAATGCAAAGTATGCTATTGACACTGTGTTCTGTTAACCCAAAGCAATTAATAGTATTGTGCGGTAAGTGTAAAGAAAAATACACTGTAAAACCAAGGAATTCATTGTAATGCATTATAAACTGATTTATTCCTCAGAAGCTAACAGCAATGGATAAAAAATATGCGATTAGTTTCCCAAGCTGGCTAAAGGCAACACAAACAGTTTATTTTTGGCTTTCCTTCAGAGCCATTAGGCCATAAAATGCTTGCAGTGGGAACTGTAATGTGATACTTCCTTCTTAAGTTTACTCTGGCAGCCGTACTCTGCATATGAAGAGGGAGGTGTTACAAGAATAAAACATCGGAATGTTTTCTTATAAGGGGGGCCTCTCTGAAAGGCATGTTTTCTAAAGTGACATACAACAGGGCAGATGAACCCTTAGTCAAGGCATTATTTGTTTTTCGATGTTATGCGTTCAGAAACTGCTATCAATTTGGTCCAGTGCCTTGGTTTTTTTGCTAGGTTTATTACTGATTATTGTGTAACCTTGAAGCAAATACCCCTGTCAGGCATTCTTTTTGCATAGCCGGTGTAGTAGTTTGCCAAACCTACTGGTGTTTCGCACTTAAGTTAAAGGAAAGTACTGCAAATCAAATAGAAACATTTATTAACGGAAGGAATTTTACAGGAGTAACCAATAATGTAAATCCTCACAATTCTACTGCAAATGAAAGTGTAACATAAAATAGTGAGGTAGAGTACATGAACTTATTATTTTGCGCCCATGTCACTTCACATGGGTAAACAGGTACTCCGCAATAGCATTACGAACCGCCTCAGCCTCTGCACGTGCAGTTCCAGATCTGTGGTAGTCATTTATTTCACACTCCTCCTGTGGTTCAGGTGGGGGTATGGAATGTTGTTCATCATCAAGTATGTCATGGTTTTCTCGTTCACATATATTGTGTAGAATCACAGCAGAGGCAATAATTGAATTAACGTTCTCTATGTGAGCCTCAATCCTAACAGACAGACGTCTGAATCTGGCCTTCAAGCGCCCAAATGCTCTCTCCACGACGCATCTTGAGCGATTAAAAACCTTATTGAAGTGGCGCTCCCTGTCATTTCTAGTAACAGCAAAGGGCTTCATTAGCCACTTACACAATGGATAGGCACCATCCCCTAATATAATGGGAGGTATTGACACCCCTGCATAGTGGAACATAGGACTGCCAGGTATTAGGGTTCCTTCCTCCATCCTACTAAAAAGCATAGATGATCTGAACACATGGGCATCATGATTAACACCTGAATGGCCAGTCAACATAGAGAAAAAAATTCCCTCTCCGTCGCAAGCAGCCTGAAGCAATACAGAATGAAATGATTTCCTGTTAAAGTAAGCAGGCCCCTGCAATTTCGGGGGGCTTATCGGAATGTGCGTTCCGTCGATACAACCTATAGCATGTGGGAACCCGAAGATTTTCATAGATGATGTCATCTGTAGAAACAGAGAAAAAAAATTAAGAATCATTAATTTCCTAAACCGTAAAGGCGCTGGTTCAGAACACAAGTAAAGACTGGGATGACCGAAAGCAGGTTACCTTATTGAAGTCAGGCAGGCGGACCTCTTCCTTAAGAAGAACGTGTTCCATTGCAAGGCAAACCTCGATTGCAATGCTTGCAACAGTTGAGCTTCCTTTCTGGAATACTAGAGCGATGGTTCTGTAGCAAGAACGGCTTGCCAAAAAATACACGCCGATTGCCACTCTCTCTTCCACTGGGACAGCTGAGCGCATAACTGTGTCCCTGCGCATCAGAAACGGACGCAGCTTGTCTGCCACCCAAAAAAGTGTTCTTCTAGTCATACGGAAGTTTTGTAACCACTGGCGATCGTCCCAAAGCTGAAGCACCGTGTCGTGAAACCACTGAGAACGTCCTGGGTAACACCAGAAAAGCTTCTCTCGAGGCGAGCTTCTCATCCAAGCCGAAGTAACCCATATCAAAGCGTTGCATGCCCTCAACGCCTCGCCAAATAGCACTCTGCGTCGAAAAACGCGTCTTCCCTTTCTCAGAAGTAACAAAGCTACAGTGCTCAACAAAGAGTTGACATTGTGCAACACAGCAATAATGTATGGAGTATACCTATGGAGTTTCTGCAGGCGGGCAGAAGAACGCGATGGAGGCATGGTACCGGGAGAATGGCAGAAAGAAGGCGGAAGAGGCTTGGTGTCTACTCTAGGGAGTAAGGAGGGGGTTACTCCAGTGTCCTGGAGGACCTTTGAACGAAGAAGTACAATCGTTGTGCGATAGCCCACCTAGTGACCATGATGGGGAACAGCAGTTGTAGGAGCCCCCCCAATGGAAATTATAATATAAGTAATAATTATGAAGCAAAGAGTCACACATTTACAGCGCTTCGCCGTAACTGACAGCCAAGCATCGATGCATCGATACACCGTTTCCTTTTTTTTTTAAAAAAGCGGAGATCGCGGGAAACGGGCAAAGAACATGAGTGGTTGGATGCGAATGGAGCTCGTGAGGTCATTCTAGATTCGAACGGAAAAGCTGCCCGCGTGAGTACATAGGAAAGGGGGTGGGGGCGAAGGGAGACCACGTGATCGCCTTCGAATTCAGATCGAAGGCAATGACGCTCCGAAGCGAGGAGCCTCGTGAAGTAACGGCCAGTGTTTCATCCAACTCAACTCGCGACCGAAGGCAGCGCAAGGTTAAAAAGAGTCCGGATATCAATAAAGACTGAGCTGGTCCACAGATGTGGCTGAATGAAACTTCAAGTCGTCCTCCCCAGAAGGAAGGGCACAACTTAGGACCCGAAAGGGGCAGATAGCTTTGATTCTAATGGTAAAGGGAGTGACTTTGGTTCCATTTCGCAGAATGAGCTAAGTCCCCACCACCACCACTCTCATTCATGGCCCAGCTTCTGGAATGTTGATGACATGTCTTTGGATCCCAAGTCCCAAGTCTGAGTCTTTGGTTGCAAGTCCAAGTCTTTGAGACCAAGTCCCAAGTCCCAACTTCGAATCCCGATTAAAAACAAGTTTATTCTCCAGAAAAAAAAGGGAGGGTTTGGTTGGTTTTTGTGCCATGAACCGAGTCTGCGTCACTGGAAATAACACAAGTTGAGTCACTAGGGCTAACTTGACAGAAAATCCTGTGACTTGAGTCTCCATCCCTCTTCAGCACAGACATTCTGCATTTCCGCCCAAGAGCTACCAGAACAGGAGGTGATGACATACAGAACAACAGATGATGATGGGGGGATGCTGACAGTAGGAATGGTTATGTTGTGGTGTGCGGTTGTGTGTGTGTGTGTGTGTGTGTGTGTGTGTTGTGTCATTACAGTCGTGGCCGATTCTTCGTGACCCATGTCCATGGAGTTTTCTTGGCAGGAATACTGGAGTGGTTGGCCAGTTCCAGCACCTGATATTCCCTGGTGGTCACCCATCCAAGTACTGATGATAAACTGGGAGAGGGATCAGAGGGTGTTTGAATCTGGTTTAAAGTCATGCAGTAGCCACACAGCATTTGGGTCAGTGTGTGTGGACTTTTGGGAAAACTTCCAGTTTTAAACTGTGTTGTACATCAGTTGAGGGGGCTACACAGGCTTTTAGAATCGTTGCATTGTCTTGCATCCACCTGCCTTCACAGTGGCTGTCTCTCACAGCCACTACCTGTTGCCACTGCAGCTGCGATGCCATTTTCAATTATGTTTATTTTTTCATTTCTTTCAATCTGTCATAGCGGTAGTACAGAATGACAGATAGAAAAACAAAATAGAGGTTCTCCTGAAGCCCAATACATGCACACAGTGACAGACAGACAGCTGATGGGGAAGAAGAGGGATAAAAGGAGCTGGCTGGTTTGCTGAAATTGACCAAAGACACTGACTAGGTTTACAAAGGAGGATGGAGATGGATTGAAACTGATCGGAGACACTGATTTCCAAGGAGGATATCAATATCTCTCTCTCTCTCTCTCACTGGAGTACCAGAGTCATTTTGACTAGGGAGACATGTATGCACAAACACACGGGGGATGGTGAACAAGAAGGAACACAGAAGATACCCATAAACACAATTACACCAACAAGGTGCATGCCTGTGCCAAAACAATTTGGAAAAAAAAAAAGACTGATTTCATCAGCAATTTTAAATAAAGAACCCTGTCAAGTTGGCTAAAACAGCTCGCCTTCCAACTGATGAAGACACTTCGCAGGCAACATAAAATCTGCGCTTCCATGTGGCTTTTAACAAATCAATTTCAAACAGTTTAAGGGCAATTCATATCCAGTCCCCCCCCCCACATGTAACCACACTCTTGGTTGTTGTTGTTTTTAAATGAAAAGGCTGAAAACATGGTAGTTAGGATCATCTGTTTAGAAAGCAAAAAAACAGTTCTGGTCACCGTGTCAAAAGGGCATCTCACTAAAAACCCAAAACAAAAACAAGCCATAGCCGCCAGTGTGTTCATTTCCTAAGGACAATAAGTGCCCCAGGGAGCATCTCCTAACATGTTTTCTCCAACAGGGATGGAGGAGAGACACTCAGCTCCCAGCAAACATATTGGAAGTCTGCTATCCTGGGTCAAACGTGCTAACGACCAACCATCCGTGTCCACCCCGTACATGTTTTTGATTACTCCCCTCTGTTCCCTACTGGTTCGGCCTCACCTTGAGTACTGTGTCAGTTCTGGACACCACACTTCAAGAAGGATGCTGACAAACTGGAACAAGTTAAGAGGAAGCCAAGAAGGATGATCAGGGAGCTGGAAACGAAGTCTTCGGAGGAAAGACTGAAAGAACTAGGTGTGTTTTCAGTCTTGAGTCTTGAACCGGTGGATATAGTCTATCTGGATTTTCAAAAGGCTTTTGACACAGGCTGCTGAGAAAATTGCACAGTCAGGGGATAAGAGGGCAGGTCCTCTTATGAATTGAGAACTGGTTGAGATCCAGGAAACAAAGAGTAGGTGTCAATGGGAAATTTTCATAATGGAGAGAGGTGAAAAGTGGTGTGCCCCAGGGCTCTGTCCTGGGACCGGTGCTTTTCAATCTGTTCATAAATGACCTGGAGACAGGGATAAGCAGTGAGGTGGCCAAGTTTGCAGATGACACAAAACTTTTCCGTGTGGTAAAAACCAGAGAAGATTGTGAAGAGCTCCAGAAGGATCTCTCCAAACTGGGGGAATGGGCTACAAAATGGCAAATGCATTTTAATGTACCCAAATGTAAAGTAATGCATATTGGGGCAAAAAATCAAAACTTTATCTATCAACTCATGGGCTCTGAGTTATCCATGACAGATCAGGAAAGAGATCTTGGTGTGTTGGTGGACAGCTCCATGAAGGTGTCTACCCAATGTGTGGCAGCGGTGAAGAAGGCCAATTCCATGCTAGGGATGATCAAAAAGGGGATTGAAAATAAAACAGCCAACATTATAATGCCATTATACAAAACAATAGTAAGGCCACACCTGGAGTACTGTGTACAATTCTGGTCACCGCATCTCAAGAAAGACATAGTGGAACTGGAAAAGGTGCAGAAGAGAGCGACTAAAATGATCACTGGGCTGGGGCACCTCCCTTATGAGGAAAGGCTAAAACATTTGGGGCTCTTTAGTCTGGAAAAAAGGCGCCTGAGGGGGGATATGATTGAGACGTACAAAATAATGCAGGGCATGAGAAAAGTGGATAGAGAGACACTCTTCTCCCTCTCACAAAATACCAGAACTAGGGGACATCCACTCAAATTGAGGGCTGGGAGAGTGAGAACAGACAAAAGAAAATATTTTTTCACCCAGCGCGTTGTTAGTCTATGGAACTCCCTGCCACAGGATGTGGTCATGGCATCTGGCTTGGATGCCTTCAAAAGGGAATTGGACAGATTCCGTGAGGAAAAGTCCATCACAGGTTACAAACCATGATGGAGATGTGTAATCTCCAGGCTTAAAACCAGGGTCCTTCAAGGACCAGATGCAGGGGAGTGGTATCAGGAGACAGATATCTAGTCTCATGCGCTCCCAAACGCATCTGGTGGGGCCACTGTGAGATACAGGAAGCTGGAGTAGATGGGCCTTTGGCCTGATCCAGCATGGCTCCTCTTATGTTCTTATGTTCTTATGAGTAAAGGAGACTGAGGGGAGATAGGAGAGCACCTTTTCAAATACTTGTTAGGCTGTCATGCAGAGGAGGAACAGGATCGACTCTGGATCAACCCAATGGGGTCAAGTTACAGGAAGCAAGATTTGGGTTCAATATCAGGAAGAACTTCTTAATGGTCAGAGGAGTATGACAATGGAACCAATGATGTTGAGAGGTGGTGACTGCTCCAACCCTGGATGGACTGAAGAGAAATTTGGACAACCACCTGGCAGATATCCTTTGATGTGTATTCCTGCCTTGAGCAGGAAGTTGGACTTGATGGCCTTCTAGGCTCCTTCCAACCTCATGATTCAATGTCATTGGAGACCACCAGCCCATCACTGCCCAGTACGACTGGAGGGACCCCATCTACCTTCCAAAGCCATCTTATTTGTTTGTTTCTTACATTTACAATTTGCCTTTCCTCCAAACAAGTTCACCAAAGCCTGTGTGGTTTTGCTTCCCATTTCCATCTGGCAGAGGGACTGTGACTGGTCCAAGATCATGGGATGAGCTTCACGGCTGGAGCCAGGAAATCCTTCTCTTGGGCTACCTCCCCACCCCTGGCAAGAGCAGCCAGTGGTTATGCTGGTGGGAGATTCTGGGAAATATCATCCAAGTCAGGACCCCCTTTCCCCATTCTGTTCTTGTTCAAGGAAGCATTTGAACTTCCACCTCCCTGGAGCTGCTGAACAGCTCAGCGATATATGGTTATATATATGGTTGCAGAGATAAGAATATATGGTTGTAGACACAAAAGTTGGGAGTTCGAATCTCTGCCAAGCTTCCTTGACAGCAGCTTGACTTGATGAACCAGGGTTCCTGCATTTCTAAGATCATGACGACGGCACCCAAGATCACAGTCTTGTCTTCTAATCCCTCCATGGGGTGTAGGAGAAGGTGACTCCTATCATTCTCCATCCCATTGGCAATGGAGAGTGGATGGGGGGAGTTGCTCGTCTGAGAAGATCTGCAGGATGACACATGGCCTGGTCCTGCAGGAGATGTTGGCGTTGGCTTCCCCCACAGCAGAACGAGGCCAGGCGAATCTTAGTCGGCAGCAAGCGGTAACCCGGGCTTACCCTCCTCCCCTCTGTACTGTGCATTTGCCTGTAGCGCTGTGATGTCAGTTGATGAATGCAGGAGAATTTGCTGTGACTCTAGGAAGAAAAGAGAGAGCAAGATGTGTGTGTGTGTGTGTGTGTGTGTGTGTGTGTTGCTTGTCTGTGTGAGGGGAAGCCAGGGAGGCAGGGGAAGGGTCAAAGGCAAAGGATTCAATCACTCTTAATCCAATCTGCCAGTGTTGTTTGCTCACGTGTAACGAGATCAAGGAACTAGGGGCAAGAAGGAACGGAGGGGGAAGAGAGCAAGGAGCTTGTCCTTTGCAGCGATCTGGGATCACTGTGGTCCACACTGCATTGCAAATCTGCATCCTCCCTTCTCTTAGGGGACCCTCTAATCTTAGGGTGAGCGAAGAGCCTCCCATGGGGACCTCTGGGAGTAGAGATGCACCTTCTAGCACTGCTAGCTACATTATTCTTTTCATGCCTTTCTTTTTCTAGTTTCCAAAGTCTCAAGTCCAAGTCTTTGGGAACTAGTCCGGAGTCCCAAGCCCGAGTCCCCATTAAAAACAAGCTCCCACTGCCCACAGATAACAGGGAGGGGGGCCTGGGTTCTGAGTCGAGGGTCAAGACCAAGTCATTAGCGGGGGGGGGGGGGAAACCTGAGTTGAGTCACTGGTGTAACTCAAACCTGATTTGACAGTGAGAAACCCATGAGACTCAAGTCCCTTCCCTTCAAGTTCTGGGTAGAGCTAGAGGGGCCAGGGGGTCAGAGCCTTGTGGCACAGTGGTTAAACTGCAATACTGCGATGAAGACTCTGCTCATGACTTGATTCAATCCTGACAGGCTCAGGAAACCGTTTCGAGGCTGACAGCCTTCTATCCTTCTGAGATCAGTAAAGTGAATACCCAACATTGCTGCCTGGGGTGGTGGGGGACAACAACAGTGTGTAGCCTGCATAATTAAATTGCAGACCATTCAAAGAGCGATATACAAGCAGCACACTTTGCTTTGCTTTGCTTAACCGGAGCTCCAGGTTCTTACAAGAGGCTCCACTCGGAGCAGTGGTGGAAGCAACATTCCCCAAAACCTACACTCTTCCTTGTGTCCAGAAGTTACAGGCAAAAAAACGCCCTGGCCTTGCATGAGCAAAATACAGGGAGATGTCAGTACACAGTCAGGCATAGAAAAGAGTAACCTGGTAGCTGGATGAGTGGTATAGAAATCAATCAATCAATCAATCAGTCAGTTAATCAGTTAGTCAGTCAATCAGTCAGTCAGTCAGTCAAACAAACAAACAAACAAACAAGGTTTCTTGAAAGCAGAGCTTTTGAGAACCATTGCTCTTAAGATGAGAAAGGTTCCACTTCCAAAACATTATTCCTTCAAACCAGGACTTTTAAAATTTTTCTTTTTTGACTACAGTGCCCAGAATTCCCAGCCACCAGAGCCAGTTCAAATCGCTCTCGCTTCCAAGATCTGGTTCACATGCTCCTTTTCCGTCTGCAACCTCCTGCAATACCTTCTTAAGACATAATCAGAGGCTAATGTTTTCTTAACAGGCAGGAGGGGCTGGAGAAGGAAGCCAACACGTGAGAGGTTGCGAACCAAATGGCTGTGAACCACACTTCGTGGGAGACCTTTGAGTGTTAAATGGGGGGCGGCGGCGAAGAGAGACTGATGGGGAAAAGAGGGCACTTTGTTCTCACAGAAAACCAAAACAAAACGGATTCAGCTTAGAAAAGGTTTGATGGTAGAACCAAAGCATGGAAATATTTCAAAAACAAAACAAAACAAATATTTCCAAGGTTTAGGCAGAAAAGGTGCTTAAGGGGGAACATTTGGGCTCCTAAGTACAGCACCTAAGCCCACATTCCTGATCCTATTTTAAAGGTTTAAAGAAATACAGTAGGACCACCATATCTGTGGAATTCCTCCCCAACTGATGCTGAAAACCACAGATTACTGTATAGGATTACAGAGATTATAGGCTCTGGCTCCCTCTCGTGGCCAGTTCTGGCAATGACACCGTGGAAATGTCTTTAGCAAACGCTACAGTGACACACACACACACACACACACACACACACACACACACACACACACACACACACACCGCCTATCATGGGGGTTAGGGACCCGACCTAACCCACAATAATTGAAAATCCACGATATGTGGATGCAGGTCAGGTCAGGCCTGGGGGGCCTAACTGAGGAATCTTGTACTTACCCCCAGCCTGGCGCTGCCTCGAATAGGCCTGCGAGGGCCTTCCCAGACCTTCTGGAGGCCCCCAAAGGGCCTCCCTGTGAACCGGAAGTGACTAGTGACTTCCAGTTCGCAGGGAGGCCCTTTTGGGGCCTCCAGAAGGCCTGGGAAGGTCCTCGCAGGCCCATTTGGGGCAACCCCAGTCTTGGAGTAAGTACAGGACGCCTGAAACAGGCCTTTGCCCCTTACCCCGGGGGCCTTTTTTCATATACTGCGGTCCTGCGGTATAGCAGGACCGCAGTATAACCGCGAAAGGGTGGGGGGGCGACTGTATATACAGCATGATCTCTGGCTCCTTCTCGTGGCCAGTTCTGACAATTTCACCGTAGAAATAGATTTCTATTTCCTAGCACAGTACTGTATTTTTCTTTTAATATTTTCAGAAATATACATCTCTAGGTTTTTTATTTTAATATCTTTTGACTGTGGATAAGTGAATCGGTGGATATTGATCCTACAGATATGGGGGCTCTCCTGTACTCTCCCCCCCCCCCCGTGTGGGCATCCTCTTGTTTAAAAAATGGCTACTGGTCTGAATCGATCTTCTTAGTCAGAAGGAAGCAGGTCAAGTGGATTTCCTGTCCCAGTTTAGCCCTGCCTTTACCAAACACTTGTTTGGGAGTTCTCAACAATTAGGACCACCAGCATAGAGGGAGCAGCATATGCCTCCCATGAAAGAGGACGTGGGTTCAATGCCTGGTCGATCTAACCAGAGCAAGAGAGAATTCCCAGAGAGCCTCTCCCAGACTGAGCTAACGGTATTGAGTCCAATGGACTAAAGTTTTCATGCATGCTGGAGGTAAGACATGGTGGTTGCCTCCCATGAGATTCATGGGGATGTTTTCCATAAAGGGACAATGAGGATATGTCAGGGAGATGCAGAAACCAAGTGTATACTGTAAGCAGACACTTGATAACCATGGGTTTATTGCAAGATCATGTGGTATTGCATTGGGGTTTGAGCTGGATCTGTGGTTCTTAGTCTTAGGTCCCAACCTGAGGCTGGACTATAGTTTCCTGGCTATTGGCCACGGTAAGAGTTCCAAGCCAAAAACTGAGTTGGTGCCCTCCTTTCATAGTTTGGCACACACTTGGAAGTAGCCAGGAATCCAGTTATATATTGCACATCTTCATAGGAGGGAGTTCCTTAAATACAGAAAGCATCTGATTGTTGATTTTTTTTGCCTCTCCTGGCATTTGCAAAATAATTAATTTTGGTTTGTGACTGGTCTTTAGGACATGTACACATTCTTCATTTGCACCTCTTCTCACTACGCTCTAGACATGAAGGTCTTCCAGCTTCTCAGGCACAGGTAATTTCAGATACAAGGCTGAGTTAACTATGGCTGCTTTTACATGACCTCTAAAATCCGAGGCAAAGGGCTCCCAGATGCGGAGCTTAAAATTGTTTTCCCACCAGCTGAGGACTTTAAAAAAAAATTAAGTACGACCATGCCCACCTAAGCGTGCCCCAGCGCACTTTACAAGTAACTGGTCTCCGGAGGTAAAAAAATTTCCGATGCGGATTGTAAAGCTGTGGATGCCGGGCTCTCCTGCCTTCTGTTTGTTTTTGTTGACACCACCACCCCTTTAACAGACAGGAATCGCTACGGGGCTGCTCAGGAGGTGAGCCTGCATTGTTTTCTCCCCTTTTTTTTCTCCCTCCCCTCACCCAGATAGGAGCAATGGAGTGCGGAGGGGTGGGAACACAGGAAGCAGAACAAACCCCCACGATCTCTGGTCCGAATTCAAATTGCCAGCGGATTTTAGAGGTGGTGTAAAAGCGCCCTGTAATGGATAATTTGGCCTCTTTCCTTTGTCTACAGCTCAGTTTTCATATACAGGAAGATATGCAGGATCAGTATCCATCCAATGATTCACTTATTCATGGTCTGAAAAGATTAAAACAAAACAAAACCCTGAGATGGATATTTCTAAAGATGAAGTTACCTGAACTGGGCACCAGAGGGTGCCAGAGTCCATCCTCTGGATGTTTGCCAGAGAAACATATTTCCATTACTGTTGTTACCAGCACTGGCCACTAGAGGAAGCCAGTGACAATGCTATGTACAGTATGTATTAGCTATTAGGATAGTGTTTGCTATAACAATCCAAGTGTTTTAGTATCCGCGGGGAGCCACTTTGGATATGGGTGTCTTCCTATAATCACTTAGATTATTAATGCTTGTTATACTGCTGTCAGTTAGAGTGGATTGGTAGCTTTGCTTACTGAACTGTGGCATGGGGATTCCATTCTGCCCCCAAAATCAATTTACAGTATATAGAAGAGATAAAAAAATGTTTTAATTGATCAATTAATTAATTAACGGGGAGTGTTTGGGATCCCAAATTTGGTAAGAATTCCCAATTCTGATGTATGAGTTTCAGTTAGACTTGTCCCAATTTGAGCCAGATTTCTTGAAATCCATCTTCTAACGTTGATCACAATGGGACATTCCACCTTCTACCTAGTGTTACTGGTAGAAGGAAAGAAGGGAGTGGAAGTAGAGTCTGGGAGCTCCTTGCATTGTACCGCTAAGGAGACGGCCTTGCCAAACTTCCCAGCAAATCCCATTTTGATCAAATGAAGCCGAGCATTAAATGAGTTAATTGACTGGAAAGTGAGCCAACCACATGCTGAGAAGTTACTGTCTGGGGTCCTAAGATGACAGCAAACACAACAGCCCAGTATGCTCTAGCCTTTCCAATCCAGCTTTATTTAAGTCCTGGGCCTGATTTTGAAGAATCTCAATCTGGACTGGGCACATAGTTGATGACCATGGATGGACCATGGATAGCCCAATGGTGGAGCAGATACCTGGCTTGCTGAAGGTCTTGATTTAAACCCCCGATTTAAACCCTGGATAGAGGGATGGTCTCTCACAAAATACCTGAGAACTAGGGGACATCCACTCAACTGAGGGTTGGGAGAGTGAGAACAGACAAAAGAAAATATTTTTTTTACCCAGCATGTTGTTAGTCTGTGGAATTCCCTGCCACAGGGATGTGGTGATGGCATCTGTCCTGGATGCGTTCAAAAGGGGATTGGACAGATTCCTGGAGGAAAGCCCCCCCTTTTTTTTACCCATGATGGAGATGGGTCATTTCCAGGCTTAAAACCAGGGTAGTTCAAGGGCCAGATGCAGGGGAGTGGTAGGAAGAGACAGAGATCTAGTATTATGCACTCCCAAACACATTTGTGGGGGGGACATTGTGAGATACAGGAAGCTGGGCTAGCTGGGCCTGATCCAGCATGGCTCTTGTTATGTTTTTATGTCTCTGGTGAGACGAATCAGATAGAATCATAGAGCAATGGCATTGCAAGGGGCCTACAAGGCCATCAAATCCAACCCCCTGCTCCAGGCAGGAATACAAATCAAAGGATATCTCCCAGGTGGTTGTCCAAATTTCTCTTGAATGCCTCCAATGTTGGAGCACTCATCACCTCTTGAACTCATTGGCTCCGTTGTCGTACTGCTCTAACAATTTGGACGTTTTTCCTGATAGTCAGCCGAAAGCTGGGTTCTCTTTACTTGAGCCCATTGTTGCATGTCCTGCATTCTGGGATGATCGAGAATAGATCTTGCCCCCATCCTCTGTTTGACAGCCTTTCAAATATCTGAAAAGAGCTACAGTATTATAATCCTCCACCCCTCCTTGTCTTCTTTTCTTTAAACTAAACATGGCCGGTGCTTTCCATCTTTCCTTCTAGGGCTTGTTTTCCATCCCCCTGGTCATCCTTGTTGCCCTTCTCTGAACCTGCTCCGGTTTGTCAGCATCTTTCTTGAAGTGCGGTGTCCAGAATTGTACACCATTCTCCAGATGAGGCCTAACCAGTGCTGAACAGAGGGCACAGTATGACAAATCTAGGCCAAGTCAAAGAGTCAAATCCAGGCCGAAGGCAGCAGTTGTTGGACACACAAAGTTTCTTTTCTTCCATCAGATATCTGTTTCGTGGGGACATGGGAGAGGACCTTCTGTTTCTGTTCTCAGACTGTGGAACTACCTCTCACTGGAGGCCAGGCTAGTCCTAGCTTTGTGGCCCTTCCACAAGCAGGTAAAAACCTTTCTCTTCAGGCAGGATGAGTGAGTTTATTCAATGGAAGGTTGTGCCTTACTGCTTTGAATGACTTTTGGTTTTGCTTTTGTGTGCTTTGTTTTAGTACGCCCTAATCACATCTGATCTCACCTCATTTCAAAAGCTCAGCAGGCCCGGGTTAGAATTTGGATGGGCGACCGCCAGGTAATACCAGGTGCTGTAGGCGCCCGGAGTAGGAACTGGCAAACCACTCCAGTATTCTGCCAAGAAAACCCCATGGACATGGAGTCATGAAGAGTCAGTCATGACTGTAACAACACACAAACACACACACACACACACACACACATACACACACACACACACACAGAGTGCACCATTTGTTTGGCCATTTTAGAATGTGTATACTTATTGTTTACAGCTTTGAATACTGCCCATTAATCATGTAAGCCACCTTGGGTCCTCGTTCAGGAGAAAGGCAGTTGAAAAATATTTTAAATAAAATAAAATAGAATAGATTAAATACAACTACGTTAGTTGTCCTCTTCCACCTCTTTCCTGCTTGTGCATATGTGTTCAAAAACATTTAGAAGTCTTGCTTAGAAGGAGAATGAGGGGGAATACGATTGAGACATACAAAATAATGCAGGGCATGAGTAAAGTGGATAGAGGGACGCTCTTATCCCTCTCACAAAATACCAGAACTAGGGGACATCCACTCAAAGTGAGGGTTGGGAGAGTGAGAACAGAATGAAGAAAATATTTTTTCACCCAACATGTTGTTAGTCTGAGGAACTCCCTGCCACAGGATGTGGTGATGGTATCTGGCCTGGATGCCTTCAAAAGGAGGCTGGACAGATTCCTGGAGGAAAAAGTCCATCTCAGGTTACAAACCACAATGGAGATGTGTCATCTCCAGGCTTAAAACCAGGGTCCCTCAAGGGCCAGATGCAGGGGAGTGGTATCAGGAGACAGATATCTAGTCTGGTGTGCTCCCAGACGCATCTGGTGGGGCTACTGTGAGATACAGGAAGCTGGACTAGATGGGCCTTTGGCCTGATCCAGCAGGGCTCTTCTTATGTTCTTATGGCCACCTAGCTGAAAGCACCCGCCTCTTTCTGGGCAGCGATGCTGCAGCGGCTGATGTGGGCACTGAGGAGGCTCTGCCGTGCCTTGACTGGCGTCCTCCTTGGGTGCCCGTGCTCTCCCACGCGCGCACCCCAACCGCCTGGCTCAGCCCCGAACATTTGGGAAGCGGTGGTTGCCAGGGGTGGGGTGGGGATTACCATCCTCCAGAGGATTTCCTCGGCACTCAGCCACCACCGTTCGAGTCTGAGCGGCAGTTTTGCAAACAAAAAAAGAAGAAAAAGAGGCAGATTGCCAAAGCAGCAGTTGCTGAGCACAGCAGAAATGGCAGCACGGCTAAGACTCCAGCCAGCCTTGCTTATTTAAAGGCCTCCCTTCTTTCTTCCCATCCCTTCTTCTGAATATTTTTGGCCGCCGCAAAATTAAAGAATGTGTCCTGGTTTTGGGGTCGGCGCGTGGCCACGGATTTGCCCAGGGCCAGCTGATATCAGCACGGAAGGCTGTCTTATCCCCACCTCTCTGTCTCTCTCTCACTCTCCCCACAGACGATTGGATCATCTAGCCTGGGGTGGGATCCTGTGGCCTGTCTCAAAGCCAATTTTCCAAGCACACGTCTACACACACACACACACAAACACACACACACACACACACAGATGGTGCTGCAGGCTGTGTTTCCTGCATTGCTCCACATCAGCACTCCTGTCCCAACAAGACCAAAAGGCTCTGCAGAGCCCAGTCCTGATTCTGGATGGGTAGTAGTAGTAGTAGTAGTAGTAGTAGTAGTAGTAGTAGTAGTAGT
>JAHTLZ010000074.1:1022164-1061828 GCA_023846285.1 Phrynocephalus versicolor | reverse complement strand
GTAGTAGTAGTAGTAGTAGTAGTAGTAGTAGTAGTAGTAGTAGTAGTTGTTGTTGTTGTTGTTATGTGCCATCAAGTTGTCTCCACCTCATGGTGACCTGATGAATAAGCGATCTCCAAAAGGTCCTACCTTCCACTATCCTCCTCAGGTCTTTAAAACCTAAATCATGTGGCTTCCAGACTCTGGAACTCCCTCCCACTAGAGGCCAGGACTGCCCCATCCGTGCTGTCTTTCTGGAAACAGGCAGAGACCTTTCTGTTCAGGCAAGCTTTCCCTGACTGATGGACTAAAAATCAAAACTTTATCTATCAACTCATGGGCTCTGAGCTATCTGTGATGGATCAGGAAAGAGATCTTGGTGTGTTGGTGGACAGCTCCATGAAGGTGTCTACACAGTGTATGGCAGCGGTGAAGAAGGACAATTCCATGCTAGGGATTATCAAAATGAGTACTACTATAGATGGCTACACAGACTTTTGTTTATCAGCACCCTTCTTATGGGTGCACATTCACACTTTTGATTATCTACCATACATGATTACATGGCATGTATACTCTTTCCTTAACTGCTTGTGTTCTCTTTTAGCTTCAATGTTGTCCCTCAATTCCCTGTTCTTAAACTTGAACATGTGTTAATTGTACTGGACTGTATATTGTCCCTCATTACTGTAAGCCGCCTTGGGTCCTTTTCCAAGGAGAAAGCTAGGGTAAAAATAATCTAAAATAAATAAACAAACAAACAAATAAATAAATCCATTTCACATTTGACACCCTTCTTTTCCTGCTGGCTCCTGTTGGACGAGAGCCTTGCAGATACCGGGGACCACCAGAAAGATGAACCAAAGGGCCGCCAAGCAAATCAAGGCCAAACTGTATCTGAAGGTAATAAGGATAAAACCGAGGCTGCCCTGCTTTTGGCACATCAAGAGAAGGCAGGATTCTGTGGAAAAGACAAGAATGCTGGGAAAGCAGGAAATGAGGAAGACATTCAGAACATAAGAAGAGCCCTGCTGGATCAGGCCAAAGGCCCATCTAGTCCAGCTTCCTGTATCTCACAGTGGCCCCACCAGATGCCTCTGGGAGCACACGAGACTAGATCTCTCTCTCCTGATACCACCCCCCTGCATCTGGCCCTTGAAGGACCCCATTTTTAAAGACAGACTTTCAAGAGCTAAATATGGAACACACTAGGCCAGTTATGGCGAACCTTTTAGAGACCGAGTGCCCAAACTGCAATTCAAAACCCAGTAATTTTTTTTGCAAAGTGCCAATACAGTAATTTAACCTGTATATAGGTAGCTATGAAGGGGCGATGTTGGGTGCCAACAGAAAGGGCTCCGAGTGCCACCTTTGGCACCCGTGCCATAGGTTCGCCATCACTGCACTAGGCTAGGGGCCCTATACCACAACGGCTTAAAGGTGCTTTTAACTTCCAGAAAAGCCGCCTCCAAAAAGGGCTTGGATGGTGCAGGATACCCTTAACTGCCTGCCTGCCTGTCAACCACAGCCTCCTCTTTAAGGGGTGGGGGGAGGAGGCTCCAGCTGTTTCGCTCTCACCTCCTCCCCTTTCACTCCAATGACTGAAGCCTGACTGAAGCCTTTCCGGTGCTTCCTTTGCAACAGACACACGCATGCACACACACACACACACACACACACACACACAAACACAAAGGGGAATGGATGGCAATTGATCCCTGGAAGACCTCCTTTTTTGCTAGACTCCCAGCTTCCGCGGAGGGAGAGGGAGGGAGGGAGGGAGGGAAATGCCGTTTTGAACCGGCTTCCAAGCTTGATGCGATTTCAGAAAAGCGGCTCTTCGACCACGTGACCATTGGGGGATAGTCAGTGTAGCCAGTCAATATTTTGTGTGTGTGTTTTCTTTTTTAATTCATGCTCTGTCCATCCAAAACAGAAGGCAATTTGCAGATTTGGCAACGCTCTTCTCAAAAGGGACGAGAAATAAAATTCTTTCCCCATGCCGATCTTTCACTGCATTGTGATCTCATTCCACCTCTGCCTTCTCCAGCTCTAGAAATGCCCTTCTGGAGTGAGGGTTGTGTCCCAGCTATTTTGCGGGCAGGGCAAAACATAAACCAAAGCCCCGAAGAGTATGTTCCGAAGGTCTACAGATGCAACTCCAGGGCCTGAGCTGGTGAGGATCACATCCTTCAGGAGAGGCTTATTTCATGTAACCTGCTCCATGGCTTCCTGTCTTGTGTGCCATAGGAAGGAGCTCTCCCTGCCGAAGAGGTGACATGGCCCTTTCAACATGCAGTGCACCTCAAAAAAAAAGCTGCACAGGAATGAGCTTGTTTTCAGCAAAACGGGTCCTGAATGAGGCTAAACTCAGAAAAACGGAATATAAAACGGCAACACATTTAAAGTAGGTTACAGAGACCGACCTGGAAAGTTGGCGGTGTGCCGTAAACATCCAAGCTACAGAAGCCACTCTCAGGGACTACAGTTTTCCACTTAAGAACATAAGAAGATAAGAAGAGCCAATGCTGGATCAAGCCAAAGGCCCATCTAGTCCAGTTTCCTATATCTCACAGGGGCCCCACCAAATGCCTCTGGGAGCGCACGACACTTGATATCTGTCTCCTGCTACCACTCCCCTGCATCTGGCCCTTGAAGTACCCTGGTTTTAAGCCTGGACACTATACATCTCCATCATGGTTTGTAACCTGTGATGGACTTCTCCTCCGGGAATCTGTCCAATCCCCTTTGGAAGGCATCCAGGCCAGAGGCCATCACCACATCCTGTGGCAGGGAGTTCCACAGACTAACAACACACTGAGTAAACAAAATTGTTCTTTTGTCTGTTCTCACTCTCCCAACCCTCAGTTTGAGTGGATGTCCCCTAGTTCTGGTATTTTGTGAGAGGGAGAAGAGCATCCCTCTATCCACTTTACTCATGCCCTATATTATTTTGTAGGTCTCAATCATATCTCCCCTCAGGCGCCTTTTTTCCAGACCAAAGAGCCCCAAATGTTTTAGCCTTTCCTCATAAGGGAGGTCCCCCAACCCAGTTGCTCACTTTTGCACCTTTTCCGGTTCTACTTTGTCTCTTTTGAGATGCAGTGACCCCAGTCATAATGCTGATCTACCTTATAGGGTTGTTGCTCAATGTTCCTATGAGGCTAAGCCTACGAAGCACTGGGAACACTTGAATCAACATGACTGGGGAGGGGCAAGAACTTCCATTTGGAGACTTGTACTGGATTGTAGCCATAGCACCACAGGTGCCGTACGTGCCCCCCCCCCACCGCCTGTGTCTGCCACTCACCAGCCGTTGTGTGCTTCTCTCCTCTCTCTTTTGGGCTGTTTGACCAACCCCTGGCAGGAGCATGGGGTTCCCCGCCGTGCCTTGTCAAGATGATCACCCATTCAGACAAGGAGGTGGGACAGCCATGCCTGTGATCCTGCCTGGGACTGGTCCAACATCCAAAGAGGAGGAGGAGAAGAGCGGGCACTGACAGGTGAGTGGGTCATTGACTGGGAAGGCAGGAGCGGGGAACATGGGGGACCACAGGTACATACGAACTGGCACAAACCTCTGAACTGAGGTTCCTGACCATCTCTAAACAAGATCATTCTTCCTGTCTTCTATCAGTCCTGAAGTGTAGTTATAAAATCCAGTATAACAGCTTAATAGCATGCAATCACCTTGGCTCCCTTCTAGGAGATCCTGAAGTTTGTAGGGCAGTTCTCTGCTGCAGAGCTCGTCTTTTGATTGGTTCACTAAATCATTGTACAGGTTGCCTTTCTCCCAGTACAGGAACTCAAGGGGGCTTATAAAGTAATGGACAGGCAAGTCCTGGGGTCAACCTCCCCAGTCACACTCTTAAAATCCTGATCACATGCAGAAATGTATGGGTTCTTGACTTTCTGAAGTCAAGCTTTGCTCTCCAATGTTTAGGCTGGATACCTGGACCTGACTGGTGTTCCATGAACACTCTTGCAGTTTACCATTCCAGATTTCACCAATTCATCAACCAAGATGTTGGTGACATATAATAATGATGCCTGGAGAGCTCAGTGAGTTAGCGAGAGGGCATCAGAGCCAGAGGTCCTCTCCTGGGATTATTATAACCAGCCTGGGTGGCCTTGGGCAAGCTACACAGTCCCAGGGCACACACACAAACCGCCCCCACCAAGAAGAGATTGGTAAACCACTTCTGATTTCTCTCTACACTGAAAACCCTGAAAAGTTTGCCATTTGTCACAATTGACTTATTGGCTCATGATGATGGTGGTGGTGATTGTAGGTAGATAATTGTGAGGACAGGAGAGGCCTTTCACTCATAAGAACATAAGAACATAAGAAGAGCCCTGCTGGATCAGGCCAAAGGCCCATCTAGTCCAGCTTCCTGTCTCTCACAGGGGCCCCACCAAATGCCTCTGGGAGCGCACAACACTTGATATTGGTCTCCTGATACCACTCCCCTGCATCTGGCCCTTGAAGTACCCTGGTTTTAAGCCTGGAGATTACATATCACCATCATGGTTTGTAACCTGTAATGGACTTCTCCTCCAGAAAAAGTCCATCAGACTCCATCCCACCACCTTCACAGGTGCATCTCAGAAGAACCCATGGAAGGGCCTTCTCTGTTGCTGCTCCCAGACTTTGGAACTCCCTCCTGCTGGAGGCCAGGACTGCCCCATCTCTGCTGTCTTTCCGGAAACAGGCAAATACCTTCCTCTTGAGGCAAGCTTTCCCTGAATGAGAGACTACCTACTATGTGACTTTTAGATGAATTACCATGCATGAACGCATGCAATGTGTTAGTTTCCATCCCTCATAATGGAAATTTTCTTTTCCTTTCAAATACTCTTTGTAGCTTTAATGTTACCTTTGAATGTCGTAAGATGCCTCTTCTAATTCCCTGTTCCTAACTTGAATATGTCTTAAATGTTCTGGGTTATATATTGTCCCTCATTACTGTAAGCTGCCTTGGCTCCTTTTCCAAAGAGAAAGGCGGGGTAAAAATATTCAAAATAAATAAATCAATAAATTTTGGGGCTTTGTAATGGTGAGTAGTGAACTGGGTTCTCTGCTCCCTTGGACAGGGAGGAACAGAACTTGGAAAAGCAACTTCCAGAATCTCCATTTATTTATTTATTTATTTAGAATATTTTTACCCTGCCTTTTTTCTTGGAAAAGGACCCAAGGCGGCTTACAGTAATGAGGAGCAAGATACAGTCCAGTACAATTAAGACATATTGAAGTTTGAGAACAGGGAATTGAGGGGCATCTTGCAGCACTAAAAGACAACATTAAAGCTACAAGAGAACGCAAGCAGTTAAAGAGAGTAAAAATTCCATGTAAAAGTTATGAGGGTTACAAACTAACATTGAAAACATAGAGTCAGTGCAATCACACAAGGTTTTAAGTGGTTATAAACACAAAGTCTATGCAATCATGTATGATCATGCACAATCACCAGAGAGTCTAAGAGATCTGGCCAAGAAGAGTAACTTCTCTTAGCTTGGGGGTATGGGGCGAGTGATGTCGTCAGTAGACACTCTGCCATTGCTTTGCTTCCTTACATCATCATTGAGAGGCGTGGTAGCTCAGTGGACTAAGGCTTCCAAAAACTGTCGGCTGCAAAGTCGACAGCTCAGCAGTTCGAATCCTGGGTGCCACGCAGCGGAGAGAGCTCCCGCTGATAACCCCAGCTCCTGCCAACCTAGCAGTGTGAAAGCATGCAAATGCAAGTAGATAAACAGGTACCACCGTAAAAAGCAGGAAGATAAAACAGGGTTTCCTTGTAGCAATGCTGGCCACGTGGCCATGGAGTTGCACAACACTGGCCCTTTGGCTTGAATATGGAGAGGAGCACTGCCCCTAGAGTCGGACATGACTAGCACGCATATGCGAGGGAAACCTTTACCTTTCATCATCATCATCATCATCATCATCATCATCATCATCATCATCATCATCATCATCATCATCACTGAATCACTGAATCACAGAACTTGAAGAGACCTCACGGATTGCTGTCCAGCCCCTTGACTCCAGCCAGAGGCCTCAACCACGGAGTTATCCAGCTGTCCCTGAATAAGGAAGGGGAGACTGGATTTACAGCTTCCAACCAATTCCTGCTCCCTGGACCTAAATGCGAACACCAGTATAATTTGTGGCTGTAAAATAATCAGTTTCCTAACTTGTGAAAAGACTCAGTAGCACTCGTGCTATTTGTTTCAAACCTCTCTCCCCCCCCCTCTCTGTGTTGTGTTGTTACAGTCGTGACCGACTCTTCATGACTCCATGTCCATGGAGTTTTCTTGGCAGGAATACTGGAGTGGTTTGCAAGTTCCTACTCCAGGTGCCTACAGCGCCCGGTCTTCCCTCGTAGTCTCCAATCCAAGTACTAGCCAGGGCTGACCCTGCTTAGCTTCCAAAATTGGAGAGATCGGATGTGCTCAGGGCATTCACTCAAAACAAAGCTGGTGGGGCGGTGGGGAGTGAGCCGAGTTGCTTCAGCAAATGAGGGAAGTGCACATAAGCACAACACACATTCAAAAATGTCACAATTTTGACAAAACATGTGAGGAAATACAGACGATGTCCGCGAAAGGGTAAGGGAGGGAGGACGGCAATGCTGAAGCTGGAACAAACAGAGCACGGGTAGAGATGAGGCCGTGAACAAAATCGAGTGTGACAGATTTGCCCGTCACAAACTCTCAGCCACTGTGGGGAAAACAGCATTCATCACACACAGGGAGATAAAGGCTTCCTAAGGTTCAGGCTGGATGTAAAGAAGATGTGCTAAAAAAATCCCTGGCTGTCACTGGCTTTGGCTGTCCAAATGAGGCACCTCAACAAGGAATTTCGAGCTGTTACCAAGATTCCTTGACTTGAAATGGATCTATGGAGTTACTGTCCCCCATCCCCTCGTTAAAGGCTCCTTAACAGATGCAAACAGTCTGCAAATCAAGTGCAACCCTTCCCTTGGAGGAGCAAAGCACACAGAGAGTGAGCACCAGCCTGGAGCCATGACGGATTCTCAGAAGAAAAACAACCTCATAAGAAGAGCCGTGCTGGATCAGGCCAAAGGCCCATCTAGTCCAGCTTCCTGTATCTCACAGTGGCGCCACCAGATGCCTCTGGGAGTGCATGAGACTAGATCTCTCTCTCCTGATACCACTCCCCTGCATCTGGCCTTTGAAGTACCCCGGTTTTTAAGCCTGGAGATGACACATCTCCGTCATGGTTTGTAACCTGGGATGGACTTTTCCTCCATGGTTTCCCACTCCCCCTTTGAAGGCATCCAGGCCAGATGCCACCACCACATCCTGT
This sequence comes from Phrynocephalus versicolor, assembly GCA_023846285.1. Taxonomy (NCBI): domain Eukaryota; kingdom Metazoa; phylum Chordata; class Lepidosauria; order Squamata; family Agamidae; genus Phrynocephalus; species Phrynocephalus versicolor. The sequence continues at coordinate 1,054,519 of JAHTLZ010000074.1, read as the reverse complement.
GGCAGGGAGTTCCACAGATTAACAACACACTGGGACTAACAACTTGCTCTCTTATGCTCCTGATGTTGGCATGCCTTTTAGATGGAGCAGGTATACCTTGCTATGTTCCTTCCACATGTTATGATACCTGCATCAATGTGTTAGTGACATTGAAGCATTATTTTGCTGTCTTTTCACAAATAATCTCCTCCTTGGGGGTTTGATCACACAGGTTGCGGTCCTGTGCAATCTGTTTGCTGTTGATCCCACAATGTATGGAGGTGGGGAGTATCCACTCCAACCCAACACTGATCCATGTCTAAACAAGACTTTTTCGAGGCCTAGCTGGAAAGATTCCCAGGTAGACCCAAGAGAGATTTTAAGGGAAAGCACTCCTGTAAAAGCATCTCTTTTCTGCTGCATGTATTACTGCATTGGTGGGACTGCACGATCAATCTCCTTCCAAGTCAAGAAGGCCCACCAAGTACCTCCTCCTTTTCTGAGGCAAGGATATTAATTGTGCAAGAATGGAACCAGTGTGGAAATATATTAGTGGTTCTCCACCTGTGGGTCCCCATATGTTCCTGGACTGCAAATTCCAGAAGCCTCCACCACTCGCTGTGCTGGAAGGGTTTTCTGGGAGTTGCAGTCCAGGAACATATGGGGACCCACAGGTGGAGAACCACTGATATACATCCTTCAGATAGGCTGATTTTAACCCCCCCCCTTGCGCCCTGTCCTAAGAGCTCAGAAGGGATCTGGATGTACGGCATGACATCCTATCTAAGGAGTAGGGTGTTTTCCTGTGACCACTGCTACTGCATGTGCCAGCACCAAAGTTCTTAAAAATTCAGAAGAACATTCCCTCTGTAGAAATAGACTCTGGACCAGAGACCAACTCTTTGGGCTCACATCGAGACAGGTATCCACATCAAAGCAGATCCGGCAGATGGTTGTCCAAATTTCTCCCGAATGCCTCCAGCGCTGGAAACGGAGGCCATTGGTTCCATTGTCATACTGTTCTAATCATTAAGACTCCCCCACCCCCAATATTCAACAAAAATATGGCTTCCTGTAGCTTGAGACCATTGTTACAAGTCTTCTGCTCTGGGACCACCTACTATGTGAATCATAGAATCCTAGAGTTGGAAGAGACCTCAAGGGCCATCCAGACCAACCCTCTGACATGCAGGAACCCCCATTACAGGACACCCAGCAGATGGCCATCCAGCCTTTGCTTTAAAACCTCCAAAGAAGGAGACTCCACCACCCTCCTTTGTGGCAGCATATTCCACTGCCAAACAGCTCTAACTGTCATGAAGTTCTTCCTAATATTCAAATGGAATCTCTTTTCCTGTAGTTTGAAACCATTGCCGTGAGTCCTAGTCTCTGAAGCCATGGGAAACAAACCAGTTCCCTCTTCGATATGACATCCTTTCAAATATTAAAACATAGCCATATTCCCCCTCCGCCTTCTTTTTGAAAGGCTAAACATTCCCAGTTCCCTAAGCCGTTCCTCGTAAGACATTTCTTCCAGACCTTCAACCATCCTGGTCGCCCAGGGTGGTTTTATATGGATTGCCATGCATGATTACATTGACGGATTTCATAAGAACACCAGTGTTTTCCATGTTACTCTCCACCCCTCACAATGGATTTTTCTTTTCTTTTGGAGGCTCCGTGTAGCTTTAATGCTATCTTTTGATGTTCTAAGGTGCCTCTTCTAATTCCCTGTTCTTAACTTGAATATGTCTTAAATGTTCTGGGCTGTATATTACTGTAAGCCACCCTTGGTCCTTTTCCAAGGAGAAAGGTGGGGTAAAAATATTTTAAACAAACAAACAAACAAACAAACAAACAAACAAACAAACAAATAAATAAATAAATAAATAAATAAATAAAGATTGCGAGCAGATCCTCCCCCTCCTCTGCATGGAAGCCTTTCAAGTATTTGAAAAGTGCTGCTATTTTATCTCCCCCCAGTCCTCTTTTCTCAAGGCTAAATAGGCTCAGTTCTTTCCGTCTTTTCTCAGAGGACTTGATTTGATCGGTCCCTTCTGCTATTAGTTGCACAAGATTTGCTTTTGAGTAAACCCACAGGGTTCAACTGGAAACCAGTGGGATATAAAGCCAGGAAAGTGATATCTTTGGTGCCCGGTTGATGGAAGACCGAGAGCACAAGCTACCTGCTGTGACAGTCTAATGAAGCTAAGTGATAGCTTAATAAATACATAAACATTAGCCACATTTAAAGTTATGCATTAATTAATAATCTCCTTCAGAAAGCCAGGGCCTGGAAGAAGATTCAAGAATGCAATGTAACAATCTCATCCCATTTTGCTGAGCCTTAACATTCCACATGGCCAGAATTACACCGTTTGAAGAAATGGAATAAAATATGCAGTGCCAAACTGGTTAGAAGGGGAGAATGAAAAAGAAAGAGAGAGAGAGACACACACACACACAGGGAGAGAGAGAATTTGTTAAGGTTTAATTTAATGGGAATTAGGTGTGTTAAATCACTTGGATAACTCATAGCATCACAGAAAGGATCCCACCTCCACTTTTTATTCATCAGAGATATAGTAATACATGTATTAGTAACAAATGCCCCTGATAACAATTTTTTCAGATAATGAATAGCGATTTCCAGGTATAGGGCTGCCTCGGATAACGAATTTTCCTGTGGGCTGCCTTGGATAACAAATTTCCAGCATGCATTGGTAAAAAAGAGTTATCCCAGGCTGCATCACATCTGTACCTTTAAAGTGCATTTTATAAAGAGTTTTGAGCAAAAAAAACAAAACAAACAGGTGTCTGTGTCTTTTTCCTAGGCTCCGCAACGGATTAATTAGATTTCCATTCATTCCTATGGGAAACCGGGTTTCAGGTAGCACATTTATTCGGATAACAAATTGCCTCAGAGAATGAATTAAATTTGTTATCTGAGGTACCACTGTACCAGTATATTATCCCATAGGAGTAAGCATCACAAATTGGTGCCATCCTGCACGAAGACCTGGAAACCAGGTGTACAACAAAGTGAGATGTTGCGTCCCTGGTCTTCAGACCTTCACACCCATCCTGTCACAACAACAGAATGCCTGGGAGGGGAATACAATTAATCACATGGCAGACCAGGGGAGGAGTTTATAAGAGTCTACAACATTATGAAAGGTCTAGAAAAGGTGGCATTATGCACTGGCAAATTATGTCTGATTTATAGTAGCCCCAATTGGCTGCTGAAGGTATGTGAGATTTGTAAGAAGAGGTTTTATCACCCTCCAGGGAGGTTTGATGGCTGAGTGGGGATTTGAACCCAGGTCTTTTCCCCAACACACTGGCTTAGAAAGGGAGAGATTTTAGTTTCCTCAGTCCCACTCAATGCCAGAAATTAAGAAACTGTGGTTGTCTGGAACTTTGGGATAAACTATTAAGCAAAAAGCCCACCTCTGGGAAGACACCTTGGCCCTAAGATCTTACCCACAGAACTAGCATCTACATTTTTACCAGGGATGTTGTCAATTCTTCGGTTCTGAGCCCCAAGTCTGACTCTTTGGTTTCAAGTCCAAGTTTTTTATACCAAGTCCTGAACCCCAATTCCTAACTCCAAGTTCCTCTTAAAAATAAGCTCCTCTTACTCTCCAGAAAAAAAGGAGGTCTTGGTAGGTTCTGAGTCAAGAGTCAAAGCCTGAGTCATTGAAAATAAAAACCCAAGTCACATCTGAATTGCATCACTCGACAGCAAGACCCATGACTTGAGTCCCCATCCATGATTTTTGCAATCAGAGGAGACAATACAGAAGAGAAAGGGTGGAGTCAAAAGTCACCAAGGATGAAACAGTGTCTTTCCAAAACAGCTTTCCTGTTACACTCACCACACCATCCTAAGCGGACCTGACCCTGTCTGACCCTTGAGGTCTAGCTAGCTGAGCACCTGGTTGGGACTTAGAGCCTTGTGGAATGCTGATCTTCTCTGTCATGCAATATTCATTGCTGCACTCCCGTACAGCAATCACGTTGAAGAACCATGAGAAGGACAGCACAAACGGTAGGTCAAACACTGGTCAAGTCACACCCTAGGACACTGGTAATGAACCTTCAGCACTCCAGATGTTTTGGACCACAACTCCCATAGTCCTTTGTCATTGTCAATACAGGCTTGGAATTCTGGGAATTGCCATTGGCAATACAGGCTTGGAATTCTGAAAATCCGGAGTGCCGAAAGTTCACCACCAGTGCCCTAGGAGCTCTAGACCAAAAAAAGGGAAAAGAAGAAAGAATTTGTCAAAGACCTCGGGAGAACCAAATATTAAGCCTGATTGCATCAAATGGGTAGAAAGAGCTATATAAACTCCAAAAGTTGGACCAGAGTTTAGCCCTGGATAGAGATGGGCATGAACTGCTAGTTCGTGCCAGCTCGGTGGATGCCCGACAGGTGTTTTGTGGTTCAGTGCCCTGCCCCATCTGGTGGGCACCCACTTAGAAGCAGTGGCCAGAGGAGGCAGGGGAGGGAAGCTGGGAGTGGGTATCCATGGGAGAAGGCAGGGTGCTGAACTGCAGAACACCTATTCAGCCATCTGCCAAACTGGAATGAACTGCCAACCCAGCGGTTCATGCCCATCTCTAGACCTAGCCACTGACTTCCAAAGTCTTAAAACCACCAAGCTGAAAAAACTCTGGGTGCTTTTACACGACCCCTAAGATCCTCTGGCAACTTAAATTTGGACCAGAGATCTTGGGGTTTTATCGCTCTTCCTGTGTTCCCACTACTCCACACTCCCTTGCTCCTGTCTGCGTGAGGGGAGGGAGGAAAAAAGGGAGAGAAAAAATGCAGGCTCACCTCTGCTCTGCCAGAGCTGCCCCAGGAAGCATTCCAGTCTCTTCCAGTCTCTTAAAGGGGCGGGGGCAAAAAACAAAACAAAAACAAACAAACAAACAAAGGCAAGGAGAGCCCGGCACTCACTGCTTTACATCCGCATCAGAAATTTTTCACCTTCAGAGACCAGGTACTTGGAAAATGCGCTGGGATGCGCTTAGGTGGGCGTGGTCGTACTTAATTTTTTAAAAAATCCGGAGCTGGTGGGAAAACAATTTTAAGCTCCGGATCTGGGAGCCCTTTTCCTCGGATTTTAGGGGTCGTGTAAAAGCGCCCTTGGACTCAACAAGAAGTATATACAGTGTGAAACATGGGTTGGGCTGACCTCAGGTTTGTCAGAATTGCTGTTTCTTTAAATTTTGACTGGAGTTCCTACGTGACCAAACAGAGCCAGTCAGAAAAGACACACTGTGGGAAGCTCAAGTGCAGGGGGAGTGGGGGGCTCTGCAATAGCTGATGGGCCACATTCAGAACCTTGGTGGGCCACATGTGGCCCACAGACCGTAGCTTGAGGACCCCTACTTTAATGCATCAAGAAATGGAGCTTCTTTGAGAGCAGGTGGATCTCTGCAGGAAATCGGTCCAACCAGGCTTTTTTGGGAAATTAAAACGATTGAACCAAGCAGGACTCAGCTCTGGACAAAACAGGGTTGGACTGGGCTGCCCATGATGGTGGGTGGGGAAGAGAAGAGGCCGGTTGCTATTTTAAGGACCAGCTCTGCTCGTATGGAAATCATCTTCCGAGCAAAGCTATTTTCTGGCTTGGTGCCCCGGAGCTACCCAGGAGCTGCCGTGTTTTCTATTCTGGTCACAGTGAATGCTTCTTACCAATCTCTCCATCTTAATCAGAGGCTACCATTTCCAAAAGCGCCCTCACAGCCTTGGGGGGAAAAGGGAGAGTTATGTGGGGGAAGGTGTGTGTTAGGTGGTGGTGGTAGTGATGTTGGAGGTGGTGAGGCAGAACTAGGCGCTGCCTTTAAGATCAGGAAGGATCAACATACACTCGGGGACATACTAACGCTCCCAATTATAATGGGATGATGGGGGGGGGAGATTATGAAAGCACATTTCCAAGTCTTGCAAAGGAGGCAGGCAGAGGAGGGGCAGAATCTCTTCTTGACTATCCCAGGGTGTAGTCGATGTAAGAATGGGCTCAAGCTATAGGAAGCCAGATTTAGGATGAATATCAGGGGGAAAATGACTCAACTGTTAGAGCAGTATGATAATGGAATCAATTATCTTGGGAAGGTGGTGAGGGCTTCAACGCTGGAGGCATTCAAGATAACTTTGGAGAACCATTTGTCAGATCTGCTTTGATTTGGATTCCTGTACTGATGTGTTTGAGCTGTGGTGCTGGAGAAGACTCCTGAGAGTCCCCTGAGCTGCAAGGAGGACAATCTAGAGATGGGCAGGAAACAAAAAATGAAACACTGTTTTGTCATTTTGTTACATAATGAATCATTTTGTTACAAAACTAAATGGTAAGATGTGTTTCATTATGAAATGAACTGAAACACAATTTATTTCCTCTAGGAATGAAACAATTCATCTTAGAGCAGTGGTGGCAAACCTTCAGCACTCCAGATGTTTTGGACCACAACTCCCAGCATTCCAAGCCTCTATTTCCAATGACAAAGGACTGTGGGAGTTGTGGTCCAAAACATATGGAGTGCCAAAGGTTCACCACCACTATCCTAGAGGAACCAAAATCACAGCATAGCTTCTTTGGACTCTTCCCTGTAAAACCCCCAAATTTGGAGAGGTTTGGGGTAGAGGGGGCTGAGTTATTAAACCCCAAGGGGGTCCCCCTAGGACAGTGATGGTGAACCTTTTAGAGACCGAGTGCCCAAACTGCTATTCAAAACCCACTAATTTTTTTGCAAAGTGCCGATACAGTAATTTAACCTGTATACAGGTGGCTATGAAGGGGCAATGTCGGGTGCCCACAGAAAGGGCTCCGAGTGCCACCTTTGGCACCCGTGCCATAGGTTTGCCATCACTGCCCTAGGAGAAAATCATTTCCAATTGAGTCGGAGCTTCCTCAAGCGGTTTCCTTAATTACAAATAATTTTCTCTTGGGGGGCTCTCTTTGGAGTGTAATAACTCAGCCCCCTGAACCCCAAACCTCTCCAAATTTGGGGAGCTTACAGGGAAGAATCCAAAGAAACTCCCCTGCAGTTTTGGTGCTTCTAGGACCCAGGGGAGCCATTAACAAATTGTTTCATTTTCTTTCATTCTGAAAATTCTTTAAACATTCGTTAGTAATGAAATGAAACATAACTACTAAAGGTAAAAAAGAAAGAAATGAAACACTACACTTTCATTTGTGCCTATCTCTAGATCAAACTTATCTATCCTGGAAGAAATCAATCCGGGAAGCCTGCTGGAGGCTCCAAAAGTGGTTTTGGGCAATCCAGAAGTCACTTCCAGTTTTCAGATGTCACTTCCAGTTCGCCAGAAACCACTTATGCCCCCCCCATAGGCCCGGGAAGCCCATTGGAGGCCTGCTTGGGGCAGCACCAGGCCCGGAGTAAGTGCAGGAGGCCTCAAACAGGCTCACACAGCTTGCCCTAGGAGCCCTTGGCTTCATATACTGCGGTCCTGCGATATACGAAGACTGCAGTATATGAACTGCGAAATGGCGGGAGGCGACCGTATATCAAATGCTAAACCAGTACATTGTGAGGTCTCTGGTTCCTTCTAGTGGCCAATTCCAGTATATAACCCCCCCCCCCGAAACCCATTAAAAATGGATTTTTGGGGTTTTTTTAAATTTAGTTTTTTCAGGCAGCAGATAAGTGAATCGGTAGATCCTGGATAAAGGGTCCAACCATATCACTTTAGAAAGAGAAAAGGAAACCTGGAGAGGACAGGAGCTTCCATTAGGCTCCCAACATTGCCTTCATCTCTTCTGTTCCTCTGGGGAGGGGATCCATGTGGCCACCCGATGCAAGAATAGGAGATAAAGCAATGCCTTCAAAGTAAGTGGTTTTTATCACTTCCAGTCCCCCAGTGATTTCCGTATCAATATAACCCCCCTCTCCAGAGGGAAAGGCAAACAGATGCACACATGGAGGAATCGCAAATCCTTGTGGTGACATTGTGGGCTTCAGCCTTCTCGGCAGCAACTTCCCTTCATGGCACTCCCACCATTCTCTGATTGGCCACTGTCTTCTTGTTTAAACACAGACTGGACGGGACTTCGCATAAGTATTTTTCTACCCCACCTTCTCCAGCAAGACCCTCACCGTGTGCCTGTTCTTCCACCGGCCATTTATGAAGGTCCACAGAGATAGAAAGGTCACACACACAGCCTGTTTGGGCAGCCATCCCTGCACTGCAAGGGACAACCATTCGCATTATATTTTCACATGCAAATTTGGGTGAACATATGCAAACACAGTCATGAGAGCGTATCGCCACCATCATTGTGTGCGGTCAAGTCAATTCTGACCCATGGCGACCCTTTTCAGGCTTTCAAGATAGAAAAAAAACCACACCATCCCTGCCTCTCCCTGGTGCTGGCCAATCAGACAGGGAGGCAGGATGATGCATGTCCTTGCGCAGCTCCTGATTGGCCAGCACCAGCAAGAGGGAAAGATGACGCATTGGAGGCTGCTTCCTGGTTGAAATTTCACCCAGTGTGAGGTAAAGCATGGTAAGACAGTGGTTGATTTTGTTCCAGTGGGTGGGACTGGGTTCCGAGCGCCAGCTGTGCTGGCATGTTTTGTTTTGGAACCAGTCCCCTTCTGAAACAAAACACCCATCTCTAATCTTTACTGTAATTTGAATAAATACAATACCAAAAAAACCCCAAAACAGTTCCATGCAACAGTTCCAAGTGCAGAAGGTTTTTGATCCCCACCTGCCTACCCTACCTTTCATGATGTGAGAAAGTGTGAGTGTCATGTTCTCCTGTTTCATACTTTTAACATGTTTTTCACAGTTTTAATTGCTAGCTGCCAGGAAACCTCTTCAGGGTTGAAGGGTAGAAGACTCATTTATATAGCAAACAATATTGTTGCTCTCAAAGCGATGGCATTTTTGTTCTCCACGGTGCTCACCCGCCTACCACCACCTTTCTCTTCGACAAACATCGTGTACGGGATCACACCCTTTTAATAACACACAATTAATCAAAGATTAGGCATAATTAGTATCCTTGTGCCATTTGTATGACACCAACCCCTATAATCATTCTGCATAAACTTCAGTAGGTAGAGTTGACCGATTCTGCATTCGACAATGCTAACATTTTGTAGCGGGCTAGAGTTTCGGGTTTATTCTAATCCTGCACCAGATTACTCACAAGTTGATGGCAAGGAGAAAGGGGGAGAACTACACTAATACCTTGGTTTGTGAGCATAATCTTTTCTGGAAACATGCTTGTAAACCAAAACACTCATATCAAAGGAAATTTCCCCATAATAATGGAAACTCAAATAATTTGTTCTGGGACCCCATGGACCACATACTGTACACAAAAATGCCAAAACTCACAGAAGAAGGTGGCTAGAAGTCCACATCCACACCATCGTTTAGGTACCTGGCTGCAGCATCTGCTCTGCTTGGGACTAACAACTGGATTTTCCTCTGTGTTTTAATGGAACAATACAATTTGCAGCCATATACACACTTGAGTAGCTGCTCCATGTCTTGAAATGGTTTGAAAAATAATAAAGATGTTGGAAACAAATTAAATAACAATATAAATACTGTAGAAAGAAAAATAAAACCCTAACCAGCACTTGTACACACACTTCTGCTGGCGGACAGCTCAATGAAGGTGTCTACCCAATGTGTGACAGCAGTGAAGAAGGCCAATTCCATGATAGGGATTATCAAAAAGGGGATTGCAAATAAAACAGCCAACATTATAATGCCATTGTACAAAACGATGGTAAGGCCGCACCTGGAGTGTTGTGTACAATTCTGGTCACCGCATCTCAAAAAAGACATAGTGGAACTGGAAAAGGTGCAGAGGAGAGCTATTAAAATGATTACCGGGCTGGGGCACCTCCCTTATGAGGAAAGGCTAAAATATTTGGGGCTCTTTAATCTGGAAAAAAGGCACCTGAGGGGGATAGGATTGAAACGTACAAAATAATGCAGGGCATGGGTCAAGTGAATAAATAGAGATATGCTCTTCTCCCTCTCACAAAATACCAGAACTACGGAACATCCTCTCAAATTGAGGGTTGGGAGAGTGAGAACAGACAAAAGAAAATATTTTTTTTTACCCAGTGTGTTGTTAGCCTGTGGAACTCCTTGCCACAGGATGTGGTGATGGCCTCTGGCCTGGGTGCCTTCAAAAGGGGAATGGACAGATTCCTGGAGAAAAAGTCCATCACAGGTTACAAACCATGATGGAGATGTGTAACCTCCAGCCTTAAAACCGGGGTCCTTCAAGGGCCAGATGCAGGGGATTGGTACCAGGAGACAGATATCAAGTGTCGTGCGCTCTCGGACACATTTGGTGGGGCCACTGTGAGATACAGAAAGTTGGACTAGATGGGCCTGTGGCCTGATCCAGCATGGCTCTTTTTATGTTCTTATGTTCTCTGTAAATAAAAAGGGAAAAAAATCAAGAGTACTGAGGGATAAAGCAGGAGGGAACCACATACAGCCTGTCGGCCACTTGTAACTGATCACATTGAAGGGTGTAAGAAGGGTGGAAACCTCCTCAAGATTTTTTGCTTCACTGTGTGTACACTGTGGAAAGAAAAAAAGTGTTGCCACTACAGTTAAGAACCTGGAAAGAGAACATGATTATGTTCCCACCCCCATGCACAGCCCCACACCCTTTTCCCACGGCTTGAACAGTTACCATGGCAACTAATGCATTACGTGGGCCTCAACAATGTGAAATGTGTCCCTCAGATGCAGCCCCAAAGGATTTTGGAAGTGGAGTGGGGCGTTCGCCTCTCCCCCCCCCCCAGCTTTCAGTTGTGCCAAACACAGATTTGTTACACACCGATATTCTGATAGCTGCAAAAACGGAGGGGTAGCGCTCGTAAATTAAAGCTCCACAGCTGGGAACAAACATTCATATTTGAATGGCACTCCGTACTTACCAGAAAAAAAGGCCATTAGTTTACCAAGTGGGAACGGTTATTTCAGGATGGTGCCCTCTCTAAGACAAGGAAGCACTAATCAGCTCTGAGGTGCCCACAGTCACCTAAACACAAAATTCCCCACCACCACCACACACACCAGAAAAGGCCCAACTGATGTTTTGATCCAACATAACAAACTACAGTCTACTAGGACTGTTCTGTTCTGGGTCCGGTGCTATTTAATATCTTTATTAATGACTTGGGGGAAGGAATAGAGAGTAGGCTGATCAATTTTGCAGATGATAGCAAATTGGGTGGGGTTGCTAATTCCCTAGAGCAGTGGTTCTCAACCTGTGGGTCCCCATATGTTCCTGGACTACAACTCCCAGAAATCCTGGACAGCTCAGCTAGTGATGAAGACTTATGGGAGTTGCAGTTCAGGAACATCTGGGGACCCACAGGTTGAGAACCACTGTCCTAGAGGATAGGATGAAAATCCAAAAGGATTAGAGAGCTGGGTCAAAGCAAATGGAATCGGTTTCAAAAGAGGGAAATGTAGGGTCGTGCATCTAGGTAAAAAGAATGAATCGCACAGATATAGGATGGGAGATACCTGGCTGGATAATAGTACCTATGAAAGGGATCTGGGAGTCTTGGTGGACCACAAATTGAACATGAGTTAGCAGTGTGACGCAGCGGCCAGGAAAGCCAATGCGATTCTTGGTTGCATCAACAGAAGCATCTCGCCTAGATCAAGGGAAGTGAGAATACCACTCTATTCTGCTCTGGTCAGGCCCCACCTGGAGTACTGTGTCCAGTTCTGTGCGCCTCAATTTAAAAAGGATGTTGACAATCTTGAACGGGTCCAGAGGAGGGTCTCAAACTTCAGGAAAAGAGTTTCAATTTAAACATTAGGAAGAATTTCATGACGGTTAGAGCTGTTCGGCAATGGAATGTGCTGCCACAAAGGAGGGTGGTGGAGTCTCCTTCTTTGGAGGTTTTTAAGCAGAGGCTGGATGGCCATCTGTCGGGTATCCTGTGATGGGGGTTCCTGCATGGCAGGGGGTTCGACTAGATGGCCCTTGAGGTCTCTTCCAACTCTATGATTCTATGATTCTATAATTCTAGGAAGAGCTGTTTGTAAAGAAAATGTCTCCTCATTGGTGCATCAAGTCCAGGAAGCTGGTAGTATATCTTGGACTCTCCTAAGGATACCTCAAGCTGGCTGGATAGTTCAATGGTTTATCTCATCATCATCATCATCATCATCATCATCATCATCATCATCATCATCATCATCATCATCATCATCATCATTGAACTACAGAGCTGGAGGTGACCTTATGGATACATCAAGTCCAACCCGTCAAGGAGGCACAGTGGGGAATCAAACTCCCAACTTCTTGCTCCACTGCCAAACAACTCAAACCACTGAGCTATCCAGCTGTTCTAGCTATCTGGCTGCAGAGCCAGAGTTTGGGATTTTAATTCTCACCATGCCACCTGGTAGCCAGCCTTTGTGGCCATGGGTAAGTGGAACAGTCCCAGGGCACCCCCAGAAAAAGTGACTGGTAAGCGTCTTCTGAGTCATCTCTACCTGAAAAACCCTGGAAAGGGTCACTTAAGTTGGAATCTACTTGGCAACACATCATTATTACCAAGGACAACTGATGGCAATATCTTTCTGGTTGAGAAAAGCCACCCCACATGTCCAATATTGTGACTAGTGGAGCTGAGATTGGAGCGGGTAGGGGGTACTAGGTATTTCAATCCTGGAAGGTCAAATTCCACTATGGCGGTTACTTCACGTCCTTCTTTGTTCCGCAACTAGTTTTGTACCGTGACAACGTTGGTCGCAATCACATGGTTTTGTCCCTGTTTCAGTGTCCCCATGGTTGTGATAACTTGTCTTGTGACAAGTGTTACCTCACGGTCTTGTACCGCGACAAACACTGAATTTATCTAGCTTCCTTTTTCCTTTTTTTGGGGGGGGGGGCTTAAAAATTCTTTTTCGATATTTCGCTTCTGAAAAGTCAAAATCTTTGAAGACAGGGAAGGAGTCTGCGGCTGGTCTGGCTAGCTTTCACTTTCTCCACGTGGCTGCATTGAAATGCTCCAGGTGATAGCTTTCTTTGTTCTTTACTCCTTTTGCTTGCTAATTAATTGTCTGTCTGGTGTCCCTCTTGCCTGACTTGGAAGCTAGGTTTGTTTTATTGGTATTTAACGAAGGAGGGCAAGGGTTGATCATCTGGGGTGGGTGGGCACTTTGAACATAACACCCAGCCCAGTACCCGGGACACGGTTTTCTGAGAGAAACAAATGTTTTGTTGCGTGACAGTTGTTACCTCAGGGTGTCTTGTCTCAGAACAGAAACTGGGAACAAACCGTGACAAGGAAATACCTTACCCCAGCGCTAGGTTCAGATTTCTCTCGCTTAGTACCTGTTCCGGGGGCATAGTCGAGACAAATTTCAGCTGTTGTGCGACAGACGTGAAGTAACATTTTTTTGTACCGCTCCAAAGCACAACACTATGGGCCTTTTTACACGACCCCTAAGATCCGCTGGTCCCTTAAATTCGGACCAGAGATCTTGGGGGTTTGTCGCTCTCCCTGCGTTCCCACCCCCTCCGCATTCCTGGCTGCTAGCTGCGTGAGGGGAGGGAGAAAAAAAGGGAGAAAATAATGCACTCTTACCTCCGAGTGCCGTGGAAGTTGCTCCGACTCCCCCCGTTACTTCCTGGTTCCTCTTAAAGGGGCGGGAGGCAAAAACAACAACAACAACAAAAAGAAGCGAGGAGAGCCCGGCACTCTCCGCATCAAAATTTTTCACCATCAAAGAACAGGTACTTGAAAGGTGCACTGGGTCGCGCTTAGGTGGGCGGGGTCACACTTAATTTTCTGTTAGCTCCGGAGCTGGTGGGGAAACATTTTTAAGCTCCAGAGCTGGGAGCCATTTGCAGCGGAGCTTAGGGGTCGTGTATAAATGCCCTTAGAGAGACAAAACAGATGTGAAGTAACCACCTATCTCTGTCATGGCAAGATTGGCAGAGGAAATAGTTAGACCCTGGAGAGCAATGACACAGAATCAAGGGAACAGCTCCATTAACAGCTGCCATCCCATCCTCCACCCCCATCCCATGTGTGCGCACAAGGTTTGCTTCTCAAGCGATGCTGCCTGGGAAATTACAGAGCACTGGAAGTGAAAAAAGGCCACTTTCTATCTCTCACTCTTGCCTGGAGGTGACGACTCGAGCAGAGCTTGAAAATTCCTTGTTCAGGTGTCAAGTTAAGATTGATTATGTCAACAAGAATAAAGACTTCATAGACCACCAATGTATATGGATGAAGTCCAGATCAGCACGGGGAAGCAAACCTTACGCCAAATCGGTTGCTCTGTGTAGTCAATTGCACTAGAGCAGGCTCGCTGAGTCCATGGGGATGCAGTGGGTCGACTCCTCCAAAGCTCCATTAATCTAAGTAGGTCTACTCTAGACATAACTTACGGTACTTGAGTACAGTACAGTAGTTTTGTGAGAGGTAGCTGTGTTTATACAAGAATTCCAGGCCAAAATCAAAACAAAACAAAAATAAAGACTTACTATTATATTTTAATGTAAACTTTTGTGGACATGTCCACTTCTACAGACCTATAGAAGCAGAATGCTTTGTTTTGTTTTGTTTTGATTTTGGCCTGGAATTCTTGAGCATAGTAGGTTGAAGTTAAAAATTAGATGGAGCTTATGGAGGAATTGATACACTACATCAATAGGCCTGCCGGACTGCTCACTACCAAGTTAAGCGAAGGGATTTTATCCATTGTTTCCAGCTGTTCCACTCAATTTGAGTGGATGTCCCCTAGTTCTGGTATTTTGGGAAAGAGAGGAGAGCGTCCCTCTATTAGAGATGGGCACGACTTAGCGGAATTCCCGTTTCCGTTACGGAACGGAAACGGTAACGGGAATTACTCCGCCAGAACTCGAACTCGAACCGACTAAAGAATAATTGGGTCTGATTTGTCGTTGTCGTTCCTGGCATCGCGGCGATCCCACGATGCCAAGCGGCACAGAAAAAAAGTTTTTAAAAGTTAAAAAAAAAACCCGATTCCCGGCCCTAAAAGCAGGCGAAAACTGTCTGAGGGCACCTACCAGGCCAGAAGGGTGTTTTATTTTGGGGGGGGGGGTTCCCTGCCCCCCCTCTCCTTGGCTGGTGCTACTGCTGCGCTGCTGGTACCAGGCGGGGGGGCATCGTCTCGTCTGCCTTTGCCATGCGGTGTGCGGGCGGGGGGATCCAAAATGGTGACCGCAATATTTTTTTTGAAATCGTGGTCCAAAAACACACCAAAGCACCACAGAAACATGCGAAAATTAGCTATTTTAAATGCTTGAATTTTTACAGTAGCAGCAGTGGGTTTGTCTTGCCAAAATATGTCTCCATTTATTTTATTTTATTTTATTTTTTTATTTTTTTACACCTGCGCACACGCAATGATGGGCTGGCCATGGGATGGGACCATGCAAATTTTTGGAGCCATTCCACCAATCGCATGGCCAGGTTTTGCTGAGACTTCTGGGTGTGCCAGAGAGGGCATTAAAAGCCCACAAACCTGAACCCTAAACCCTAACCCTAACCCTAACCCGAACCCATACGCCAGTACACTGTGTTCTTAGTGGGCCAGAGGCACCCAGAGGTACAGCCCACTAACCCACCCTAACCTTAACCGTTACCCTAAGCCTAGCCCTTACCCCCTACCCCATGCTCTGGGAAGTCAACTCGCGCTAAATCGCGGCGGTAACGACAAACGAAAAAACAAAAAACGAAACGACAAATTTTTGAAAAATTTCGCGAAAAACGGAAACGAGCCGAAACGGACCCATCCCGAAAAACGACAACTCAAAAAAATTTTTTTCCAAGTCGTGCCCATCTCTACCCTCTATCCTCTTGACTCATGCCCTGCATTATTTCGGAATACTGTAGTGACTTTTTCAGCATTGGGACATTTAGCTACTTGTCCTGCCTTGCAGGTTCGGTGTAACAGTGCACAACCAGGACTAAGTCGGTGAAATATTCTGAGAGGCCTACAGCACCGCCACATGCACTCTGCTGAGACTTGGAAAGTTCAGGGCACAAGAGTAGTGGAATTTTAGGGTACAACTGGCTATTCTCTGCTAGATTTCAAAAGTGGGGCAACCTACAGACCCCCGCTTTCCTGTACACCTAGCTTATGAGTTTATGTGGCTTCATTGTTATGGAAGAGGTCCTACCCTCTCCCTGACTCCCTGTCTTTTCAAAGGGGGGAGGTTATAGCTCTCCCCGAGGGCCCAGGATCTTTGGAGATAACCCAGCTGTCCGTGTCCTCTGCCCCTCTGGGTTCTGGATCCTTCTCTGGAGAGGATCCCTCCCAACAGGAGACAAGGACATGGGAAATCCGGCTTCTAGTTTCCCCCGAGCCAAAAAACAACAACCCCATGGGGTGTCCTGGGAGCAGCAGTCACTTTCATTCAGTGCGACCTGCCTCACATAGTCGGTTTGAGGCTATAACAGGGGGAGAAGCCAGTGGAATTAAACTTATTGTTTAATGTGTAGCCTGCATAATTAAATTGTAAACCGCTCAGAGAGTACTGTACTTGAAGTGCTGTGGGGCGGCATGTAAGCAGAACACTTTGCTTTGGTTTGGTTTATTGGGGGTAGATGGGATAGATGTGGGAAATCTGAAGGGGGTTTCTTAGCAGGCGGTGGAGTAAAGGGAATTTAGTAATGGGGTCACCTGGGGTGGAGAGTGTTTATCAAAAGCACAGCTGCCTTTTCTGACCTGCAGGTTTGGTTTGCTCTCTGTCCTGAAATCTTTTGAGTTAGTGATCTTAGCCACTTCCTTTGGCTATGGATCAGCCAGCGGCCTCACTCTTGAACAACATTTTGGGGGGGGGGGCATTGGAAAAGAGGTCCCCCTGTCTTCCCAGGCCCTGTTACAGACTCGTTGGTACAGAGATGCTGAACGAGCAGATATCAGAAACCACCATCTGGAGGAGGCCTTAAACACACACACACACACACACACACAAAGAGAGAGCCGACCTATGTCCTTGGCTGGAACCAAGTGTGATGAAATCGGGAAATGTCTGCATTTAATAATGCAACATATTTATAGACAGAGAGGGAGAGAGATGTAAAATGAAGACCTCCCTCCCCTCCCCTTTTTTGGTCCTTATTAAAATTGCATCACGGAGACTGGCATAACAGGAATAACTATTATCAATTATGCATCATGTATAGACACGTACTTAAGACACACAGGGTGGCTCAGGGTCTCCAATCCACCTGAAGACACTCTGGAATGACACTGGGGGACTGGGGAATATCGAGGATCACTCGCGCGGGGGGGGGGATGTCTACCTTTGGGTATCTGCTCAGCTCCCTCACTTGCAACGTTTAAAAAGCTTTTATAATCCCACTCTACTCCATCAATGGACTCCCAATGAAACGATCAGATACCCGGGTCGCCATGCTGCCATTTTAAAGGGTGAATGTATGTACAATTTGAATTGTGACATTTTATTGTGTTTTATTGTGCTGATTTTTAATGGTTTTGCTGTCTCTGTTGCTGTAAATGACCCACAGTAGCCTTTGGTTAGATGGGCACTATATCCATCCATCCATCCATCCCAATAAATAATTAAATAAAAATAATTAAATAAATAAATAAATAAATAACAACACCTATAAAGATAATGTTTTGTACAACTCTTGTTCACTCATACATATATAACAAGCTCTTTGAACTTCTCACATACACTACAATCCCACAGCAATCTTTGGACTCTTAAATGCTATCCAAGGAGGAATTGTTGTGGGCGAGCAAAGTTGCAAGGTGCGAAAGGTTAACCCCTCCCTACCTGAGCCCCCCTCAACATCTCCCCCATGCACAGAAATTAGTGTTACTAAAAGGTACCAGTAAAAATGGTACCAGTTAAAAGGGTTTCTTTTCCTGAAATCTCACTGCTATGTAGAAGAAGAGGGAAGGTCCCACAACACCGGGACTACCATTAATCCTTCTCTTATCACTTGGCCAGGGTTTTCTGGAGCTGTCCACTCAGAAACAAAGCTAGCAAAACTCCTGGCAGCATCAAGAAAGGTCTCCAGATCTAGGACAGTAATGGCTCTGCCCAATTTTTTTTTTGTTGGCTCGTCCTCGCATGGCATATTTTATCCCATTCCTGGCACCATGGTTTAAGAAGGCTATTGATAAAGTGGAATGGGTCCAGAGGAAGGCAACCGGCAGGGCAAAGAAGCACAGCTCTGTGAAGGGCTGAAGGGATGTTTTACTGGAGAAGGCTGAGAGGTAAAAGGAAAGCAGTCTTCAAACACCGAAGGGCTGTCAAACAGCAGATAGAGCAAGCCTGCTAACTGTCCAGAATGGGTGGTAAACAAACACACACACACAAACCCATATACATGTTTGATCCCAGGAAGCCGGATTGAGATTCCTTCAGTTTCCCATCCTTCCGAGGTCAGTAAAATGAGTACACAGCTTCCTGTGGGCATGGGGACAATGTGTAGCCTGCATAATTAGACTGCAACCTGCCCTGAGAGTGCTTTAAGTGTTATGGGACAGTTATATGAAGCAGCACACTGGGCATCCACATTGTGAGCACAAATGAAGGGAGGCTGGCCAACCCAAGAAGCAGTCTGTGGGTTGTGTCGTGTGTGTGTGTGTGTGTGTGTGTGTGTGTTATCTTTGGGAATTGAGGGTTGGGGAGGGGAGTTTTGTTTCACGACTTTCAAAGGGAAGGGACGGAATTGCAAAAACCATTGGAATGTGAAGAAAGAACATGCCCCAAGGAAAGAGTGGTGAAAACAATGCTGAGTGGGTTTCTGCCTTTCTTTCTTATTCTCTCTCTCTCTCTCTCTCTCTCTCTCTCTCTGTGTGTGTGTGTGTGTGTGTGTGTGTGTGTGTGTGTGTGTGAGAGAGAGAGAGAGAGAGAGAGAGAGAGAGAGAGAGAGAGAGAAAGAGAGAATTCTCCATTCTGGTAAGTCAGAGTCTGAGCCTTACAGGTCTGAGTTTTACAGGTCTGAGAGTGGAACGGCCTAACTTCCTGTTTGAAAAAGGAAGCTTCCAAGCAACATTTGGGGCTCTTTAGTCTGGAAAAAAGGCGCCTGAGGGGGGATATGATTGAGACGTACAAAATAATACAGGGTATGAGTCAAATGGATAGAGGGACACTCTTCTCCCTCTCACAACATATCAGAAATAGGAGACATCCACTCAAACTGAGGGTTGGGAGAGTGAGAACAGACAAAAAAGGAATTTTTTTTTAACCCAGCGTGTTGTTAGTATGTGGAACTCCCTGCCACAGGATGTAGTGACCTGGCCTAGATGCCTTCAAAAGGGGATTGGACAGATTCCTGGAGGAAAAGTCCATCACAGGTTACAAACCATGATGGAGATGTGTCATCTCCAGTCTTAAGACCAGGGTACTTCAAGGGCCAGATGCAGGGGAGTGGTATCAGGAGACAGATATCTAGTCTCATGCGCTCCCAGACACATCTGGTGGAGCCACTGTGAGATACAGGAAGCTGGACTAGATGGGCCAGAAGATCCAGCATGGCTCTTCTTATGTTCTTATGTTCTTTCTTATGTAACCATTAGGGCAGATTCTTTTTCAAACAATTTTGGTGTTTGTATGGTCACAGCCCTGCAAATGGGATTCCCAGAAACGCAAGCTAAGGGATTTGTGTAGTCCAAAAAGTATGAAATGCACATCTCTAGTAGTCATGGCAGACATCTGTCTCCAAATATCAACTTGTTCTCCACTTCCTGCATGGCTGCCCCTGATTTAACTCTGTTCCTACTGCAACCATCTGCGCTGTGCGTATATTAACCCACAAATGCAGAGATAAATCTGTTTGTCCTAAAGCTGACAAAAGACCAATGATGTAATTTTGCCTCTTTATAAATCTATGGTGAGGTCTCATCTGGACTATTGTGTACAATTCTAGTCACGATGCCTCCAGAAGGATATTATGGAAATGGAAAAAGTGCAGAGGAGGGCAACCAGAATGATTCGGGGACTGGAACACATTCCTTACCATCTGAGGCTGCAACGGCTGGGCCTCTTCACTCTTGAACAACGGGGCCTAAGAGATGGCCTGATTGAAGTTTATAAAATCATACACGGTGTGGACAAAGTAGATAAGGAAAAGCTGTTTTCCCTATCACACAACACTAGAACTAGGGGGACACTCCATGAAACTTTTGGGTGCTGGATCACAAACAAATAAGAGAAAGTACTTTTTCACCCAGAGGATCACTGGTCTGTGGAACTCCCTGCCAGAAGAAGTGGTGACAGCTGTCAGCCTTGACAGCTTTAAGAAAGGATTGGACAAGTTCATGGAGAACACGTTTATCAATGGCTATCACGATGGATGCCTAAGGACAACCTCCGGGTTGGAGAGATAGGCAGGATGTCTCTCAATGGCGTTTACAGGGAATCGTAAGCAGGTGAAGATATCTGCTTGTGAATCCCCTGAAGCAAATGGTGAGCCGCTGCGTGAGACAGAATGCTGGACTGGATGGGCTGTGGCCTGTTCTGGCAAGGCTGTCCTTATGTTCTTATGGAAATGTGAATCTAAGTCATCCTTGTATGAGACAATAAGGATCTGCAAAATTCCTCACAGCATAGGTACCTTCCACTGCCTGAATGGAAATGTTCTGCATTTGTAAATCTGGGTTTTCAATTACGTTCAAGAATGTTTATTTTAAAACATCGCACACATCAGTCTGTTTGACATAAAAGCCTTAGAAAAGCAACCGCCCACAATTTGACAGGTGTCCGCTCTCAGCCTGCATCTCTCCTGACCTCTATCAAAATTGGACAAAGAGATCAGCAACCTCTGAGCTGGCTGACCTCTGAAGGCATTACGGAGAAGTCACCGGACCTGGCTGTGACTCATCCCTGGTGCTGATCCGACAAACTGTTGAAGCCACTGATTTAAAAAAAAAAACAAGCAAACAACAAGCAAAAAGTTTTAGGCACTCAGCCAATTCTGTTTGGTTCATTCATAGAAAGCCGGGGAAGTGATGGGAGAAATCAACTGGGCAGCGGGCCAGGAAACAGAATCCATGCTGGCCTCTGGTGACCAGACAAAGCTCTCCGTTATTCAGGGAAGAAGGGTGTGTATGTGTGTGAGTTGTAGTTCCAGAGCAGAACACAGGGCTTGGCGAGCAAAACATTCCAGGTCTCATCCCTAGCCTAAAGGATTGACTGGTATGGCTCTTGGTAACTGGGAATTTGGAAGAGTTACTTTATGTGCTAGAAAAACCTGACATCCCTCAGCGACCAGAGCCACACTGGGCACTGGGTTCGGAGAGTAGAAGTGACGGCTCCAGCTTTCCAAAGGAAGACTGCCAATATAAGGCATCAGAAGAAGACTGAGGCTCAGGAGGGCAGCCACGAAGGGATTCGAAAAGATCAGATGTAAGGATATGTCATGGCGGGGCCTGGAGAAAGATCATCCACACTGTCGAACTATAAAATGGAGGACTCACAACTAGCTTTCCTCAGACTGACAAAGCTGCTTGGATAAGCAGTGAAACGTTTCAATTGCTCAAGAAAAAGAAGTCCAGTTGCCATGACTCAACTTCCAGATAAACTCACCTGGATGACTGAGAATCTTCACAGACATCCACACTATTGTATTTCTAGTCACTGGGTCCGAAAGCTGGACAGTGGAAAATGCTGACAGGAGGGGGATTGATTAGTTTGAATGGTGATGCCGGAGGAGAGCTTTGTGGATACCCGAGACTGCCAGAAAGACAAACATGTAGGTCCCAGATCAAAACCAGCCTATGGCGGCAAAAAGGATGAAATGGAAGCTGTCCTACTTTGAGCACATCTTCAGCATTCAAGATTCTCTGGTGAGGACAACAATTTGTTTATTTTTGAGTATTTTTACCCTGCCTTTCTCCTCAGAAAAGGACCCAAGGTGGCTTGCAGTAATGGGGGACAATATACAGTCCAGTACAATTAAGGTATGTTCAAGTATTGAGAACAGGGAATCGAGGGACATCTTACAGCTTTAAAATAATATATTCAAGTATATACAGTACCTCAAGAAGTAGTGAATGCTCAAACACTGGAAGCATTCAAGAGAAAATAAGGTAACCATCTGTCAGATATACAGTGGTACCTTGTATAAAGGAACTAATTCGTTCCAAATGAAATTCTGTTAAGCAAATTTTCCTTTATAGAAATTTCCCATAGGAATGCATTGAAAATGGAGTAATCCCTAATGGCGACCATTTTTATGTTGCACAGATTCACCTCATAGGCGATTCTGTTAAGCAAATTTCCCCTATCTCCGGAATTTTTTATGTTGTACAGATTTTATGTTATACAAATCGTTTGTTATATGAGGGTCCACTGTACTTTGATTTTGTTTCTTGTATTGAGCAGGGAACTGGACATGATGACCTTACAGGCCTCTTCCAACTCTACGGTTCTATGATTTGTTCTGCTCCCCTTGTGACAGCAATGCGAGAATCCTTCACCACCACAATTTGGCAATGTTTATGCCCTTGGCCCCATGGCCACCTTATGGTCTGAGTCCTTCAGTCGAAGGAATCCCGCTTGGCTCCCCAACCCCAGTCAATGTCTGTCGCTGGCCATCATCCCACTTTAAGGCTCTCTCGATAAGAAGGAAAGGGAAAGGAGTTGTAATTGCGGAGGAGGTCTGCCACAGAGGGAAGCAGGGAGGGAAAGAGAGAGGAGGCAGCTGCAGGAGCCATCTGCCAGGCTGCCGAGTGACACCCACTTAAGGTTCTGTTTACAAAACGGAGCGCTCGGGTGGTAGCCGAAACACAGACAGACGCTTCCGAGCCCCAGATGATGCTGAGAAGGAGTGCGACAAAGGGAGAAAGACAGCTTCGTTGAAGGATCCTTGTTCTCGTTTTCTGGACCCTCAGGATCGACTGCTTGGCTTCATTCGTCAACTAACGATCAGTTGCTATAATCCAATGGCTTGGACAGTCTGCTATCCCTCAGTGTAGCTGCCCTAGCCTGCTACAGCTGTTTGGCAACACTTGAAATGTCCTGGGTGCTTCCTACAGACAACTCAGATGCCTAGTGGGGTCCATAGAGAACAGGTAGCTGCACGATACACATGCGAAAGCATGTTTTGGGAGAGGAATTCCCTTTGCGGGCTTGTTTGTAGCTAGAGATGAGTGCTTTGTGCTTCATCGTGCTGCGCATGAAACACAAAGCGTGGCACCACAGGTGATGCGGAGAGGCCCAATCTCTCCCCTCCCCAGCCTGGCCGGCCCACTCCCCAGACTCTGCGTGCTGCCAGGGTTCTTCTTCAGCCACAGTGCTCCAATCTGGGCAGGAACCCGACCTGCCCATTCCCACCTCCCCAGGCAGACCCCCATTCATTGGCTAGGCAGCAAGACCCCCTGTCCAGCCTCTTTGCTGGAGTGGTCAGCTGCCTGAGGAGCCGGGAAGGTCTGGCTGGGCTCTTGCCCGGATTGGAGCACTGCTGCCAAAGAAGGACCCCAGCAGCACGCAGAGCCTGGTAAGTGGCTCAGCTGGCTTAGGGCGCCAGCGGAGGGAATAGGCCTCTGCACTACTTGTGTCATACACAGCACGAAGCGCCCACCTCTCTTTGTAACTTGCAAAAGAGCAAGCTTTGGGGTCCTCTGGGATTCTTCATTCGGAAACGAAGGGAGAACATGCAGGGAAGGAGGTAGGGGGCAAACCACACTGGCCCTCCTAAACCGAACACCGAAGGATGTTGTCTGTTGTCCATGCAGGGAAACCATGGACAAGCCAAGTTGGATCCAGCCATTCTGCTGCAGAGCTTAACATCTCTCCCTGAGAGCAGCAGAGAATTTGAAGGGTTTCATCAAGTTACAAATCTGAGGATTTATTCCTTTAATTAAAATCGTTCCTGCCTTTATCCCAAAACCAAGGACCGAAGCTGATAGCAAGAAACGTACAGTGTCAAAACCTTAGCATTTCCTTGGTTTGGGGGTCTTTTGGGGCCTCCTTTTTCCAATCACCGATAAAAGAACAGGCTAGAAAAGTAAGGTAATGCAAACTAGGCAATCTAAAAGAAATCAATAATTTTCACGAACGTCTCTTTAAGAAACTCTTTCTTATTCCAGAGTCGCGCTATCCTAAAACCACAAAAATTCTGCAGATATAAGGAAGTGTCCTTCCCATGGTTCTTCTCCGTTTGGGATAACCTGGAATTCCATCCCTAGTGCTAAGAGCCTTTAGGGTGCAGCCATGTCACCGCCATGTAGTAGTGAACACACCACACCTAAATCTGGAAGTTGAGTGTTGGCAACTGGATTTGTTTTCTTGAGAGATCGAAACGTTTCGCTGCTCATCCAAGCAGCTTCGTCAGTCTGAGGGAAGTTAGTGGTGAGTCTTCCATTTTATAGTTCACCTTGATTTCACATCACCCTGGTCTGAATTGGCTCATAAGATGGACAATGGCCTGAATAGGTTCATTAGGTGGACAATGGCATGAATAGGTTCATAAGTAGACCATCATCTGAATAGGCTCATTAGGAGGACAAAGGCCTAGGGCAGTGTTGGCAAACCTATGGCATGGGTGCCAAAGGTGGCACTCTGAGCCCTCTCTGTGGGCAACCAACATCGCTCCTTCACAGCCACCTGTATTCAGGTTAAATAGCTGTATTGCCACTTTGTGAAAAATTAATTGGGTTTTGAATCACAGTTTGGGCGTTCAGTCTCTAAAAGGTTCACCATCACTGGCCTAAGGTGTATGAAAGTCACACCTATACAACCTTTCCCAACACCCATTAAGTATGGGCCGTTAGTTATGGCATTGCTGGTGGAGGTGTGAAATGCTTCAGAAGAACAATGGATCAGCCTGAGACCCAGATCTGACAGAAGAACCATGTCATTCCTTACATGGTTGGAGTATCGCAAAAACTTAAAAGGATTTTTGGCAAACACCACATCCCTGTTTACTTCAAAACCCACAAACACGCTAACACAGAGACTCGTCCACCCAAAGGACCTGACACCAAAACACAAGAGGAGCAATATAGTGTATGCAGTCCAATGCAGTGAGGAGTGTACAGACCAATACAATGGAGAAACAAAACAGCCATTAAAGAAGAGGATGGCCCAGCATAGAAGGGGCAACAACTCAGTCAGGACCAGAATCAGCATTACACCTCCACTTGAAGGACAAAGGACACTCATTCAAAGATGAAGATGTACACATATTAGACAGAGAAGATAGGTTGTTTGAGAGAGGAGTCAGGGAAGCCATTCATGTGAATATTGAAAACCGCTCTCTCAACAGAGGTGGGGGGCTCAGGCACAGTCTATCTGCTACTTATCAAGTGGTACTTTCATCAATCCTCAGAAAAATCAGAAGCACTTCGCACCTCCACCAGCAAGGCCACAACTAATGACCCCTTCTTAATGGGTGTTGGGAAAGGTTGCGTAGATGGGACTTTCACGCACCCTAGGCCATTGTCCACCTAACAAGCCTATTCAGATCATGGTCCCCCTATGTACCTATTCAGGCTATTGTCAACTAACAAGCCTATTCAGGCCTTTGTCCAAATTATGAGCCTATTCAGACCAGGTTGTGTATGGAATCCAGGTGAACTACAAAATGGAGGACTCAGTCACCACTAAACTTCCTCAGACTGATGAAGCTGCTTGGATGAGTAGTGAAACGTTTCACTCTCTCAAGCAAAGAAGTCCAGTTGCCATGACTCAGCTTCCAGATCAACTCACCTTGGTGACTGAGAATCTTCACAGACACTACACCTAAATCATTTTACACCTTGATGAATGGTGATGTACTTAAACTACAGTATTTGCAAATTTTGTTACACTCTGCAAAGCAGGGTGTCTTGGTTTAAAGGGGAGCCATGTAGCCCACACAAAATGGAACACATAGGCAAGAACAGACTATGCCTTTACACATCACTAAAACACCATCCTAGTAAAAGCGAGCTTCTAGGATGTCTTGATGTTCAGAAAGACTCCACAGAACAGATGGGCAACCGTTGGAAGATTCGTTTTCCTCTGCTGCCAGCGCAAGCGTGTAAGGACATTTTTCTCTGCTGCAGTTTCATCAACAACGGTGTCTCTTGTGTGAACCAAACCAAAAAGAAGGCCAACCCCTTGCATTTTGTGTATCAAATTTTGTCCTTGGTGCAAAACACAGGTTTTCGGTATAAATATGCAAGGGGTTGGTTTTATTTTATTTTATATTCCTTTGCACACAAAACCTGAGAAGTCTCTTTGCCAGTTTTTCTCCCAAAACCACCAACATGGGAGAAACAAACAAAATAATCCAATAAGATAGTAATACACACAAACAGGCTTTTGTCAATTAGGGGGAAAGGGAGAATGAGAAGAAATGTGTAAATGCTTGTGAACCAGCAGGTGAGGGAATGGAAAGGGAATACAGTACGTGTAGGAGATGGAGATTTGGCCCCAAATAAAGACCAAGATATTTTCATATCCCTGGTTTCTAATTCTTATCTTTTGAAGTCAATTTTTCATCTGTATCATGTTAGACCTGACTGTTAATTGGGAGCCCTTGTTTGTGATTTTCTTTGGAGGATTTGGGACTTTTGCATTGCAGGGTCAGTAGCGATAAACAGATCACTGAAAAACTTTTCCATTTAAGCACCTTTTGGGCAGAAGAGAAAGCATGAATAATGTTATGCTTCTTTTCGACAGGCATTTTAATTGTTTTCCAGTATTAATGATTACTTACCACTGGGCAGCAGTGTGGTTTGAAAAAACACACCTGAAGACTCTCTTCAAACTTGTGTATCTTGAATAAAGAAGTGAACCTGGAGTTGGAGATTTCAGTTCATTCCCTCCCCCCACAAAAAAGATGGAATTTGGTGCACAGAAGATCCAAGACAGCCTGACGGCTGATATTTTGAGTGTGCTCCTCCACCTCGGTCAAAAGTCTGGTGGCTTAGCATAGTGTATTTCCTGAAGCTAGACGTCTATTAGAAAGGCTGCCCAAGGATATTCCTCCTATTGACAGAGCTTTCTATGGCGGTTACTTCACGTCTGTTTTGTCTCTGTAAGTGGTGCACTTCGGACTGGTACAAAAAAATCTTACTTCACGTCTGTCGCACAACAGCTGAAATTTGTCTTAACCACATTCCCGGAGCAGGATCAGAGTGTGACAATACTTCACCTGACGCTGGGTTGGGGTATTCTCTTGTCACGGTTTGTTCCCGGTTCCTATTCCGAGACAAGTGACCATGTGGTAACAACTGTCACGCAACAACCAGTGTCCACCTAGTGATAAGCGGCTGAAGCGACATTCGACATTAGTTTCCCTATGGCAGTGATGGTGAACCTATGGCACGGGTGCCAAGAGTGGCACTTGGAACCCTTTCTGTGGGCACTCGACATCGCCCCTTCATAGCTACCTGTATACAGGTTCAATTACTGTATTGGCACTTTGCAAAAAAAAAAAAATAGTGGGTTTTGAATTGCAGTTTGGGCACTCAGTCTCTAAAAGGTTCGC
The DNA here is from genome assembly GCA_023846285.1 of Phrynocephalus versicolor. Taxonomy (NCBI): domain Eukaryota; kingdom Metazoa; phylum Chordata; class Lepidosauria; order Squamata; family Agamidae; genus Phrynocephalus; species Phrynocephalus versicolor. Next base: position 1,027,060 of record JAHTLZ010000074.1, on the reverse strand, counting down.
CATCACTGCCCTATGGGAAACACCATGCAGTGCAAATGTTTATTAAAGAAAGTACTGAAAATTCTGTAGCATTGACGTGTAAATCCCAGAAAAAACAGTAAATCAAAATATTGAAAAAGTTTTATTTACAATATTTTTTAAAGTGTTAAGAAAGCAAGATAAATTCAGAATTTGTCACAGAACAAGACCGTGAAGTAACAGTTGTCACGAGACAAGTTATCACAACCGTGAGAAAACAGAAACAGGGACTAAACAGGGACAAAACCATGTGATCGCGACCATCGCTGTCACGGTACAAAACTAGTTGCAGAACAAGGAAGGTCATGAAGTAACCGCCTATGTTGGCCAACAGGCCCAAGTCTTATTTACCGAGAAAAATGGAGGGAAATCAGGAACCTGAAGGCTCCCAGTCAGCACCTGGACAGCAGACTCAGCAGCAGTTGTATAATGAATAACAGTCTTTAAATTGTTCCTTCTCATCAGTTGAGGCTACCTCAACTTGACAAGACACCTCAGCAAAGGGCTTTTCAGCCCCACAAGATTCCTCAGCTCCAGGCAGGAGTGACACAAAGGGTGCTATTCTTCCCCCCACCCCGGCCCCGTCATGGTCTCTATGATTTGAGCAAACTGGCTCTGGGTAAAACTAGTTCTACATACGACCACCACCCTTCCCCCTTCAGAAGCAAAACATCTGTCCACGGCAAGCACCCAATGATGTGGTGATTATTTTCATTTCATTTACCAGATTTCTACCCTGCCCATCTGGCCGTCAGGCCACTCTGGGCAGCTTACGACGGGAAAAGATGCAAACCGTCCCACTGAGTCTGCAAAACCCATAGACATCCAGGCAACAAACTCTAAACCGTTGTCATCCTGTGCAAGTTGTATCCATTGTTGGCGTCACCGTGACGTGATGTACAGTCATTTCTGATTACTTGAGTTGCAACCCTTTCCCGGGTTTTCTGGGTAAAAGAATACATAGCAATGGTTCTTCCAGGGCAGCCCCGGGATTGTGCAGCTTGCCCAAGGCCAACCAGGCTGGTTGTTTTCCTGGAAACACACTTGGGAAGTGACTCCTAACCTCTGTCTCTGTAGTCAGAGACCTAAACCACAGAGCTATCCACCCCGCTGCAAGCTGTGCCCCTAGCATTCAGGCACTGTTCCTGGTGATTTTGCTTAATTTGCACGAAACGATCCTCTACGTTGGGGAAGAGTGTATCAAGATACTTTGCATGTTCGTAGAGTGAAGACTGCTGATTCCACAGTTCTATGGTAGGAAAACACAAGCCAAGATTTGTGTCAGTGCTCAGAAGGGAAATGGGTCACTTGGCCCCAGGTGGAATGAGACAGCTGCAAAGGTTGATGGCGGAGTGGCCCCTATAGAAAGAACTGCTTTGGAGAGTATCATAGAATCATAGAGTTGGAAGAGACCTCCAGGGCCACCCAGTCCAACCCCCTGCCATGCAGGAACCCCATCACAGTATTTCTGACAGATGGCCACCCAGACTCTGCTTAAAAACCTCCAAAGAAGGAGACTCCACCACACTCCTTCGGGGCAGCATCTTCCACTGCCGAACAGCTCTAACCATCATGAAGTTCTTCCTAATGTTCAAATGGAATCTCTTTAGGAACTTCCTAAAGAGTGATCACCTGCTATGGCTTCCTCCTTGTCTACCAGAGAACCGGACCAGCTCTGTCCCCAATAGCAGAAGGCCAGTAGCCAAACCAAAAAAAGTCTAGCTTCAGTATGAATCCAGTTGGACTGCAGCATACATTGCCAAGTATTATGTGGTTGCCAGGACAGTCCAGAAATGCCATCTATTTCCCTGTGCCATTACATCCCCAAACGTGCTACATTTCCTTTTGGAATGACAGAACAAGAGGACTCCCTTTTCAGTGTCCACTGGATACACTTGTCCACTGTCCGAAAAGATTACAAGTACAGTGGACCCTTGTATAACAAACAGTTTGTACAACATAAAATTTGTACAACATAAAAAATTTCAGAGATAGGGGAAATTTGCTTAACATAATCGCCTATGGGATGAATCTGTACAACATAAAAATGGGCTCACTCTGTTTTCAATGCATTCCTTTGGGAAATCTGTATAAAGGAAATTTTGCTTAACATAATTTCATTTGGAATGAATTAATTCCTTTATACAAGGCACCATTGTATTAAAACAAAAATCCCAGCAATACACATTTCTAAAGAGGAGGCTACCAGAACTGGCCACTAGATGGAGACAGAGACCATGTTATGTATAGTATTTTCTATTATACAGTGGTCCCCTCCCCCCGCCAGTAGCGGTTCATATACTGCGGTCCCACCATATCACAGGACCACAGTATATGAAAAAAGGCCTCCTGGGGTAAGGGGTGGGAAATGGCTTCCTTGTGAACCGGAAGTCACTTCTGGTTCGAAGGGAGGCCCTTTTGAGGCCTCCAGAAGGCCCGGGAAGGCCCTTGCAGGCCCGTTCGGGGCAGCGCAGGGCCCAACCCAACCTACATCTGCATTTTGCAGATTTTCAATCATCGCGGGTCAGGTTGGGCCCCTAACCCCTGCGATAGGCGCGGTCACTGTAATAGTGTTCCCTTTAATCCACCTTTTTCAGCATCTCCTGCATATACAGAGTCCTACTGTTCCTATTTATGAGTGTGCATCTATACATGCATTTATGGGTATCTGCATTCCTTGATATATCATTTCTTCCAACCATCTTATTGACAGCTTGCAATAAATTTTCAGAAGTATATAATGTATAAATATTATACATTATAATATTTATATATGTTATATGTATCAATGTATACATGTATAAATAAATAATAAATAATTAAATAAGTGGTACACATCAAACCGAGTAGCCAGTATCTTCTAGAACAGGGGTGGCCAACTGTTGGCCCTCCAGATGTTTTGGACCACAACTCCCAGAATTCCGAGCCTAGATTGCCAATGACAAAGGACTGTGGGAGTTGTGGTCAAAAACATCTGGAGGGCTGACAATTGTCCACCCCTGTTCCAGATCATCATAAAACAAAAGGCCTCCAAAATCCCCAACCTCCAGTTGTACACGCTGGAGATCACCCTGTTTGAAACAATGGGAATTCCCTCTTGCCACAGGGTTGAATGACATCTTCCTTTTTCAGGTTGTTAAAAAAAAGGGGGAGCTACAGGCAGAAGCAGACTTTGGTGAAGACCAAAACAGGATTCTGGGCAAAAAGAACCAATATTTGGAAATGCAGTTTGTACATGAAAATAAATTAGATGCCTAATTTTAACGAAGACAACACCCGCCCTTCCCCTGCAGCTAGTCAACGATGCCAAATCCACCTAAACAGAAAAGTAATGGTCTGCAAATGTAAATTAGCATATTCAGATTTTATGCAGATCTCTGCCCCCTTTTCACCCTCTTTTTGGGTGGTATGTAAATAGACTGTGCACGGAAATTCTGAGGAGCTGAATTAATCTCATGATGATAATTCAAGAATGGAGCACAAGACATGCTGAAATAGGGTTTGTATTTAGGATGGTGGGTTTTTTTGGGGGGGGGGGTGTAACCACATGTGAAGGACAGATGTGCAAATGTTTAATAGTTCCCATATTCCCAGGCAGCATTGATGATGACTAAGACAAAATATTTCTGGAGAGAAATATCCCGAGGAGGTCTGCTACTACCTAAAAGAAATGTTGGAACTGGGAAAGGTGCAGAAGAGAGAAACTAAAATGATTCCTGGGTTGGGACACCTCCTTTATGAGGAAAAGCTACAGGACTTGGGACTCTTTAGTCTGGAAAAAAGGCACCTGAGGGGGCATATTATTGAGACATACAAAATTATGCAGGGGATAGATCAAGTGGATAGAGGGAAGCTCTTTTCCTTCTCACACAATGCCAAAGAAAGGTGAAAGGTTGTGACAGTGGGAACAGACCAAAGAAAATACTTCTTGACCCAGCGTGTTGTTAGTCTGTGGAACTCCTTGTCACAGGATGTGGTGATGGCATCTGGCCTAGAGGCCTTTACAAGAGTATTGGACTGATTTCTGGAGGAAAAGCCCATCGTGGGTGACAAGCCATGACAGGGATCCGTGTTCTCTCCTGGCTTAAAAGGAGGGCATCTCAAAATGCCAGAGGCAGGGCAGTGGTGTCATGAAACAGGTGCTGTATTTCCCCATCTATAAGACGCTCCCATGTATAAGATTATCCCCATTTTTCCAACCCAAAGTTAGTTTTGCAACCATGTCAGTCTCTCCTTGACTTACTTCCATGTATAAGACAACCTTCAATTTGTAGTCTAACAATTTTGGACAAAAAATATAGTCTTATACACAGAAAATACTGCATTTTGTTGTCTCGTGAGCTCCCAGAGGTATCTTGCGGGGCCACTGGGAGATCCAGGAAGCTGGATCTAGATGGGCCCTTGGCCTGACCCAAGAGGGCTCCTCTGAGGTTCTTCATTCTTATGTACCTGTGGTTCAAATTGGGTCTCAGTTATTGTCCTGGTGATTTCAGGCCTCTGACATCCCGATTCCACAGACTGGAAAAAAAAATTAGCTTGCTTGTTCAAACACATCCATTTCATGCAATTTTACCCTCAGGGCAAAGTCTGTTCACTTTCTTTCTGATTGCCTGGAGGCAACAGGAACACACTCCAAGCCAACCAGCTGACGGGCTCTTTACAAGCCTTCTCTGATCCCACTGAGTAAATTTCACTGTGAAATCCTCTTATCTCTCACACCCACTGTGCGTACGCACCTCTGCCATTGTGGTCTTGTCTAAGCTGTCTTCTGTTCCTATGGCAAAGAGTTCCACTGGCAAATATATGATAAAACAGTACCCAATGAGGCATTTTATTATTATTATTATTATTATTATTATTATTATTATTATTATTATT
>JAHTLZ010000074.1:999579-1022154 GCA_023846285.1 Phrynocephalus versicolor | reverse complement strand
TTATTATTATTATTATTATTATTATTATTATTATTATTATTATTATTATTATTATTATTATTATTATTATTATTATTATTATTATTATTATTAACGTGCTTTCAACAATACCCAGACAAATAAAAAAGCCTTCACCACATAGGGCATAGCTAACGACCCATACTTTATAAGTTTCAGCACCTTTGGCCATTGTTCACCTGAAGGCTATGGATACCTAATGAACCTATTCAGGCCATTGCTCATCTTATGAGTCTGTTTCAGACCAGGGTAACAAGAGGTCAAAGCTGACTATAAGATGGAGGACTCGCACTAGCTGTATTCAGACTGATGAAGCTGTTTGGATCAACAGCGAAACGTTTCGACCTCTCAAGAAAAAGAAGTCCAGTAGCCATGACTCAACTTCCAGATAAACTCGCCTGGATGACTGAGAATCTTCACAGACAGACCTTCCCATGTATCTTGTGGAAGTTGCTTTTCAACAACTTGTGGACACGCAGTCCACCTTTGCAAGCGCCCACCTTGGAGTCAGCAGCATCAGGCACGGCGTCCTGGGAGAAATGCCCATCAGAGGTCTTGGCAAGCTGAGGCTGATCTTGCCCAGGGAGAGGGCAGCCCTCCATGTCCCTGCCAGGAGCACCAACTCCGCGAAAAGTTCCTTTTCCCGATTACAGCTGCCAGAACGGCCACAATGGCTGGGGAAGGCCGAGAGTCGTCGTCCATGGGCTTGAACCAGGCCATAGGGGTACTTTTAACACAGAGAGTGACCCACCAGTCCTAATGGCATTTTGGGGGGAAAGGCGGCCTTCCTTTGTGTCAGTGAAACAACCAGGAAGCGTGATCCGCAGAGCAATTAAGCACCGGCTTTGTGCTGCAAAGCCGAGAGCCTCGTTGAACTCTCCCACAGCAGCCGTTCAGCCAGCCCAGTTTGAGCCCTGAAAGGAGCGTTCAGCGTTCTGCTGTGTCTGCCTGCGATGCTTTGTGAAATTAATTGAACTGGAAGTTCACTGCGAATAGTCAGTTCATCTCGAAGAATGAAAAGCTCAGGCAATTTAAAGCTGCAGGGGAGAAAGAGGAAGGGCTCTCTCTCTCTCTCTCTGTATGTGCGCGAGCATGCACATGTGTCGGGGGAAAGACTACCGAGTACATTGTCGGGAACCCAAATGTTTTGCAAACCAGAAACAGTGGAGACAGTGGATCAAAGAATCGTGGAGTTGGAAGGGACGTCTGAGGCCATCAAGTCCAACCCCCCAGCTTAGTCCAAGTCAAAGTAGATTTGATAAATGCTGGTCCAGTTTTCCTTGAATGCCCCCAGCATTGGAGTGTTCACTGTTTTCCAATTGGTTCCATTGTCATACTGCTCTAACAGCTCAGAAGTTTTTCTTGATATTCAGCCGACCACTGGCTTCCCTGTAGCTTGGCCCCATTATTATGAGTTCTGCAGTCTGAGATGATTCGTCAACAGGTCCTGGCCCCTCCTCTGCAAGGACTGCCTTTCAAGGAATAACCAGAGGAATTCTGGGAAGCTGTAGGCCGACATCATCTTCCATTGCTAGAAAAACGAACACAATCCAGAACCTCAGCTAGCTCCTTTCCCATTTCTTGAGCAGTCCAGAAATGGGTGTTTACTCTCAGAATAGCAATCTTTTCCCTACAACTCCCATCATCCCCAGTGGCCAAAGACAGTGCCCACATTTTCTTTAGTATCATCAGTTTTGGAAGAAGACTCTACCAACGTCCACTCTCCACCCACCCCTCCACCCCCAGGTGAGGAATGAGGACAAGCTCCCACCGAGCAGAATCGAGCAGTGGTCAGGACTTGCGGCGGCAAATAAATTACTGTCAATTCAGATGAGTGCTGAATGCTCTCGTACAGAGTGGCGGTGGGCAGCTCCACTGTTAGTGGCACAGTCAGTCTGCTCTGGGTTTCACTTCGATCTTGGCAAGCACTAACTTCTCACAGTACAGATCCCTATCCTTATCCCCATCACATGGGTTCAGCACTTTGGAAAGTTCCTTAAAAATGCAAAGGAAAACCTGGAGCGGATTCCCCTCCCTACTGGCATTGGAGTGGCTAGCCTCTACGGCTTGTACCCCCCCTCCCCAGTTGGCCATGCCCTCTTTCCTGCATTCCAGATTTTTCTCTGCCCATCCTGGTGCCAACTGTCTCTCAGCCTGCTGCAGGCACTAAAGACGCTCACTTCGCCGTGGGCTCTTTTGAGATTCTTTCCCTAGTGTAGGCTCGCCAACTCCCCGAGGAAACCTAAGGAATTCCCTGTGGGTTTTGCTGGCTCCTCCCTTCTGCCCAGGAGGATGATGTCATGTAGCGGCAGAAGCATCCATGTGTGTGCCTGGAGCGAAGAATAGGAGCCTCTGGCTGGGTGCCAAAGCCTTGGCAAAAAAACCCAACAACCCTAAAAAGCAGGGCGGCTGGGTTGGAGGCTGGAAGCAAGCAGCGATCGGACAGCCCCAATCTTCCTCCCGGGGGGGAGAGTGATGGAGAATCCGTCGGGCTCTTCTGAAATTAGAAACTTAACAATGAGCCTGTTTCATGTGCAAAGGCGCCCTGCTCGGTTACTATGGAGACCGCTACAAATCTGTGTCAGCTGCAATGCGCTCTCAAGTCACTACAATTAAAGAGAGAGAAGGAGGGGAAACCCTCCTCTCCCCTTTCTGCCGCTCAGCTGTTTTCTTTTTCTTTTTTCAGGGCACGAGGGATTTGGCGTTGCACGCGAGCAGAAAGCCGCACGCAGCCGCTCCGTGCAAGTGCCGTGTGCCGGGCGATGGTACATCACGTAGACGCAGCCACCTCGTCCTTCAGGTGGGCACAGGCAGGCTGTTTTTCATCCGTCCAGGGCAGGCTGGCACCGGTGCCTAGCCAGTGGTGGCTCCAGTGGACGCGGGTCAAGGCAATCACAGTAGCAATAATCATCATCGCTGTGCTTTTCAAAGGATGAAGTCTCTGTTTGCCTAAGGCAGTGGTTCCTAATGCAGGTCTTGTTTAATACAGTTCCTCATGTTATGGCGACCCCTCGCCCTGCTTGGAGGAGGTCACAAGCCCCCTTTGACAGGCCACGGCCACAGGTGCCATGGAGAACTTCCCTCTACAGGCACCCTCAGCCAATCACAGCCTCCGGCGCCATTGACTGACATCTCCTCCAACCTATTAAGCTGTAACTCACTCTCCCCCCTTCCTCCCCTCCCCCTCCAGATCCAATCCGTTTGTGCCTTTTTCCTCACTGGCTCATGGTGACCCCTGTGAAATGGTCATTCAACCCCTAAAGGGGTCCCGACCCCCAGGTTGAGAACCATTGACCTAAGGCAACAGTAATTGGGGGGGGGGGGTGAAGGATCTTCAGCTTTCAGGGAGGGGGAAAATGGAGCATTGGAATCCAGTAGGAAGTTGCAGCAGTAATGGAGCAGTGAACAGCTCCTGTTCTCTTGTAGCTTTAATGATGTCCTTTAATGCTGTAGGATGCCCCTCAATTCCCTGTTCTCAAACTTGGATATGTCTTAACTGTACTGGACTGCATATTGTCCCTCTTTACTGTAAGCCGCCTTGGGTCCCTCTCCAAGGAGAAAGGTGGGGTAAAGAAATACTCTAAATAAATAAATAAATAAAATCAAAGGCACTGGCATCCTATCGTTCAGTCAGTGGGCCTACTTTAGTTCTGTTTTACTCCCAGATGCCAGACAATGTATCAGATACCTTGACGTGGCACCTGCACCATAGCTGGAAATGTCTGGTTTCGCGACAGTGGTGCACGCCTTCGTTCCATCCCGCGAGGACTACTGTAACACGCTCTGTGTGGGGCTGCCCTTGAAGAGTGTTCAGAAACTTCGGCAGACTCAAAATGCTGCAGCCAGACTAATGATTGGTGCTAGTTGTAGGGAGCATAAAGGTAAAGGTTCCCCCCCCCCACACACATGCATGCTAGTTGTGTCCGACTCTAGGGGCGGTGCTCATCTCTGTATACAAGCCGAAGAGCCAGTGTTGCGCAAGTCCATGGCCATGTGGCCAGCATGGCTGCAAGGAAACACTGTTTTTACCTTCCCGCTTTTTACGGCGGTACCTAGTTATCTACTTGCATTTACATGGTTTTGAACTCCTAGGTTGGCAGGAGCCGGGGTTATCAGAGGGAGTTCAATCCGCTGCGTGGCACCTGGGATTCGAACTGCTGGGTTGCCGACTTTGCAGCCAACAATTTTCGGAGCCTTAGTCCGCTGAGCCACCATGCCCCACCCTCTTATTACAACAGCTTCAATGGTGGACACAGTCCATTTCTACACCCAGTTTCCTGTTATGACCTATAAAATCTACACAACTCGGATCCAGGCTGTCTCACTAGGACCCTGTCTCTCCATATGAGTCCTTAAGATTATTGTGAGAAAGAACGAACGAAAGAAAGAAAGAAAGAAAGAAAGAAAGAAAGAAAGAAAGAAAGAAAGAAAGAAAGAAAGAAAGAAAGAAAGAAAGAAAGAAAGAAAGAAAGAAAGAAAGAGAAAGGCACCCTGGGATATGTAGTTTCTAAGGCACTGATTCAACTGCTCTTGAAGTGACATTTACCAAGCTCCCTTGCATTTGACATTGCACTGTTGAAGTGGTTGAGATGCTAGCACAGTGGTGGCAAACCTTTGGCACGCCAGATATTTTGGACCACAACTACCAGAATACCAAGCTGAAGGTTCGCCACCACTGTGCTTGCATAAGAAAGGGACCAGAAGAGAGGTAACATGCCGATCTGTCTAGAATGCAGGTCTTGTTGTAGCTGTTCACATGCTAATGCATGGATGTGGTAGGGTTGGTATGATGGGCTCATCATGAGAGCACCGCAGGGTCTAGATGACACATTGGCCTCATGGAAATGATATCCAAATAACTTTCCACTTGTATTTAACGAAACATATTGGTTTGTTGAGCCCATTTCCAGACTGGAAGACACTTACCTAGACACTCTAAACTGAATGCAGCTTCTACAGGACTCCTGATGTGTTCCCACCAACCTGTTTGGTTCTCCATGTGGACACACATTTGGTTTTCATCTACTAACGTGCACGAAAGCAATGGAGTCAGGTGTTCCCAGCTGGGGTTATGCATTGGGAAGTCCAGACCAAAGCATGGCCAGGGGTGGGTGGGGGGTGGGGTCTTATCTGCCCCAAGTACCAGGCTAAATTTTGCAGGGGAAACATTTCAGAAAACGTTGTGGAGAAGCAGGACAGACCATAGAATCACAGAATTGTTGAGTTGGAAGGGGCCTCTAAGGCCCATGAGTCCAACCGCCTGCTCAATTCAGGAATCTAAATCAAAGCCGATCTGACAGACGGTGGTCCAACATGCTTCTAGTCAAGTAAGGCTGAAGAGACTGATGCTCTGAGTTCAGCAGAAGGCAGCATGGTGTGTTTTCATGATGCTCTTATTTGAGGTGGCCCATATTCTTCAGGGAGGTCACATAACTCCATCGTAGATTACAGAATTCTTTGCATGCAGGAAGATTCACAGTCGACCTTTGGTATTTCATTATTTATTTATTTATTTATTGGATTTTTATACTGTCCATCTGGACCTCCGTTTCGGACACAGGTGGACCATTGATGGTCCTCCCATTGTCCTCTGACACTCACCATCATCCTCTGACATTCACTCAGCTTTAGCCCAGCAGCTAGAGGGTCACATAGGATCCATCCTTAAACTGGGATGACCAAGTAAAATGGCCCAGTTATAATGTAGAGGAGATGCTGGCTAAGACCCAGGGAAACCACTGTAAGAAAGATTGACATGACTGTGGTTGATCCTGGCAGCTGTAGTCCAAAAAGCAGCGTTCCCATGCTCTGAGCAAGCCTACAGCCAAAGACATCCGCACCATGAAAGAACGCAACTGGAGCATAACAGCTGCAACCCTTGTGATCAGCCCAACATTAAGATCTAGAAGAGACAGGCACTGCAACTTTGCCGCTGTAATTAGTGTGTTCTTCAGAGGGAGCTGGGCCATAAATCATCTTTAGACTCACAATGGGAGCAGAGGACAATATAAATCAAAGAGGCCATGGGGCTGCAAACTCAAGGACTTGACTGCCACCAACCGTGACTCTCCTCTTGTTCAAGGAGCTGCTCCCAAAGGAGCCTGGGTGACTCTAGAGTCACACTAACTGTGTAATGACTTGAGCTCGAAGGCCAATGTGGACCTACCAATCTAGTAGAGATGGGCACAAAGCAGCTCATCCCATTTTGTCCCAGTTCACAAAGGTGGAGGAACAGCTACTGCTGCTCCCCTCCACTACCTTTTCTTGTTCAATGTGCCATTCATGAGGTCCAACGTATTAGCCCACACCTCTTCAAATGCTCTTCAAGTCCAGGCAACATCTCAGGCTTCTCTCAGCCTTGCCCTCTAGGCTGATCTGCCACTCAGGCAAAAGGCTGGGCCAGAGAACTCTGAGCTCTTGCCCAAAACCAGGAGATTAGCCATGGAAGCAAACATGCTTGGCCTGGTGAGTGGCTGATTGAAGGGGTTGATTGATTGGTGCCCATCTCTAATATTTAGCGGCATATGAGTCAGAATGCCTGCCTGCTGTTTGATGAGGCTGACTGATAATAAGAGGCAGATCAAGTGGGCTCATCCTACACAACACGTTTGATAATATCCAAAACCTTGATTCAAACCAACAACATTTTACAATGGACCACAGGCCTAGGACCCACTGTAACAGGGTCTCGGCTTTGTAACTAATGTTTTGTTTTGTTCTTAATTGGGGTGTGTGAGTTTCCTTAAGAGTACTGGGAAGCCATTCTGGTGTGTGTGTGTGTGTGTGTGTGTGTGTGGACCCACAGTAACAGGGCCTATGTTTTTTTTAACTAACATTTTGTTTTGTTCTTAATAGGGGTGTTTGAGTTTCCTTAAGAGTACTGGGAAGTAGAGATGGGCATGAACCGAAAAAATGGCGATTTGTTTTGGTTCGGTTCATTTTAGGGTTCAGTTCCTTTCATTTTGTTTTAAACAAATTTTTTGAAAAAAATTGTTTCATTGATTCATTGATTCATTATTGGTTTGGTGTGTAGTGTGTGTGTGGTGCTTGTGCGACTTTGGCTGGGGGAAAGAGGGGCTTAATCTTCCCCCCAGCCACTGTGGGGTGGGGGAACTGGGGGCCAGCACCTCAAAGAGACACTTCTTTCCGCCTCTGCATGAGGAGGTGAGGAGTGGGTCTCTTTTGACATTTCCCCCCACAGCGGATGGCAGCGCAGAGCGAGCGCTGTCATCCACTGCAGGGAAGATCCCTTGAAAGAGACCCTTCTTCCCTGTCATCGGCTGGGTCCCTTTAAAAATGGCCCAGTCACCACCAGGGGTTCTCCCCAGTGCCAATTGGGCTATTTTTAAAGGGGCCCAGCCAATGACAGCTCAGCAGGATCCCTCTGAAAATGGCCCCGTTGGCAATGCAGGAGCTCCACGCTGGCCACGTTTCGTTTCGTTTTTCTTTGATGGTTCAGGTCGTTATTCGTTTCGTTAGGTAACAAAACGAATAATAAATAATGAAATGAATTAAAAATTCATTTCGTGCCCATCTCTACTGGGAAGCCATTCCGGAGTGTGTGTGTGTGTCTGTGTGTCTGTGTGTGTGTCTCTCTCTGTGTGTGTGTGTTAGTTAGACAAGTTAGCCAAACACAAGCCAATAATGGATCTCATCCACAAGAGAAAACCAGGTCGCTACCTGATGGAGCAAACAGCACTTCTAGCAGAAGGTTTGTGATGCGACTGGGATGACCCCCAACTGAAAAAGGATTAGGGTATTTTCCAAAGAAGGGACTTTCCCTTGATCATCAGGATTACAATTAATTATCCTGGGTTTTTGTGTGGTTTTTTTGGAAGTTCAAGGCCAAAACGGCTTTGCCGCCAATCAATGCACACAGTTCCCTAGGCGAAAGTATTAATATATTACTCTGCTCCTTTTTTTGTTAAATCTCACCAAGAATTCATCAAAACTCACACTCTCTGCAGCTCTTCAAAGCCTGGAGATGCTCCAAGATTTCATATTCAGCTATGTATCTGTCCAACTTTATATTTCTGTTGTTCTTCAGTGACTGGTTGGGGACCAATCTCCTGAACAAACCTTTATAGCAGGCATGTCCAAACTTCATCCCTCCTGATGTTTTGGACCACAACTCCAAAAATTCTAAGCTTAGAATGCCAGTGGCAAAGGACTGTGAGAGTTGCTGTCCAAAACATCTGGAGGGCCGAAGTTTGGACATGCCTGCTTTATAGGATTCCACTGACAATATTCTATTATTATCCCTGCCAGTAAAATCCCCTCCAGTATTTTTTAAAATACACCATTTATTTCCAGTCCATTTCTGCATGCATCCAATGGTCCATTGATTACTGCAACACGCTGTACATGGGGCTGGCCTTGAAGGTGATACAAAAGCTTCTAAGAAGGCAGAAATTAATCTTGTAAGTGTCATATTTTAAAGACTAGAAGTCCTAGAATTCCACACCCATCACGGCCAGTACATTTGGGAGTTACTATACTTTTCTGTATATTTCATGCTATTTTTTTTTTGTAAAATCATGGCACCAAAAAATTAAGGGGACACTGGAACAGCTGGGCCTCTTCACTCTCGAACGTTGGCGCCTAAGAGGTGACCTGATTGAAGTTTATAAAATCATACACGGTGTGGACAAAGGAGATAAAGAAAAACCTCTGTTTTCTTTATCACACAACACTAGAACTAGGGGGCACTCCATGAAACTTCTGGGTGCTAGATCTCAAACAAATTAGAGAAAGTACAATACTTTTTCACCCAGTGGACCACTGGTCTATAAAACTCCCTGGGAGAAGAAGTGGTGACAGCTGTCAGCCTTGACAGCTTTAAGAAAGGATTGGACAAGTTTATGGAGAACAAGGGAATCCATGGCTATCATTATGCCTAAGGAGAACCTTTGGGTTGGAGAGATAGGCAGGATCTCTCTCAATGCCATTTGCTGGGAATTGTAAGCAGTTGAAGACATCTGCTTGGGAATACCCTGAAGCAAATGGTGAGCTGCTCTGAATGCTGGACTGGATGGGCTGTGGCCTGTTCCAGCAAGGCTGTTCTTGCGTTCCCTGTTCCTCCACATCTGAAGAGATCATGGGACCTGTTCCTCAACACATCTGCAAGGTGGCATTCCTTTAGAAAACCTGATTGGTTCCTGAGCCTGAAAACGTGACTTTCTAAGAGTCTTGCCCTCTGACCATCAGGGCGAAATAATCTGGATTCTAGGAAGAATCTATGGGGGGTGAGGGGAAATTTGACCCAGAGGTCCTTAGCACAGTGCATTTATTGCTTCAGAGTGCAGTAAATAGCTTTAGTTGCCCACCCAGGAAGAAAGAGGAAGGCAGAGCAGTCATCCAGGACAGATTCCCAGTGGATCAGGCTTCCTATCTATATTTAGAAAAAAGGACATTAAATAATAAAAACTGGAGATGGAGTCCCTCAGCTTCTAGCCTAAATACGGCACAACCGCCAACAGGTTAAGCCTGAATCAGAGGGCGTTGGGGAATCACGTCATCAGTCTCAGTTTTACTAAGTCATCATTTGTGTCCTCATTATTCATTTCCCAAGGATGGCGTGGGATGAACGAGGCACCCCTCCACCTTCAGTTCAGCTGGGAGATATTACCGGAAGTTCCATCTGTTACACTTCCTGTGAACCTCCTCTGCATGGCATGGCCTCAAAATGAAAGGAAAAATCAAGGACTCCCATTTTGCTTCTCATTTATTGTCATTATTTGTTTGTTTATTTTTGCATGAAGCAGTGGGTTTGACTCAGTGATCATATAAGCTTCTTCCGACTCCGTTCTTTTACGACCCTATGACTTAAAATGACACATTTGCATTTTGGAAGCCGAGTGGATGACAGCATGCCGGCTGACTTGCTGTGTTGTTTGTATTTTTGTTATTTAACTCTGTTGTTATTGTTATATTGAGATTTTATGTTGTAAACTGCCTAGAGTGGCCCTAGGGCTAGATAAGCAGTATAAAAGTGAAATAAATAAACAAACAAACAAATAACTGTGCAAACAATATTACTTCGTATCACCTCAATCAAATAATTATCATTAGCCAGAATCCTATTGGTGTGTGTGTGTGTGTGTGTGTGTGTGTGTGCTTACCTGCATAAGTGTAGTGACATAGGTCATGTTACCAAATTGCTACTGATTCAACAGTCGTGACTCACATTCATAGGATGCAGAGTGGCACCATGGGACACTATATAAATTCAATTAATTAAATAAATTAAATAAATTATATAATAATTATATAAATAATTATATAAATTCAATTAATTAATGACTATTTGGTGCCAGTATTTAAGCCATTACACTACCATAAGCATAAATCCATATCTAGATTCTGATTATTCTGATTTTTTTTTACATGATGTTGCATTTGCTGATTCCTCTTTTAAAATAACCATCATATGTGCCTTCAAAGCAATTCTGATGGAAGCCTATGTATCTGAAATGCAACCCTGAACTCCGCCAGCAGGGGGCTCAGTTGAGAAACAGTATTTTTATATTTAAATTTATATATAGGAAGGAATAAGCCTGGTTGGAAAGGCGGGTAATTTTTAGCTAGGAACAAAAAAGCAAGCAGCCTATAAATATAGGTTAATGCATAAGTGATTCCATTTGAAAGAGCTTTTATCCATCTAGTCGCTCTCAAGCGGATTGCTACATTTCATTATGGAAAGATTACAAAACAGGTAATACCCTACACTCAGGATCACGGAAACAATTTCATTTTACGTGCAAGTGCAAAAAAAGAAAAGGACGCACAAAAGAAGGGACAATAAATTAAATTAAATTAAAATAAAAGACCCCTCATCAATCAAGCACAGTTCAGCTGTGTTTGCGACGATTTAACTAATCTCAAGATGTCTTAATGAAACCACGATGGGCACTTTTGTGCAATAATATAGAGTTTTATGGATCCACCACATCACCCCACATCTCCATTTTAACCACAGAGGAGGGGGGAAAGGGGAGGGAAGCCCTTTAGAGAACCTCACCTTCCCCAAGTCTAAACGGGTATGTCAAAATCACCCCTCTTTCCCTCACACCTTCTGGGGAAAACCTTGTTGAAACACATGCATGGTATCATGGTGTTATAAGGTACGCCTCTAAAGGGAACCTGGAAAAGTCCCCCCCCCCCCCGTATGCCAACTGCAACACAGCCTCAAACATTGTTTTGATATTAGGAAGGGTCAGCTCTTGTTCACATTAAATATACAGACATACTTCAGTTTATGAAGTTAATGTGTTCCCCGGGAGGTTTCATCTTCCAGAAAATTCGTAAACCAGAAATACATGGGGTGTGTGATGCATTTTGGGCAATTTTTCACAATGCCTTACCAAAAAAAAAAAAAAAAGTAAACTGAGGTATTGTGAAAAAAAATTGTAAACCGAAGTATTTTTTCCAATGGAATTCCTTTCGTGAACTAAAAATTACTTTAGCGGAGACGCTTGTAAATTGAGGTACACCTGTATATATAAATATTACACTTAAAGGAACCTCTGTGTTCTTCTCTTTCTTAACTTTTTTTAAATTTTGTTTTCATCTCTAATGCTCGCAAGACTACCATTGCTACCCCTTCCACATCTCGGGGCAAAGACTCTTTCAATAGGCCGAGATGTATGGGTTTTATTGAATTCCCTTTTAAATTGCTTTACCTTCTGCTGTGTTTTTAAATGATGCAATCTGAGTCTTAAAATTGCCCGTATTGTGTTTCTTTTGAACACCAGTGTATTTATTTGTTTAATACATTTGTACCCCGCCTTTCTCCCAAGGTAGTTGACATCATTACGAGGCAATATTTGAGGCTAAAACTGGCAGTATTGAAAGACTGAAAAAGGTTCAAACACATGCCACCTTAAGAAAGGTTATGCAGAAGCAACACCCAAAGACACATTCGGTGTAGAAAGGCACAAACAACCATTGAACAACAACAACAACAACAACAACAACAGCAACAACAACAACAACAACAGAGACCTGCATTCAAAGTGCCACTTGGCTGACTCACTGGGTGACCTTGTACCAGTTTTCACTCACTCAGTCTAATATACCCGGGGTTACTATTAGGATAAGGATAGGAAGAGCTGGGTTGGAGAAAAAGCAGAATATAAATGTAAAGTGCCCCATATTCTCATTCTTCCGGGAAGCTCCTTGAGCCCCAATTTTGGGAGAGAAAGGCTAGACACAAATAAATAGGTACTTATTCCCCTGGATCCCTAGATCGACTTAGGAAATGCTTGCCTTGAGGGCCCGTCAGTGGGAGAAAAGCAGGATACACACGAGAAAGCCAAGTTCTGCTTTGAGAAAACTAGATCAATGCATTCTAAGCTTATTCCGTGCGTCTGTATGTTTTGGGAAAGCGTAAATAAAGCCACAGCCATTTTTCTCAATGATTCAGCTAGGACAACTTGGAAAGTTGATATGGCGCTTTGCTTGTTTTGAGCAACGTACCCTTTTCCTCTCTAAGAAAGTGGTGAAATAAGAACCTCGGGGCCTTTCACTCCAGGAAGGAGGGCAGGGGGAAGAGAAAGAGAGAGAGAGAGAGAGAGAGAGGACCGTTAAGAGTGATGATGTGCCACAGTTATGACAACACTGTCTGTACAAGCTGCCCATCTTGTCGCGCCTCCATCCCAGCACTTCTAAAAAGAACAGGGCTGCCAAAATAATTAATTTTGCTTGTCTCTCAGCCCGCACAACGCCTCTCCACACATCCTGGCCTTGGCTTCCATTGCCTTCCTAGGTTACCGTCAAAGCTCTCTCGACAACGCTGCGCTGTCGTAGCTATATAGGGCAGCGTTCACTTCCCCTTGACCCAGGTGGGGCAGTTGACGGGAAACGCTGCATTTGGGAGGACTACCATTCCCATCATCCACCCGCCAGGCAGGTGGCGGCTGGGGGATTCTGAGAGTTGTAGTCTGCAAAAAACAAAAAGAACAACAAACAACAAAAAAACAGCACTCTGAGGGTAAAATAGGATAAAGCTGTACTCAAGATGTATGGGGTGCCTGTTTTGTTCTCGGGACCACAATTTCCAGAATCCCCCCAGGCAGCATGGCCACCGGCCATGTTGCCCCAGGGAATTGTGGGAGGATGCGATCCAAAACCACAATTGCTCACAACTCTAGTCAAGAGCAAAGGGTCGCTCAGGATCAGAGGTCTAATCCAAAGAGAATCGCCAAAGAGGAGACAAACCAGAGTTCTGGAAAAAACGGGCTGCTCAGCCGAGAGGCAGGTGAAACAGGAAGCTGGTTCTACTCCTTCCTGCTGAGCAGGATGGGTGCGGTTGGTCCAAGAGCTGGCAGTGCTTCCCTGAGAAGCGTGTCAATTGCAGATCCATGCTTCACCACACAGGTCAGCCGCACATGGGTTCAGCAGCTTGGTTGGAACACGGAAGTAGCTACTTACAGGAAACAGACCTTTTTTTTGCCCCTCCTTCCCCACAAACTTGCAACTACTTCTCACATGATTCGCAAAGTAACCAGTTACTGCCAGTGCCCATTTCAATAATGAGCTGAATAACCAATCCTGTGACCAATCAAGATTTGAATAACCAATCAAGTTGTTGCAAAGTCATTTAAGATCTAATTACTTTCACATTTTATTTTTACAAGACAATCAAGGCAGGTTTTGGGATGTTTTGGGTGAACATTTTCAGGTTTTGCAGGACTGTATTCTGTATTCTGTTGTCAATCCTCTGTAGCAAAAAGAATACCTTCTCGGTGGCTAGCCCGTCTAGTTGGAAGAAACTGCCTAGTGAGATATGCCAGGCCCCATCCCCAGCTGTATTGAAAAAGTCTGTGGAAACTTGCCTATTTAGGGAGGCATTCAGAAACTGCTAATGTGTTTTGTGTTCCCCGTGTTTGATGTTGTTCTGTTAGCACTTGGTTTTTGCCTCATGCCAGGCTATTTGTCTGCTTTTATTATTTTATTGCATTTATGTTTGATTTTGATCTTTAGTTTTCACATGTTTTGTTTTATGTAAACCACACAGAGTTCCCTTTGGGAAATTGGTGCGGTATACAAATAAATAAATAAATAAATAAATAAATAAATAAATAAATAAATAAATAAAATTGCTGGGTTTTGTCTTTTATAAAATGTGCAGTATCAGAACTGGCCACTAGAGGGAACTGAAAAGCATTTCCTTTTATCTTTGTATCCTCCAGTCCAGCTAGTACCAGGGATGTTGCCAAGCCTTTGGGAAGGCATGTTCAAACTTCAGCCCTCCTGATGTTTTGGACCACAACTCCCAGAATTCTAAGCTTAGATTGCCAATGGCAAAGAACTGTGGGAGTTGTGGTCCAAAAAATCTAGAGGACTGAAGTTTGGACATGCCTGCCTTTGGGTTTGAGCCCCAAGCTATTAATACCAAATCTCATGATTGAGTTGGAGTCTTTGGTATCACGCCTCCAAGTCCCCAATCCAAGTTCCTGTTAAAAGCAAGCTCCCCCCCCCAGAGAAAAGGGGGTGGTTGAGTTCCGAGTTGAGTCCAGATCATTTGGGGTGAGGTGGGGGGGGCACACAACAATTTGACAGCAAGTCCCGTGACTCAAGATTCCCATCCTGTGCAACCTGTCTTGTTACACTATTGCGCCCAGAGGAAATATTTATTTATTTATTTATTTATTTATTTATTTATTTATTTATTGCATTTTTATGCCACAGCAATTTCCCAGAAAGGACTCTGGGCACTTTACATAAATGCAAACAAGGAATAAGCAACAAAGCAAATTAAGTAAAACAAGAATAAACAAATAAAATAAGCTATTAATGATAATGGCAACCTGGTTGCTGAGAAATCAGATTCATAAATAATGGAACAATTTCCTTTTAGAATGTCCTGACCTCTGAGTTTGATGGTTCCTTGGCTTTGCTTCTCCCATCTCTTTCCAGAACTGGGAAATCTCCCAGAATCTCCCTGTCTGTCAGCATGGCAGGGATGATACCCAGTCCCTAGCTGTGCTGCCTGAGGAATTCTGGGAAATGTAGTTCCCCAAGGGAACATGCTCAAGAACTGCATGAGCCCTGTCACAGAAAGAACCCCCCTTGGGCTGGGCCCAGGACTATTTCCCCTGCACCGTTTTGGATGTTCTCATAAAGCTGGGAGCCACCCGCTACCCCAGCAAATTCCTGGGAATAGATCTGAATCTTGGTTCAAATCTTTAGTCAGCCAGGAAGTTCACTGCAGGGCCTGGAGATAATTCCTACCTCTTGACCAAAGCTACCGCGCAGGGTGGTTGTGAATGGAAGGAAAGAGGAGCAGATCCACTGATGCCCTGGAGGACGAGGAGGGTAAAAACGTGGAAACATCTGACTCCACAGTTGGGTGGAAGGTGCTGCATGGAGACAGCCAGCTACAGACTGTGAGCGACAGCAATCTGCAGAGTGTACACCCTTCCCCTTGCCATTGTCAAGCATCTTGTGCATGCCGATGAACACTCGCTTGGAAAGTTACAGGCAGATCACTAGCCTGGGTATTCATTTCCCTTTTGTCTTTTCTATATCTACAGACGGATTAGTAGTGACTGGCCTCCTTCATTCCTTCTCCATCGGAGGCCTCTTCCTGTTTATCTACCTCCTCTATATTATCTAGGCAACAACTGACCTACAAGCACAGAAGCCAGCTCTGAGGGGTCTCGTAACCTAATTAAAAACCCTTTCTTCCCCCATCTTTCCTGCCTAAATGGATTTCTTAGCTAATACAGGAAATGTTCTTTCTGACTTCTTACCCATCTCCAGCCAGCACAAGGCACTTTCACACAGAGCCCAAATGAACTTTGGAACCTTTTTTCCTTGGTTGGATCATGGACTCCACATGCACGCACGCACGCACGCACACACCAATACCCGGAAGGTTGCACATGATCTTGCTGACAGGCGGAAAGGTGGAAACCCTTCGAATCCACTCCTTTGACACGCAGCCGCACAGGGCTTGTAAAATGAAAGCCAAGGTAAATGAGCGCTCCTTTTATGAGACGTTTTATGAACTCGCCGTTAGCAGCGCCCACCCGCCCGCCCCCCTTACAGTGCTCAGGTCTGCTCTGGTATCAGCAAGATGGGGTTGGCTTTGAAAGACTGCGTTTGTGAAGGAAGAGGAAAGTCATCCTCCCAGCACAGGGTATTTGGGTTCAAATGCTTGCTTTTTTATACAAAAGGGTCAAGAAAATCTAAAAATGTGTTACAGGACACATAGGACTTAATTAAAGCATTCCCTTGGTGGTTAACAATTTAATTATGCAGGCTCCACGCTGTCCCCTCCAATGCAAGATGGGTACTCATTCTGCCAACCACCAAAGGATAGAAGGCTGAGAGAGCCTTAAAACTGCTACCTGGAATTGAATCCCAGGTCATAAGAACATAACATAAGAATATAATAAGAGCCATGCTGGATCAGGCCAAAGGCCCATCTAGTCCAGCTTCCTATATCTCACAGTGGCCCCACCAGATGCTTCTGGGAGCGCATGAGACTAGGTATCTGTCTCCTGATACCACTCCCCTGCATCTGGTCCTTGAAGGACCCCGGTTTTAAGCCTGGAGATTACACATCTCCATCATGGTTTGTAACCTGGGGTGGACTTTTCCTCCAGGAATCGGTCCATTCCCCTTTTGAAGGCATCCAGGCCAGATGCCATCACCACATCCTGTGGCAGGGAGTTCCACAGACTAACAACACGCTGAGTGAAAAAATATTTTCTTTTGTCTGTTCTTACTCTCCCAGCCCTCAATTTGAGTGAATGTCCCCTAATTCTGGTATTTTCTGAGAGGGAGAAGAGCGTCCCTCTATCCACTTTACTCATGCCCTGCATTATTTTGCACGTCTCAATCATATCCCCACTCAGGTGCCTTTTTTCCAGACTAAAGAGCCCCAAATGTTTTAACCTTTCCTCATAAGGGAGGCCCCCTAGCCCAGTAATCATTTTCATCGCTCTCTTCTGCACCTTTTCCAGCTCCACTATGTCTTTTTCGAGATGCGGTGACCAGAATTGTACACAATACTCCAGGTGTGGCCTTACTACCATTTTGTACAATGGCATTATAATTTTGGCTGTTTTATTTTCAATCCCCTTTTTGATAATCCCTAGCATGGAATTCACAGCTGCCACACATTGCTAGAGGCATTCAAGAAAAAGCTGGTGGTCAACCAATGGACAGGTATGGTTTCATTTTGATTCCTGCCTTGAACAGTGGTTTGAACTCAATGTCCAGAGAAGACCCTTCCAACTTCATTATTCTAGGATTTTATGAACTTCTGGATGTCATATGGTTGTCACAAACTGGAACCCAAGACTATAGTAAAACCAAAAGTAGAAGGTGCAGCCACAAACACAGGTCGAAAGATGAGATTAGACCCCTCACTTGTTTTTCAACCTTTGTTTAGGACAAAAAGGCATTGCCCAGAACCTGTCACGTAAAGAGTGGTGTCACACAGCACAACAGCACTATTTGGGTGGAAACAGAAGCACAGACATTTTACTAGTTCTCAATACTTGAACATGTCTTAATTGTACATTATCCCTCATTACTGCAAGCTGCCTTGAGTCCTTTTCCAAGGAGAAAGGTGGGGTAAAAATATTCTAAAATAAAATAAAAATAAACTGAAAAGCTAGAGCAGGGCATAGGGTCATTGAGTCCAATCCATGTATTGCCAACCTGAGTGTGAACCAGTGGCAAATACTTTGTTGTAAGTGGGAGATGGCTCGAGATGAGAGAATCCTTGTTTCGCTGGATTCTGAAACACGTAATCCAAAACTACAAATGTTCCCTACATGTGGTAAATCAGGGGTGTCCAAACTTTTTGCAAGAAGGGCCAGATTTGGTGAGGTGAAAATGTGCGGGGGCCGACCGTTCAGCCGCATTAGGACCCCGGGCTGGATTTTGGACTAGCCTCTAGGACATGCAAGGAGGCAGGGAGGATGCTACAGCAACGGAGCCAGGGGTGGGTAGGCTTTGCAGGTGGCTGGGGGGAACGGTTGGAGTCAGGGAGGGCAGGCAAACCATAAAACTGCATGCTGACGTCTCCACCCAGTATGGGGAGGGGGCAGCTGGCAGAGATGCGTGACAGGATGAGCCGGTGGGGAGAAGCCGGCATGGGCCAGTCTGAATTTGAAAACAGGCCACATTTGGCCCCAGGGCTGACTTTGGACATGCCTGTGGTAAATGTTTCCCCTCTGGTAATTTCCTAACAACCTCAGCAGTCCCATCAGCAGTCCCACACCAGTTTCATAAAACCAACAGCTGAAGTGGCACAAATTCACCGCATGCCAATCCATGTGAAGGAAGGCAACTGGACTACGGCCTACTGAAATTGGCTTTTAAATTTTCTTTTAGTTTTTTAATTGCATGGTTTCCCAATTTATTTCTCCACTCAGAGAGATTGCATCTTGGCCAGCGGCAGCCAAAGCAACAATCAAACAGGCATTTATCCTATTATTTCCTTTTCCTGGGACTGAAGCAGCCTCCTTTGTAGGATACCCCTTCAGCTAAAATATTTACTGACCCTTAATTTGCGTTTGGAAGGACTCAGTAGATATGGAGCCCAGAAAATTGAATGAGACTCTAGATCTGGACACGGAATAATTAGAACTCAGACATCTGCGGCAACTCATGACCAGCCAGCCCATATAGATTCACACTTTCTATTCTTGTGTTTGGCATGAGGTCTGCATGGGAAGCCACCACCTGAAGGCGCAGCGTACACCTGAGTTTCAACATGCAGGTATCAGGTTGCCCAATTGTTTAAAACAACAACAACAACAACAACCCAGTGGCGTAGCTATGGAAGGGCAAGGGTGGGACATCTGTCCCCGAGCGCAGCATCTGAGGGCATCAAATTGGGTGCCAAACAGCTCCCCGCCCATGAACCATGGGAAGTGTGCTGCAGGTGACCTGCCAGGGCCGGAGTGGAGGACTCCCTGGCCACCACTGCTGCATTCTTTTGTGGCACCTTAGCCCCTCCCTGTCCCTTGGGGGTCACAAAAACTGACTTTGTTCCTGGGCACTGAAAACCCTAGCTACGCCTCTGCAGCAAAAGAAAAGATTGCATGTGCATATAGGGTGGGTTGTTGCAGAGGCGTAGCTTGGGTTTTCAGCAGCTGGGGACCAAGTCAGTTTTTGTGCCCCCAAGGGATGGGGAGGGGCTAAGGTGCCACATAGAACACAGCAGTGGTGGCCAGGGAGTCCTCCACTCTGGCCCTGGCAGGTCACCCACAGCATGCCTTCCCATGGCTCATGGGTGGGGAGCTGTTTGGCACCCAATTTGGTGCCCCCAGATGCTGCACCAGGAGACAGATATCCCCCTTTGCCCCTCCATAGCTATGCCACTGTTTTGCTGTTCATTTTATTAGCAGAGGTGATGGCAAGACCTCGGACTTGAGACCCAAGTCCGAGTCTTTGGCACCAAGTCTTGCCTCCCAAGCCTTCAGTACACAGACTAAAACCAGCCCAGAAAAAAGCCACCACGTCAGCACGAAACAACTGAAAAGAACAGAATGGAATTTAATAGGGATAAATGCAAAATCTATGTCGGTGTCTGTGTGTGGACTTAATGGCCTTCAAAGCCCCTTCCAAATTCACTATTCTATGATTCTATGAAATACTGATCTACAAGATGGGAGATATTTGGCTCAGTAATACGATGAGTGAGACGGATCTTGTTGTAGATCAAAAGCTGAATATGAGCCAACAGGGCGATACAGCTGCAAAAAGGCGAATGTAATTTTAGAAGGCGTCAACAGAAGTATAGTGTCCAAATCCTACGAGGTACTAGTTCCTCTTTATTTTGCACTGGCATGGTGGCTCAGTGGACTAGAGTACTGAAAACTGTTGGCTGCAAAGTCCACAGCCTGGCGGTTCGAATCCCGGGTGACATGCAGCGGACTGAGCGCCTGCTGTGAACTCCAGCTCCTGCCAACCTATCAGTTCAAAAGTGTGTAAATGCAAGTAGAGAAATAGGTACCGACATAAAAAGCAAGAAGGTTAACAATGTTCCATGCCCAGAAATGTGTTTAGCCATGCTGGCCACATGGCCATGGACTTGCAGAACACTGGTTCAATGGCTTGGAAATGGAGATGAGCACCACCTTTAGAGCCGGACACGACTACACACAGGTGCAGGGAGAACCTTTACCTTTACCTTTTTAGGCCTCATCTAGAGGACTAGGTCCAATTGTGGAGGCGGCACTTTAAGAAGATTGTCAACAAACTGGAGCAAGTTGAGATGAAGGCAACAAGGTGGATCAGGGGCCTGTAAATCAAGTCCTATGTGGAAAGACTGAATGAACTGGACATAGTTAGGCCCGAGAAAAGAAGATTGAGAGGAAACATTTTCAGATACAGAGGAGGGGCAGGATCTGTTCTTGGTCATCAGAGAGTGCAAGGCATATAATAATGGGCTCAGGCTATTAGAAAACAGATGTTGGTTGAACATCAGGAAAAAAACTTCCTAACTGTTAGAGCAACACGACAATGGAACCAGTGACCTCAAGAGGTGCTGAGCACAACAGTGCTGGAGGCCAGTTAAGAAGGCAATTGGACAACCCTCCATCAGATCTGCTTTGATGGGGATTCCTGCCTTGACGGTGGCCTTATAGTGAGAGTAAGTCTAAGTTATTTCCCAAATGTATAGGCTGAGAGAAGGTCAGATTCAGGACAGCGTTGGCATCGTGTCAGGTCAATGGGCCCTCTGCCCTTTGGGGCTCAATACGAATGCGCTTCAGCATCTAACCATGACACTATCAAGTCTGTAACGTCCAAGGCAGATATGGAAATATTAATGGGGAAGTGGGTTCACGTGGTATGTTAATTGTTCAAAAGCTAAGCATCTGATCATTGAAAGGTGACGCCTTTTGATCCTGTGCCCTGATCAGTGACAAATTGCTAGATATAGATAGCTCACACTGAACTTTCTCACAGTGCCTGCAGTCTAGTGTTTCTTGAGAGAATTATCGGAAATTAGAAGGGCAGCTCTCAGGCTACCATTGGGAAAGGCACCATTTTTATTTCCCACAATGCTTTGAAAGTACAGTGTAGGGAATTGTGGGCAATTTAAGGACAGGGGAAGGAACCGTTAGAAAGAATCTGTGGGTTCCTGATGTGGTCTTGGTAGCTGACTCAGAACATTCCGTGCCGGGACTGAGCCTGTTCCTACAGCTTTATGCTGAGCTTAGCTACAAAGCTAGTCATGACAGCTATATCATAACTAACCACGGATTTTGCTACTGGAAGATGCTCTGAGAGCCATCAACTTGGGTTGGCTTTAAAGGGGAAGTGGACGAGGTCTACCAATGGCTGGTACTCAGGATGATACCAATCCCTGGGTCTCATGTGAGTTGGAGTCAGTGGTGTCCTCACGTCCCACTTATAGGCTTCCACAGGCAACTGGTTGGCAACTAATTGGCCTCCGGTCATAGAATGATAGAACTTGATGTGACTTCCAAGGCTTCTTCAACCCAGCCCCCTGCAGAAAATACACAGCCAATCCAACCCTGACAGGCAGCCATGTAAGCTCTGTTGAGACACTTCCAATGTAGGAAAGCCCTCCACCTCCTCAGGTAACTAGTTCCACAATTTCCCGCATGGATAGCTGGAACATCCTTTCTTTGAATTGGAATCCATTTCATTGGTTCCTGCTAGCCAGAGGACGAGCAGAAGACAAGCATCCTCCCATTGTTCTCCAGGTAAACTGAGCTGGAATATGCCAAGTGACGTTGGAAGGCAGGCCTTTGGTATGATCCAATGTCTTCTTCTCCAGAGGTCAAGTCATAGCAACTGGACTTCGGTTATTGTGGGGTCGAAACGTTTCGCTACTCATCCAAGTAGCTCTGTCAGGAAAGTTAGCGTGAGGCTGACTTCCCTCACACTGACAAAGTTACTGGAATGAGTAGCAAAAATGTTTCACTCTCACAAGAAAAGAAGTCCAGTTGCCATGACTCAACTTCCAAATAACCTCACCTGGGTGACTGGGAATCTTCACAGATATACGACATCTTCTTATGTCCTTAAGAATAAAGAAGCCACAGGCAGCCCATGGCTCAAGCACGGGAGTGTCTGGGGTTGATGCATTTTGTGCTCAAACCATAAGCTGCTTCTGGGATGGATCTTCTTGACGATGGCCTTCCATATGTCTGCTTTCATCTTGCCAGTGTTCTAGCTCCTTCTGGACAGAGCATTGCCGAGTTTTTCCATAAACCATCCAATCTCCTTTTGATGCCCCCTGGGCCCTGGCACCCTCGTATTTTCCCTCTTGTATGCAGCTAGACTGCTCCGTTTGTTTTTCTCTTGTGAGAAGCAGAAGGGGGCTTAGGGCAGAATGAGGGTCTTGAGACAGAGGCACAGCATCATGGCTCTTTCTGAAATAAATATATCACTCTGGAACCCCAGCAAGGGAATGAGCTTTTGATGGCACACACGGGGCAATCGAGTCTGGTAACAGAATTATTGCAATGCAGAGAAGGATGCCATTGGTGTCAAATAGATAGATAGATAGATAGATAGATAGATAGATAGATAGATAGATAGATAGATAGATAGATA
>JAHTLZ010000074.1:942559-994302 GCA_023846285.1 Phrynocephalus versicolor | reverse complement strand
CACACACACACACACACACACACACACACACACACACACACACACACGCACACACACACAAACACGCACACACACACACACACACACTTTTATATAACCACCTATGGTGCTTAAAGCACTCTCTGGGCTGTTTGCAAGTGATTATGCAGGCTACGCAGTGCTCCCCCCCCTAAACACACACACACCTGGACGCTGGGTACTCCTTTTACTGACCTTGGAAGGAAGGCAGGCTGAGTGAACCTTGAGCCTCCTACCTGGAATTAAACCCAAGGTCACGAGCACAGTTGTAGCTGCAGGACAGCAGTTCAACCACTGTACATGAGGCTCCCTGAAGGCCAAGGCTCTACTAAGATGTAACTCTTTGCAACCCAAGGCTCCAGGTGCAACTGGGAAACAGGAGAAAGGGAGCTTGTGTGATTTTCCCTGCTGGACAGGTGGAGCCTACAAATACAGTAGGATAAAAATGGACATCAACTCTAGAACTTGACCACCATTTAATACATGTTGAGAAAGTGTTTTCAGCTCAACAGTCAGTTTTGGTTTCAGTGAATCTCTTGAGAAACACTGGTCACGAATCTCTTGAGAAACACGGGTCACAAAGGCAAACAGCTGGGACAACAAATGCGGATGTATTTTTGAGTGACGGACCAAACAGGGCCCAATACTTCAGAGAAACGTTTCAGATATTTTTGATTGGGAGGATTCATTTTATTTTCCCAAATTGAATCAAAGGCTGATTCTATAGGAATGCGGGCAGGGTCCAAAAGCAGAGAGTGAGACCCTGCGAGGGTAGGATTGTAACAGGGAGGAGACCAGGTGTAGCTCTACTGGCAGATCTGGTTCTACCACAAGGTAATGCCACGACCAAGAAGGCCCAACCTGTTGTACGGTACTTAAGGGCCTCCCCCAGTGGAGCAACCCACAGGAGTGTGACCTGGGAAGATCTGATGGGTTGAGCAGATGACATTGCGGAGAGGGGCTCCAACTGATAACATGGTCTCAAACCATGAAGGGCTTTATATGTGAACATCAAAACCTTGAACCTGATGGAGGATACCGCGAGTGGCCAGAGGAGTCCAGCCAGATCTGATGTGATCAAACGCGTTCACACCAACCACCAGTCTGGCTGCTGCATTCAGGAGAGATGACCAAGGCCTGAAACAATGCCCTGAGGGACAGAGTTGGGTGATCAGCCTTAGATGGTTGAAAGCAGATCTAGCCACTGCAGCAAACTGGGAAACCCAGGACAGGATAGCAATCTAACAGTACAGGAATTGGAAAATGAATATTTCTTTTCCACAGTTCCAACAAGGAATCCCTCATTTTCTCCCCCCCCCCTTATAATTTGGCCAATGATGGCCCAAATTCTACTTGCAGGGCAAATTCTGGCTAATCGGTGAGGTACCAGGCATGTGCCTGGTCACACACGTGGTTGTGCAGCCGAGAGGTATCTTGCCATTTCATCAGTTCGTGTCAGGAAGTTACTCAGATCTTAGGAAAATGCCAACAGGGTTTCAGATGTTATTATTTTTTTGCTCTGAACTGAGTCTTGGTGATCTTTATCATCTATATCAGTGGTTCTCAACCTGAGACACCCCAGATGTTCCTGGACTGCAACTCCTAGAAATCCTAGCCAGCTCAGCTAGTGATGAGTTGCAGTCCAGGAACATCTCTTCCAACACTATGATTCTATGATTCTATGATTCTATGAACATCTGGGGACCCACAGGTTGAGAACCACTGATTTATATCATCATGATGATGATGAAACTAGTATGGAAAAAAGAGTAAAGAATGAAGGCAGCTCCTCTAACTCCAACCCCCTAAGCTCCAAATGTTTTCCTCCAGAATTCCCACCATCTCCAGGTGCCAATGCTGGCATACTGGGGATGATGGATTTTTCGTATGTATTATCAGGTCTCATGGAAAGATGAAACCCAAAAGCCAAGAGGAAGCCAAGATGTCCTGGGGTCCAGAAAGAGAAAATGACATCCCATCTCCTTTTTCTACTGTCCTGGGACCCAATCCACCAAAGGATTCTTCTGCCAACCAGCCAGAGCTTACATGGAAGGTCCACCTGTCCAGAACCTGCTTGGCTCTGATGACCTGAATAGCTATTCTCAGCAAATCCAGGGAGGGAAGCCGCAAACATCTCAAAAGAATGCGTTCAGCTGCCTGGGAGAGACGCTTCTCCCTGATTTCAATGCTGTGCAAATTACATTTGCTTCAGCAATCAAATCTCCTTTTCATTACCTCCATACTGCCAGACTTCTGATATAATTGATGCAATCACTTGGTAATGCTAGCTGAGTCTGATTTTTAAAAATAGCCTTACACACCCTTCTCCTGGGGGCTTGTTGTTCACGATCATGTTGTCATTCCTTCCGTTTATGACGTAATCCCAAATCCCAGCTACCTAAAAATACAATTACTTTTTAAAAAATTACCAGTACTCCCCAACGATACAATTTTAATCCCAGTCTCCAGGGTCATTGGTTCTTTACGTTTGTGCTTGGGCTTCTCCAGCAGGGCGAGCCAAGAGAAAGCACTAGATCTACATAAGAACATAAGAAGAGCCAATGCTGGATCAGGCCAAAGGCCTATCTAGTCCAGCTTCCTGCATCTCACAATGGCCCCACCAGATGCGTCTGGGAGCGCACGAGACTAGATATCTGTCTCCTGCTACCACTCCCTGCAGGGCCGGCGCTAGGGTTTTTTGCGCCCTAGGTGAGAGGCGGCAGCGGCAGGCGGGCAGGCGGGCGGCGGCGATGTGGCGGGGGGCGGTGGGGGGTTGGGGGTGGCAGGCGGGCGGTGGGGGGGTAGGCAGGCAGATGGCGATGGGCAGTGGGGGGATGGACGGCGGTGGACGGTGGGGGGAAGCAGGCTGACCAGCACCCCCTGTCCATTTTGGTGCCCTAGGCAACTGCCTAGTTCGCCTTAATGGACGCGCCGGCCCTGACTCCCTGGCATCTGGCCCTTGAAGTACCCCGGTTTTAAGTCTGGAGATGACACATCTCCATCATGGTTGTAACCTGTGATGGACTTTTCCTCCAGGAATCTGTCCAGCCTCCTTTTGACGGCATCCAGGCCAGATGCCATCACCACATCCTGTGGCAGGGTGTTCCACAAACTAACAATACGCTGGGTAAAAAAAATTCTTTTGTCTGTTCTCACTCTCCCAGCCCTCAATTTGAGTGGATGTCCCCTAGTTCTGGTATTTTGTGAGAAGGAGAAGAGCGTCCCTCTATCCACTTTACTCTTGATTGCTCAGCTGTCACCCTATCAAGCAGAGGTAGGGCCACCACAGTGGGCTAGCCCTCCTGACGAACCAGCTCCATTGTGCCTCTCCCTCAGAGTCCTCACATAAAGCATAATGAGATTTTTTTCTCCAAGGTCTGATCAGGGCTCCTTGTCATGGAGGCCGTGAGGGAGGGAGGAGGCTGAATCAGAACAACAGAGGTTCCCCACCCGGCTGATCCAATCTCCCTGTGGACCCTGTCAGCAAAACCCCACACTCGTTAGTTGGGAGGGAAATGCCTCCTACAATCTCTGGTGGCAGCCTCTGGGAAAGAGAAGGCAAACTCCTGCTATAACCTCTGCCCTGTACCCTCAAGCGTGGTTCTCCACAGCCTAAGATAACTGCATATTCAGTTTGTGAAGATTTTTTTAATTAACTAGAGCATTTTTACCTCACACTGTCACTGAAAACCAACAGACAAGGCCACAAATGTCCACTTCTTCTTCTTCTTTAAGTGCCATATCCTCATATAACATCAGCAATCAGTAGCATAAATTGTTTTTTCACCTAAAGCTATTCTAAATAGAGAAGCTGTGCTGACTGCAAACCATTGGCTTACATTCTTAAGCCAGAATGTGCTTCTATGCTCCAGGCCATGGTTCCCATCTATTTTTTTCCTTGAAGGATAACCTACAGCAGATGGTATTTGTTATTGCACATTATGTCACCGAAATATTGTAATTTTTTTGACCACCGCTGAATACAATTTAAGATAGCTATTAAAATGATCACCCCAATCAATAATTAGAAAGCTGGGAAAGTTTAGCCTTACAAAAAGAAGGCTGAGAGGGGATATGATAGCTATGTTTAAATATCTGAAAGGATGTCACATTGAAGAATGGACTTGTTTGTTTTCCATGGCTTCAGAGACTAGCACATGGGACAATGGTCTCAAACTACAGGAAAAGAGATTCCATTTGAACATTAGGAAGAACTTCATGACGGTTAGAGCTGTTTGGCAGTGGAATATGCTGCCCCAAAGGAGGGTGGTGGAGTCTCCTTCTTTGGAGGTTTTTAAGCAGAGGCTGGATGGCCATCTGTCAGGCATCCTGTGGTGGGGGTTCCTGCATGGCAGGGGGTTGGACTGGGTGGCCCTGGAGGTCTATTCCAACTCTATGATTCTGTGATTCTATGATTCTAGTTATTATCTAATTATTAATAATTATCTGACTTAAACAAATCAACTAGAAGATCCTCCTTGTATTCTAGTTCAAGGGCTCACTAACCTTGGGTTCTCAGACATTCCTGGACTGCAACTCCCAGGAATCCTGGCCAGCAGAGCTGGTGGTGAAGGCTTCTGGCTGGGAGTTCTGGTCCAAGAACATCTGGCGACCCAAGGCTGGGAACCACTGTTCTAGATGTCAGTGAGATTGTTGTGTGTGTTGTGTTGTGTCGTTGCAGTCGTGACCGACCCTTCATGACTCCACGTCCATGGAGTCTTCTTGGCAGGAATACTGGAGTGGCTTCCTAGCCCAGGTGCTGGTGCTCCCTGGTGGTCTTCCATCTAAGTACTAACCAGGGCTGACCCCACTTAGCTTCTGAAATCAGGCAAGATCAAGTGTGCTCAGGGCATGACACACCAATGGCAGAAACCGATCTTACTTAGAACAGGGCACATTTCAAGTACAGTACAGTGGACTCTCATATAACAAATTATAACATAAAATCTGTACAACGTAAAAATTCCAGAGATAGGGGAAATCTGCTTAACAGAATCATCTATGGGGTAAATCCATACAACATAAAAATGATCGCGATTAGGAATTACTCTGTTTTCAATGCTTTCCTATGGGAAATTGGTATAAAGGAAAATTTGCTTAACATAATTTCATTTGGAATGAATGAATTCCTTTATACAAGGTACCACTGTAAATAACTATGAATATCTTCGGTCCTTACATAAGACAGAATATGCAGGGAACTATATCTAGGAAAAAATGTTAGGCTGTGTATAATGGCAGCAAGGAGGGGGAGGAGGAGGAGGAGGAGGAGGAGGAGGAGGAGAAGTAGCGACACATTTGAATCAATGGGTGTCATTTTTACATAAATATGAATAGACTTAATCCCCATACAATATATTTTATTGGTTGTTAAAAGAGAAACTGGCGATATGGAAGCTGCTTTGAGTACTTTGGCAACACGTGGGCTATAAATGCAATTTCTCCTTTTTAAGTGAAGGCTTTCTGGCAAAACCACATGGCATTTGTGAAGTTCAGAGGACTGCCAAGGCCACACACCGTTCTCGGGAAGCCCTTCACCAAGGCATCCAGCCAAGGCTGGTCCTCTCTGCCAACCTCACGCATGTCAGAACGTAGCCAGCCAGCCGGATTTCCCGGGGTTTCTCCATCTTTGAGGGTTTCCCTCTTTCCTCATGTGCCTGTGAAGGGCAACCACTTCGAGATCAAGTTGTGAAGGCTAGGCTGCGGAAGGAAGATCTAAAGTTTTATTTATTTATTTACTTATTTATTTGACTTTTATACTGCCCATCTGGCCCTAGGGCTACTCTGGGCGGTTTACAACATGGAATCACATAACAAGCTAACAAAGGACTTCATTAAAACAAAAACAAATTACAAGGAGCATAATAAAACAAAATATACATAAATCAACAGCAATAAATTAAAATTAAGCTCAAATGAAGATAAAAATAGCAGGAGATTGGGGGGAAGATAAGCGGTAAAGTGAATGGTGTCTTATTGGATGTTTAAGAAATCAGGAAATGCCATTGCATACAACCAGGTCTTCAATACTTTTTTAAAAATTTAAACTGAGGGTGCCAGCGGAATTTCAGAGGGTAGATGGTTCCATAACTGGGGAGCAATTACCGAGAAGGCCCTATTCCTTTTTACAGCTTTCCGGGCCTCCCTTGGGGTTGGAACTCCCAGGTGACCTGCCTGGCTAGCACGGGTGATCCCAGCAGTTCTTCTTGGGACAAATCCACATCTGCCTTAAATGGGTACGTCTTCCACCAATGGTTCTCTGATGGAATCTGTCTTGTGTCTCTCTCTCTCTCTCCCCACCCCCACCCCCCAAACAAGGGAGATTCATCAGCCAGCACTTGTTCTTGGCTTAGGACTCAGGCTTGTCTGGTGGAAGAGACAGGCCTGACTTCTTGTCACCATTTGGAAAAACAATGTCTACGAAAAGTCATTTCGTAGACAAATATGAGAAAGTACTTTTTCATCCAGAGGATCACTGGTCTGTGGAACTCCCTGCCAGAAGAAGTGGTGACAGCTGTCAGCCTTGACAGCTTTAAGAGAGGATTGGACAAGTTCATGGGGAACAAGGGTATCAATCGCTATCATGATGGATGCCTAAGGACAACCTCTGGGTTGGAGAGAGAGGCAGGATATCTCCCAATGCCATTTGCAGGGGATCGTCACCAGGTGAAGACATCTGCTTGGGAATATCCTGAAGCAAATGGTGAGCCGCTGTGTGAGACAGAATGCTGGACTTGATGGGCTGTGGCCTGTTCCAGCAAGACTGTTCTTATGTTCTTATGTATATGTTCTTATACCTCGATAGCACAGTTAGTTAGGTCTCTGGCTGTGGGGCCAATGGTTGGAAGTTGGATTTCCCATTGTGTCTCCCAGAGGAAGAGCAAGCCTGGGTGGCCTTGGGCAAGCTGCACAGTCCCAGGGCAGGGCCCCCCAGAAGAAAGGAATGTGAAACCACTTCTGAGTTCTCACTGCCTGGAAAACCTTGAAAAGCTCTCCATACATCAGAACTGACTGGAGAGCCCATGGTGATTGATGACGTGGAAGGACAACCCAGAAATCGTATCATAATTTTAAATGACATCATTTTGGAGAGAGACAAGTCAAAGTTCTTGGCAAAATTACTGTATTTAAAAGATACAAAGTCCAGGAAGCAGATAAGTAAGTAATAATAATTTAAAAATACCAAGATGAAGGATTTGTGCATAGATGTATGTAGATGTTTGAATAATGGAATCACAAAATAATTGAGGTGGAAGGCAGAGTGAACCTCTTACAACGCCTCAGAGTCCAACCCTCTGCTTAAGGATGGAATCCAAATCAAAGCAGATCTTATATATGGTTGTCCAATTTTCTCTTGAATGCCTCCAACATTCACCCCCCCCGAGGTAACTGGTTCCAATGTCATACTACTCTAACAGTTGAGAGGTATTTCTTGATATTCAACCCAAACCCTCTAGCTTGAGCCCAATGTTATACTGTATGTCCTGCTTTCTGGGATGATCGAGAACAGACCTTGCCGCTCCTCTGTATGAGTTCCTTCCAAGTGTTTGAAAGGCATCAGCATATTGCCTCTCAGTCTTGTTTTCTCAACTTTAAATATGTCCAGTTCTGTCTTTCCTCATAGGGCTTGGTTTCCACACCCTTGATCACTTTTACTGCCCTCTTCTGAAATTGTTCCAGTTTGTTGGCATCTTTCTTAAAGAACTGGATGCAGTACCTGAGAGGAGGCCTAACCAGTGCTAAATAGAGGGGAACTAGGGGGATCTGGAGACTATACAGCGGTACCTTGCAAGACGAATGCCCCGTAAGACGAATTCTTCATAAGACGAATGAAATTTCCAGGAATCAGCATTTTTCACAAGGCATTTTGCCAGGTGCTTTGCAAAAAAAAAGAAAGAAAGAAACAAACAAAAAAAACCATCTTACAGGGCAGGCTTTTGATTTTCACAGGCCCATAATCCAAGGAGGTTATGGGCACATGAAATGCAAAAGCCTGGTCTTCCATCCTGGCTTTCCAGACCATGTAGTCTATAGTTTCTGACCAGAGTGTTGCTCTCCTTTTTGCTCTGTGTGGCCACTCCGAGGGAGGCTTGCAGGGTTTCTACCCAGAGCCGGGCCTTCTCAGTGGCTGCCCCGGGACTTTGGAACAGACTGCCGCCGGAGCTCAGGCTGGCCGAGTCGCTGCCAGCCTTTAGGAGAGCTTTGAAAACCTGGCTCTTTGGGGAATACTTTGGTGATCACTGAGTCTACGATGGTATGTTTGTTTGTTAGTTGGCTCCCTTCTTTTTATCCTCTTGCCGGATTCCTTGTCATGTCAGTTGTTACTGTTGTGTTTACCTAGTTTCCCCCCCCCCTTTAGTTTTCATATTATTTGATCCATTGTGGGGTTTTGTTTATTTGGGCAAATTGTTTATTTGGATAATTTGTTGTACACCGCCCAGAGTTCCCAAGGGAAATTCGGGTGGTTAACAAATACAAATAGTACCTGATCCGTAGGTACTACATGGTTGGGAAAGCCAGGATTGAAGCTGCCACACACACACCCTGCGCCATGACTGTGCCATGTCATTTCAGTGCAGAGACATTGGGTGAAGGGTGGCGGCGGCGGCTTGTGGGCTATTTGGTAGCCCCCAGCCACGCCACTGTGGGCATCCCAAAAGTGGCATGGCTGGAGACTAAACTGGGGCTACAAATGAGCCCACAAGCCACTGCCTCCCCTTCACCCAGCTCAAAATTAGCTGTCTGTCGGCTGCGGGGAACAGCCCTTGGCTGCTGGTTGACCAAAGGGGCTTGGGACAGCCTTCCCATAGGAATGCATTGAAAACCAATGTAATCCTTTCCTTTGGAATGGATTAAATGGTTTTCAATGCATTCCTATGGGAAACCGTGTCTGTTAAGAGAAATTTTTCGTACAACAAATTGACTCATGGAACGAATCACATTTTTCTTAGGGGGCACCACTGTACTTCTGTTAACACCACCTAAAATAGCATTGGCTTTCTTTGTGGCCGCATCACACACTACTGACTCATAAGCAGGTTGTGATCTACAATAATTTCAAAATCCTTCTCACTCATAGTATTTCTGTAACTACTATCTCCCATCTTGCAAATACAGGCATGCATTTGGCAAATTGAATGAAGAAATAAATGTATGCTGTGCCTTTTCCCTAGTGAGCTGGAAGAGGTGTAGATGGCACTCTTCCATCTCCTGCCCATTTCATCCTCACAATATCCCCATGAATTAGATGAGGAACTCTGGGAGTTAAAGTCCAAAAGCAACAATCTGAAAAGCTCTACAAGAGAGCCATCAACTATACACATGCCTCATTAATCCTGGTACCTTCTGGCTATCTGGGGAAACTGGTAGATCTAGTACTGGTAGTAAATCTACTTCTAGTGCTGATCCAAACTCTACAGGAGCTATCCAAGATTCTAAACCTGCTAAGAGGGTAGATTTCAGCACCTTGGATAGCTCCACTAGTTTAACTAAAACCTGGAGTGGATTTGCTCTCCTACTGACATGGGAGCCACCAGTTTTCATATTGGAGTCCTACTGAGATCAGCTCCAGCCAAAATAGTGGAGGATCAAGAATGCTAGGAATGATAGTCCTAAAACATCTAGAGATGCCCCAGACTGGGCAAGACTCCTCTACCTCTCAGCCAGCCTTGCTCTCACTTGAGCAGCTTCCCTGCCCATTGACACCACCCAGAACCCACCTTTCACCCCAGGGCTGTCCCAGATCTGACCGTCAGACCCAAAACAAGGCCTTTTCCTCTCTATAACACTAGTAGGAACGTACTATTGCATGCTATAGCCCAGCAATGGCAAACCTTTGGCACTCCAGATGATTTGGACCAGAACTGGCAGAATTCCAATCTTGTATTGCCAATGGCAAAAGGACCATGGGAGTTGTGATGCTATAGAATGTTCTATAGCATCACCACTGCTATAGACCATTCTATGTGCTTCTTAGTGCTGGCCGGTGCATGACTATAGTCATGGAGCAGCCAGACCTGGTCTCCTCCAGCAGGACATAGGTCAGTTTCTTATCAATATCAATGGCAGTGCATGAGTTAAGAACATGAGCATGTTCCCCGCGCAAGGGTCCAAAGCCCCCCCTCCCAAACGGAGCTAAGATGCTTAAACAGTCTTTGTTCCATCTGTTCTCAGCACTGCTTCGTCTACTAATGTATCCAGGGCCTCCTTCCAAGGGCGGCTCAACATTTTAATCACAGTGATTAAAAACACCGAATAAGAACAAAAACAAGCATCCATGTGCGTGTGCGTATATATTTAATCAGAGAGTATTAGTAACATCGGGAAGTGTCTCGTCACCATCTCCTTATGCAGGAGAGACAGGCAACAATGACTTCCCTCGCAATTCATGCCCAAGCTGGGATTCACCGGCTTCTTGTGCCAGCTCTGCTGGTTGTTGTTGGCGAACACGATGCTCTCTATGCACACTCAGCAGCTGGAGGTCGGGAGGCTCCCCCTTGAACACAACGTAACACAATTCAGCACACACAGAGCGGCACTGCAACACCAAAGGCAGTCAAGCACAGGGGGAACCCAACTGTGAAACATTTGGAAGTGGAGTTGGATGGAAGACCTATCCAGAACAGGGCAACGTTGTTGTTTTGGACTACAGTTCCCAGAATCCCCCAGCCAGATGTAGCCACGTGTAGCATCTTGGACAATCTACAAGGCTGGTTGGAGCTAGACAGACTCGTGGAGCAGTGGTTAAACTGCTGTACTGCTGCTATAACTGTGTCTATCTATAAAATCCATAATGATAGATTTTACGTCTTGGATTTTTCTACTGGGGTGTGTGAATGAGATGACTGGATCTTGTTGTACAATCTTGTTGCATTTTATGTAATGACAAGAAAATTTGTTCTATTCTATTCTCATGACCTGGGGTTTAATTGCAGGTAGACAGCTCAAGGTTCACGCAGCCTTCCATCCTGCCGAACATGGGAAAAGAAGCCCCCAGTGTTTTGCTTTTACAGAGAGCTAAAGCTCCCTTGTCCCATGGGGCGGTGAATCCACTTTAAGTATTAGAACTACGTACATTAAAGGGGGCGGAAATCAAAGAGAATTAAGCAAGTGGCACCTTGAAGCTTAACAGATTTGTTTCCTTGTGAGCCAAAAATCTCAGGCAGAGACTTACTCAGATTTTTATCTCCAAAAGATCACAACAAAACAAGTGATTCCCAACTTTGTGCAACCCAGATGTCCCTGGAATCAAGTTCCCAGAAGCCTTCACTGCCAGCTGTGCTGGCCGGGATTTTTGGGAGTTGCAGTCCAAGAACACCTGGGTTACCCAAGACTGGGGTCAGCTGTGCTAGGCCTTACGGTACCACAGTTTTTTTTTGGGGGGGGGTTCTTTCCCCATTACTTAAATTTGCTCAATATGCAGAAAGAGACCAACAGGGACACTTCTTAGGAAAGGACCACAAACCGAACATGAGTCAGGTGTGACACGGCAGCCAAGAAAGCCAATGCAGTGCATAGTGTCCAGAATCAAGGGAAGTGATAGTACCACTCTATTCGGCTCTGGTCAGACCTCACCTGGAGTACTGTGTCCAGTTCTGCACACCTCGATTTTAAAAAGGATGTTGACAACCTTGAAGGGGTCCAGAAGAGGATGATTAGGATGGTTAAAAGTCTGGAAGAAATGTCTTACAAGGAGCGGCTTAGGGAGCCCGGAATGTTTAACCTTACAGAAAGAAGGCTGAGAGGGGATATTTGAAAGGATGTCATACTGAGGAGAGGACTGGTTTGTTTTCCATGGCTTCAGAGACTAAGACTCTGGGCAATGGTTTCAAACTACAGGAAAAGAGATTCAATTTAAACTTTAAAAAGAAGTTCATGATAGTTAGAGCTGCTCGGCAGTGGAATATCCTAGTCCAAAGGAGGGTGGTGGACTCTTCTTCTTTGGAGGTTTTTAAGCAGAGGCTGGATGGCCATCTGTTGGAAATAAGGTGATGGGGGTTCCTGCATGGCACGGGATTGGACTGGATGGCCCTGAAGGTCTCTTCCAACTCTAGGATTCTATGAACTATCCAAGGTACTGAAATTGTCTCCTCAGCAAAACAAGTTCAGCACCTTCACCATCTGGACTGCAAAAAAGGACACAATTTTCACCTCAGGGAAACCAGAGCCTCCAGCCTCCCCAAACACCTCA
Source organism: Phrynocephalus versicolor (assembly GCA_023846285.1). Classification (NCBI taxonomy): domain Eukaryota; kingdom Metazoa; phylum Chordata; class Lepidosauria; order Squamata; family Agamidae; genus Phrynocephalus; species Phrynocephalus versicolor. Next base: position 982,094 of record JAHTLZ010000074.1, on the reverse strand, counting down.
GTGGAGAAGACTAAAGGAAGTAAAGCAAGCACTGGGTGGACTGCTGTTTTTTTGGCTGACGCATTGTTACACCCTACTGTTTTGACTGTGTTTTCGGTACTGCTTTGTGTTTCCCATTTCTCAGAGTGATGTTTATTTGTTTAATCCTTCTATTTGTAGTGTCTTTAGCTTTAAATGTTGCCTTTAGTTATGCACACCACTTTGATCTACTCTTTTTTGTTGTTGTTGTTCTTAAATTTTGTCTTTCATTGATGTAAGTTGTCTTGGGCCCTTTTCTAAAGATAAAGGTGGGGGATTAAAAACAACCCAACTCTACAAGTGTTAAGTGTGGCTGACTTCAGGTAAGCCTTCAGAGGATGCAATCCTACCACTCGGCTACACAAAGGATGAATGGGTGAATGTTTATTTACGGTTGTTAACCAAATCACACATAATACAAAATTGTAATACAATAAACATATAATACGATAAAACAGTATAAAATATATTACTGGAAAATACAAAGTTTGTAAAATAGGACCATTTATGGGTAAAACACTACAATAACCTCCTGTCATTTCACAGTTCATTTACTGTGGTCCCGCTATATTGTGGGACTCTAGGACCTGCCCAGGCTCCAGCTGATTAGCTCTGGGGTGGGTAAGAAAAACCTTTATTTCCCCACCCCAGCGCCAATGAGCTGGAGCCAGGGGTGTGGGGAAGGGGGGGGAAGTTCCCTCAACACCACTCACCCGCCACTCACCCACACTGTTCCGAGAAGTCTCGGGGCAGCACAGGCGAGCGTCAGCAGGGGTCAGATCCCCCAACGCCGCTCGCCTGAGCTGCTCCAAGATGTCTCGGAGCAGCCCAAGCATGTGGCGGTGGGGGATCTGATCGCCCCCCCCACTCCCCAGACCCCACCCGACTTGCATCCACATATCACAGATTTTCAGTCCTCGTGGGTCAGGTGGGTCCCTAACCCCTGCGATAGGTGGGGTGTGTGTGTTACTGTATATATAATTAGGAGAACATAAGAACACAAGAAGAGCCATGCTGGATCAGGCCAAGGGCCCATCTAGTCCAGCTTCCTGTATCTCACAATGGCCCCACAAGATGCCTCTGGGAGTGCACAAGACTAGATCCCTGTCTCTTGATACCACTCCCCTGCATCTGGCCCTTGAAGTACATTGGTTTTAAGCTTGGAGATGACACAGCTCCATCATGGTTTGTAACCTGTTATCTTTTCCTCCAGGAATCTGTCCAACCCCCCTTTGAAGGCATCCAGGCCAGATGCCATTGCCACATCCTGTGGCAGGGAGTTCCACAGACACACTGGGTAAAAAAAATTCTTTTGTCTGTTTCTCACTCTCCCAGCCCTCAATTTGAGTGGATGTCCCCTAGTTCTGGTATTTTGTGAAAAGCAAAAGAGCATCCCTCTGCCCACTACTCATGCCCTTGAAACTTGGCAGAGGTCAAATGATAACTGATAATATATCAGTTATACGTTAGCGTTTGAGCATAGCAGTGTAGCCAAACCTGGCAACACAATTTGTGATCTGAGTTTGGAAGGGAGCACATTCAGTCTGGCTAGGGAAAAGGCCTGGATTATTTTTATAGACATTGAGCTAGAGAGGTATGTTACGATGCTATTGGTGCCCATTTGGCTCATGCGTTCCCGGAAATCTATATCCTAGATCTTACGTTTCACGGTCGCTTTGGCGTTGATGTAGCCGATCGCTATAAGGGTGTTAATAGAGAGACCTATCCGTTGCATATCCACAAATGATGTAACTTTTGGAAGTGAACTGGTGCAAGTTAAGACATCTCCACAGATCTTATCTGTTGCATCCTGAGTCATGTGACTTGGTGTGCAACATATAATACCTATGGAGATGTCTTAACCTATGGCAACTGACCTCTAAAATTTGCACAGCATAACCAGGCAACAGGACTTCTGCCACAGTGTCTTTCCTTTCCTGTATGCCTCCCTTGAGAAAGGGGTTGAACTCACTGAATCTGACTACTGAAACTGCCTTCCATTAACAGGAAACTGACATTGCCTAGTAGGGATGGGAAAGAATTGGGCTTGAAACTCTGGAAATACCGGAGCGGATACTGTGGACAAGTTTTTAAGAATCCTATATCATATTATTTAAACTTTCAGCACATACATGGCCTAGAGATGAATCAGTTCACATCATGGGCAAAGACCGAGATGTGATAGAAGAGCCTCAGACATATGCTGTTCAGCACTGGTCAAGCTTTGAACTATGCTGGAGATGCAGGGTAAACATCTATTAGTCCAAGCATGTCCAAATTTCAGCCCTCCAGATGTTTTGGACCACAACTCCCACAGTCCTTTGCTATTGGAAATCCAGGCTTGGAATTCTGGGAGTTGTGGTCCAAAACATCAGGAGGGCCGAAATTTGGACATGCCTTTATTATTCAATCTGGAAGTTGAGTTGTGGCAACTGGATATCTTTTCTTGAGAGACTGAAATGTTTCGCTGCTCATCCAAGCAGCTTGGTCAGTCTCAGGAAAGTTGGTGGCGAGTCCCCCATTACAGTTCACCTTGATTTCACACACACACTTGTCTGAATAGGCTAATAAGTTGGACAATAGGACGTTAGGTTGACAATAGGTTCATAGGTGGACAGTGGCATGAATAGGCTTGTTAGATGTACAATATTTATTTATTTATTTTGGAGGATTTTTACCCTGCCTTTCTTCCTGGAAAAGGACCCAATGGCCCAGGGTGAGTGAAAGTACCAACTCTGCAACCTTTCCCAACACCCAGTAAGTATGAGTCGCTGCTAGCTATGGCATTGCTGGTGGAGGTGTGAAGTGCTTCTGATTTGTTTGAAAATTGATGAAAGTACTACGTGGTAAGTAGCAGATAGATTGTGTCTGAGTCCCCCACCTCTGTTGAGAGAGGGGTTTTCAATACACACATGAATGGCTTCCCTGACCCCTCTCTCAAACCAGCTCTCTTCTCTGTCAAATATGTGTACTTCCTCATCTTTGAATGAGTGCCCTTTGTCCTTCAAGTGGAGGTGTCCAAAGGTTACACAAAAACCCTTCCCAGCTGGCGACAAGGAGACAAAACCATGACCTGAAGGTGCAAGGAGCTGTACAAGGAGAGACGTAGGCAACTCCTCCCTGTATTTGGGTCCGTCACCATATTATCCCACGGCTAACGAGCTTTGAGATCTGTCTCGGAAACCATGAGGACATCCTCATCTTGGAAAACGTTTCAGTCTCTCAAGAAAAGAAGTCCAGTTGCCATGACTCAACTGCCAGATAAACTCATCTGGATGACTGAGAAATTTTACAGATCTATTAGTCAAGAAGCAAAGCAATAATTTCATCGTTGCAGTGTGTAGACACAGAGCCTCCAATTTAGCCTTGAATGTATCATCTCTGGAAACTAATACTGGTTTATTTAAGGAGGGATGACAGCCTGGATCCCTCTAGCTGTCAAACTCCATCTTCTATCACCCATGGCTTACACAGTTAATGGACAGAGATGACGCAAGATGGAGTGCAACACCATGTAGATCACACACCTCTGATCTAATGCCTTTCATCTCAGCCTGGGCAAAATGCATCATGAAATGCAAAGACATTCTAATAATAATAATTGAATTTGCCACTCAACCTTTCCCTGTCTGTTCAAAATAGTTCAAGAAGTGTTTGGAAGAAAAGCTGCTTTCTCTGAGAGCGACAAGCCGCTTAAACATCTAATCATAAAATTCACACATTTGCCAAAGAGTGAAAAAAAATGCTCCTTTAAATGTGTAGCTCCATTCCTGCGGACTAACAGATGTTTTCACAAAGGATTTAGGACAGAAAGAATATAAATGCAATGATAATGGCTGCCTAATGAAATTTAGTCTGCAATTAATTCACACATCCAATTAATACCATCCTCCAAGGAGAGTTGATTACCAAGACAGGGAACCTTTTGTTGATCGCAAGGGCCACGATCAGGCAGAAAGATCCATTGAGCAGAACAAAATGCAATAAGAATCAGACGTGGTTCTTTTAATTCTTTGGGTTGCAATAAATATTTCCTGTGGAGAATCGATAAGGATTCCACCAGAAGCCATAACCAGAAGCTGTTTGTGTTCCATGCCAAGTTATACCTCCAAAAGCAGCAATTTTGTAGACACATCTTTGAGGGCATTCGTTTGATCCGCACCAATATTTACAATCAACTTCGTAAAGGCATGTTTCGCTTCTCTGCGTGCTTTTAAAATGTGCAGACAATGCACCTGCATACAGAGAAAGGCACACATACAAAACTCAGATGGCCTTAAGTCACAACAAGCAGTTTGGCATTCTCCTCTGGTTTATCCCCCTCCTATTAGCGGGATGCTGCCCACGTCCTATTGTCACCAGTGACTCCTCGGGGCGCAAACAAATCGTCTTGACCAAAGGCTCATGAGTGACGAGACTGGAATACCAAATGTGAACAACGAAGCCATCCAGGAGCCTATGGAAACAGCCTTCCTGGGTTAGACAGAGGCCTCCCTCAAAATTTAATAAAATAAAAAATAAAATAAAAAAGAAGAGTCACCAACCAATCTGGTAGGAGAAGGAAGGGACATTCCCTAGCTTTGGATGGATCCACTGCAGGAAGTGTGAAGGGTCACTGAACCACTCAGAGATGTGAAGGCCTGGGGGGGGGGGGGACTGGAAAAAATCAGAAAAAATGTTTTTTTTCCCTGTTTTTTTGCCTTTTTGTCGTCCCCCGCCCCTCCAAATGTATAAAAAGAATAAAGAAAAATTATTAGGGAATATTTATAACATATTTTAAGGCAGGATGTTCTAATATTTTCCAAATCATTTCTAAAAATATGCAAAGGATCAGATTATTCTGATTTCTGTCCACTGAGGACAAGCAAGTCCTAGATTACAAACTGAACCTGAACTCTCCAAGATGCATTTATTCCTTTAGGACAGGGACGGCGAACCTTTTAGAGTCCGACTGCCCAAACTGCGATTCAAAACCCACTAATTTTTCACAAAGTGCCAATATAGCCATTTAACCTGAATACGGGTGGCTGTGAAGGGGCAATGTCAGGTGCCCACAGAAAGGGCTCCGAGTGTCACCTTTGGCACCCGTGTCATAGGTTCGCCAACACTGCTTTAGGAGGTGCTGCTATTGTCACAAGGGAAAAGGTTTCACTTTTGCTTTTGCATGTGGGTGGGTATGTTTGGTTCTGTTCTGTCCTCTTCACTAGGGCTCAATACACTGGAAGAAAATACAGAGCAACAAAAATTATTCTGATTAAATTTCATGCCCATTCATTGAAACTTAGTCCCACTTCCTTCTATACATTTCCTCCCTCTTCAATTCTTTTTACGAGAATGAGGTTTTTATTTTATTTTTATTTAATACTGTACAGAGGAATTATGAATGGTTAATTCTGGATGTTTAAACATTGTTTTATCAAGGGTTTTTTGTTCCACATTAACTAGTAAACAGTTCAGGAGATTGTTACTCCATTTGTTACTTACAGTTACAAATAAATATTATGTAAAAAGTAAATTCTGTTTGCAATAATTGTTTGGATACACTATATTTTAATATGCTAGCTGTGATAATTTTATTCCAAGTCAAATTGTCCATAGTCATATTTTATGTTCCTAAAGTAACGGAATGACTTTCAAGTTGTAAAAGGGTGTGGGGATTATTAGCGTGGCATTTCCTCTCCCATTTTTCTGAAAATTTCCGTTGGCCGCCGAGCCCCCCCCCAAAACCAGGTTTTTCTTCCGAGCTTCAAAATTTCCAGAATTTTTACATCTCTACTACTCCTACCACCACCGAACCAGGCACTCTTCCACAATGAGCGCAATGGTTCAACTGACAGAAAGAACTGTACCCTTGTCAAACACACACAGAAAGCTTCTGGAACTTTCTGTAGCCCCCTTGGTGCAGTCATCTTGCTGTCCTAGCAGATGTCCAATAACGTGACAGGAATGGGTCGCACAGAGTTCCCCAAATGATGCTGGATTGTAACTCAAGCCTAGATAACATAGCCAACAGTGGTGGATGATGGCAATCCAGTAACCTCTAGCGGGCATCATGTGCCTCTGCTGTGCTTCATTATATTTATACATCATCCCCCATCAACGTTGCTAAAGATGGCTCTCCTTTCTCCTACCTGACAAGTACACCACACGGACCGTCCTGACTGGGGCGTCTGGCAGATAATTCAAATTGCATAACTTCATATAAACATAGTGTTTACTAGCTTTTAATTATTCAACTGTATTTTAATCAGCATATAGTTTAATTGCTTTTTAATGTTTGGCTTATTGTTTTTTTAATTCCATCCCTTTTTATATTGGTGAGCCACCTTGGGTCCCATTTTCAGGAGAAAGGTGGCCAATAGGGATGGGCATTTCGTTTCATAACCAGTAGGTTCTGAAACAAACCACATGAGCCCAGGTGGTCCTCGGACCCAGCTGATACACGCAGATCCAATTGCTTTACTTTTCTCTGTCTCGTGCAGGGTTAAAATCCAACAAGGAAGCATGCTGCAATGTCATCTGCATTAGAATCTGTGATTCTAGCCAATCAGGAGCTGTGTAGGGAGAGGCCTCATCCTACCTACCTCTCTGATTGGCCAGCAGCACAAAGCAGGAAAGATGATGTCACAGCGTGCTTCCTCGTTGATTTTGAGCCCGTTCCAAGGACCACCTGGGCTAGCATGGTTCATTTTGTAACCTACTAGTTCCGAAACAAAATGCCCATCCCTACTCCTAACCTCTAGCTCCACAATCAGAGATCTAAAACATCGAGCTCTCCAGAAGTTCAAACCAACCAACCAACCACTTTCCCAAGCTCTGAGTCTAACATTCTGTGGCTGTTCAGATGCTTTGCCTTAGGTAACCAGATTCCAGTGAATGTTCAAAAGCATGCTCAAAATTGCCCTCTTTTTTTTAACGTATTGGACCAGTATGAAATTTTAAAGTCCACTGTGTCAAAACCAGAGTGCCTTTCCAAAAGGTAACACCAAAACAACTCCAAAAGAGTTTGAGCTATCACACCCGAGTTTGGCCTCCAGTAATACATCTCCTAAAGCCCTGAGCCACAAGAACAGGCTGTGGGAATTCAGCAATTCTTCATCTCACAGAATCACTGAAGGCTTGAGGCCCTGCTCAGCGCAGGAATCCAAAGCAAAGTAGATCTGCCCAGTGGCTGTCTAAATATATTTTGAATGTCTCCAACCCTGGAGCGCTCAACCCCCCCCTCCAAAAAAAGCCATTCGTTCCCTTGTCATACTGCTCTAACAGTTAGGAAGTTTTTCCTGTCATTCAGCCAAAACCTGAGCCCATTATTACACGTCCTTCACTCTGGGATGATTGAGAAGAGATCCTGCCCCCTCCTTGGTAGGGCTACCTTTCAAGCACAGCGGTACCCCCGACTTAAGAGCAGCTGGACTAAGAGAATTCGATTTAAGAGCAGAAAACTGTTGGTATTTTAACTGCCACCTTACAAATTTTAGATATGGTCTGCTCAACTTACAAATATTTTTTTTCATTGTTTTGATTTTTTAACTTATTTTTAAAACATTTTAGATAGGTACTCTGATTTAAGAGTAGTTCGACTTAAGAGCATGCATTCGGAACTGATCAAATTCGTAAGTTGAGGTACCACTGTATTTGAAAAGTGCTATCCAATCTCCCCTCAGTCTCTTCTTTTCTCAAGGCTAAATAGGTCCAGTTCTTTTCATCTCTCTTCCTAACGATTGATTTCCAGCCCCCCCCCCGGACGCTCCTTGTTGGCATCCTTCTTCCTTCTCATGTTACATGTATTTTGTGTGTTTGTGTGTCAGCCTGTGCACTTTTAACCGCAAATGCCTAGGCCTTCCCCAAAGCACAAACTGGCTGGGAGTGAAGGACTCCATCGACCGACCATCAGGGAAACTTCTGGAATGGTTGTGATTGTCACAAGCCATCTCGGTGCAGGCGACAAATTAATTAAACAGGGACCTGGCAAAAGCCACGTCCAGCTCACATACAGGGGCCAAGCGTGCTTAATTGAGAGCATCGACCGGCCCTCCTTCTCTACGCCAGATGGCTGCCTGATCTTGAACAAGGTGAGAAACAGGCGTTAGACCCCCCCCCTCTCAATCTCTCTCTCTCAATCTCTCTCCCTCTCTCTCATCTCATTCACCCCAACAAGGAGTCCTGTTTCACAGCCAAAATGATGAAATACAGATAAAACCAGCCACGTGCTTCTTGCCAACTGACCCGGGACCATATCAAACGGTTTTATGCTCTGTCAGAACAAGGGTCCATCCAACCCAGCCTCGCCTTTTCTGACAGGAGAGGTGGCATCTCAGTTGGGGTGGGTGGAAGGCAACCACTACGTAGGACTGGGGATGATGGACGTTGTACTTCAGCGCATGCTCGGAGTGCTGGATTGGTAAAGGACAGGTCAGGCAACGATGACAGGGGTGGCAGTGGGTGGGGAGCTGCAGGCCCCAGGGTGTTTCCTGAACTCTAAAGCCTATCAGTCCTAGCCAAGCATGTCCAGGGGCAATGGGAAGTGTAGTCTCATCAACATATAAGAGCCTGCCCTAAAATGAGGGACATGTTGCATACAGTCATGTGGAGCTGCCCATCATGTCTGGGAGATCTGACCTAAGCTGTCTCTTGTGAGACATCATAACACACCGTTCCACACAGGGAGGGGGAGAAAGTCATGTTTTATATCAAGGCCAGCAGTACCTGTGGCCAAAATGGCACCACAAAGATCCATGCGTTTTGATGGATGAGGTCAAACTTTGGCCATCCAGATGTTTTGGACCACAACTCCCACAGTCCTTTGCCATTGGCAACACAGGCTTGGAATTCTGGGAGTTGTGATCCAAAAACATCCGGAGGGCCAAAGTTTGGCCACCAATGCATTAAACTGTTGTAAGTCTGAGCGGTCATTAAACAGGTCAGTTGTTATTTATTTAGTTATATTTATTTATTCTTATATTTCTATAACCGCCCGTCTTCCAATGGAACTCCGGGCACTTCAGAACGATATAATGCTACAATAGCGTCAAGTCAGAGTAAAAACATTTAAAAAACAACAACAGCAAAGATGGCGGCAAGTATTTATCAAGGGAAAAGGCTGTATTACCAGACAGAACAACAAGACACCCAAATGAGCCTCACCAAACTGAGCCTCCTAGAACTGAGTATCTCAACCTTTTAAAGCCCACTCCCTCCTGATAAACATTAAAACTCCACACTTTTCTTCCCACTGGTCTCCTGCAATATATTCATTTCAAATATGAAATATGACAACTAAAATTCAACTAAAGCATTTGTTAAGTTCAGAAGAAAGCATTTGTTCCACTCTTTTAGTTATTATACACTAATTGCAACAATACAAAAAAAAAAACCACTTTCCACTTTAGTGTAATGTGGCAGTAAAAATAAAACATAGATAATGGGCTCATATTAAGCTTCATTGTTGGAGCAGAATAGATATAATGTCTTTTCCCCATTTTTTTTAAAAATCATCTCGGCCACAATCCTTTTATTGTTTTAACAGCAGAATATGTGAAATCACACAAGTGGCAGGGGCAAATAACTGCTAATTAACAAAGTTCTGGATGCACAACTGATCATGTGCCGGTTACATCACCAGTACTACTTGTTATTGTTAATGAGCTGCAATTTCCCAGGCAGAATTCTGGGAGTTTACACTGCAGCCGTTACCTACTGACCTTTCACTCACCTGGATCAGGGCCTGGTCGTCTAAGGTTGTATTGGATTGTAAATTTCATTTCCTGCTGCAGTGTTTCCTGGGCACGGTAATCTGACTGCCATTTCAGATGTATAGAAGATACCTCCCAAAGGACTACCAGGTCCAAAACACATTGGAGCAGCTTCCTCTCTGGAAGCATTGTAGCAGGACGTGAGGACGTGGGGATGTCTTCCAAAGGGGATTGGACAGATCCCTGGAGGAAAAGTCCATCACAGGTTGCAAACCATGATGGAGATGCGTAATCTCCAGGCTTAAAAACCAGGGGACTTCAAGGGCCAGATGCAAGGGAGTGGTATCAGGAGACAGATATCTAGTCTCGTGCATTCCCAGACGCATCTGGTGGGGCCACTGTGAGAGACAGGAAGCTGGAATAGATGGGCCTTTGTCCTGATCCTTATGTTCTTATGGAAGACAATCTTGTAGACCAAGCCCTGGTCCAGGTGAGTAAAATGTAAGTATCTAAACATGTGCATTTTAAGGCTGGAACTCGCAGATGTTTTGGAGAATTCCGAGACCTGCAATTCCTTATCCTCCCAAGAATCACTCTTAGAAGTTCAAGTATTGTCCTAAGATTTTCTTAGATTAGAAAAAAGACATTTTGTAGAGAGGTGAACAGTGGGAAATGGCTGCTCCCTATGTCCTTTAACTTGAGTCTGAAAACCTCTAAAAAGTTGGGCTGGTGGTGGTTCGCCCACTGAATCTCTCAAAAGAAAGTCACTGACAGTATTTGAAGACAGGGGTCAGCCTGGAGACCAAATTCACTTTCAGAGAAGTCTTCAGGGTTCATGTTCTGGGATGGGCATGATGGGAAAGCGAGAAGGTTGGGAACAGGAGTGTTTTAATGGACGTAAAGGCATAAAGGTCTCACGGAGATGTTGTAGGTTCCAGATTCCTTCTCCTGCTTTTTCACCAGGCAGGGAACGTTTGGGTTTCCAAACTGCAGCTCCCAATATTCCCCGGCCAGCACAAGAATTCTGGGAGTTGTTGTCCAAAAGCCAAGTGGCCCTCCTCTCTGAACTTTACTCAAAAGAGATGGAGCATGTGGCATTTCAGTCAGATTTATCGGCTTTGATGGCTCTCCTCTCTCTCTCTCTGTCTCTCTCTCTCTTTTTGGAAGTTACTTTACAGTGCTATTTTTTTAAAAAAATGAAAATTAAAAAAAAATCCTGGAATGGTTCCCATCGCTCTGCTTGTGTCAGACTGTGTGTATGTTTTGTCAAACGCCTTCTGTTTATAAACAATCTGTTGAGTGTTTCCTTGACTTAGACAGAGCTGGGATTGTGTCCAATTCTGTCCGTAGCTCGGTGGGGCCGTCGGCTGCTTGTGTTTCCGGCTGCCAGCTCATTTGACGGGAGCGCAGAAGAGGGCAACTCCAACCGCTTTCTATTCTCAGCTGTCATGGGTGCCAGACGTACCAAGAGAACATCCAGAATGGAATTAGCTAGCGCTCTGTCTCTCCTAGGCTTTTGACAGTCAAGATAATCTTTGCTACCCCACACCTTGAACTTAAACTGGAGCCACCCGAGGCTGGAGAGGTTGCTGTTAGGAACTACAATGCCCAGAATCCCCAGGCGGTGGAGCTTTATGCCTCAAGGCACTCAGAAGCTTTCACTTCCTGTTGCTACTGTACAAAAACGGAAGCTGCCACAATGCCTCTCTCTCTCTCTGTCTCTCTCTCTCTCTCTCTCTCTCACACACACACACACACACACACACAAAGAGAGAGAGAGAGAGAGAGAACATAAAGGAAGACCTGTAGTCCAAAAAACTAACTTTCCATACCTCTGGGATGCAAAATCCTTTCCTAAACCAAAGGAAGGAAGGAAGGAAGGAAGGAAGACTTTTAGCTCACAGTATGGAAATATTTGGGGCCACAAATATTAGAATTTCCTATTGATGCTGGCCAAGAACTCTGGCAACTAACATATCTTCCCATCTATAAGACACTGCTGTATATTATATGCCCCCCAACCACTTTTAAGACCCACAAATTAAGAAAATTAATAAATCCTCTTTGAGCCCTTCTCCGTCCTGCCCTGCCCCACTCCATGGTGTTTCTTTTACTTTCTGTGTTCTGAAGACTCCTCTCTTTGTTTTTCCAAGGAAAGGAGCCTTCATTTTTGCAGGGAAGTGCTTGGGGATGGAGCAACCCATTAAAAAGTTCATTTTCAGGTGAAAAAGAAGGGTATAATACTACAACAAACTAGAGGAGGGCAATCAAGCACTCCTGGAAAGAAAAGAAAACAAAACAGCAGGGGGTAGGGTGGAGGAGAAATGAAACAGGAGAATCCAAACCAACCTGGCTGTTTCATTTCCCTTCCACCCCACCCCCTGCTGTTTCCCCCCCCCCCCCCAAGCTGTTTCCTTTCCTTTCCTTTCCTTTCCAGGAGTGCTCGGTTGCCCTCCTCTCTAGTTTGTTCTTGTAGGATTGTACCCTTCCTTTTCGCCTGAAAATGAACTTCTCAATGCATCCATCTCCAAAGTCCGGCCCGCGAGCAGGATCTGGCCCGTCAGGCCATTTTGACTGGCCCAGGGCTTGCTGGCCAACCCCCTCCCTCCTTTCCAATGCTCGCTTTACTGAACCCACTTAGCATTCACGCGCTAAAAGCAAGGCAAGGTGCTCCCCGTCGGTGCCTTTTTCCCCTTCCAGATTCTCTCCCCGTCCTCCTTTTTCTTCCCTTCCTCCTCCTCCTCCTCCTCCTCCTCAGCTGCGACTGCTTCTTCCTGCCCCACTCCCGCCACCTTCACCGGGGAACTCCTGCTCATCCTCTCCGCGCTCATCCTGCTATCAAGCAAGGGAGGCTTGTCACTGGCCGCGGGCAGGAGGAGATCCGAGGGATCAGCAGAAGGCTACGGGCTTGGCAGGGACATCCTGGCCCTTTTCCTGATGGTGCTGGCTGCCCGTCACCCAGCGCTGGTGCTGCCTGCCATCCTCCTTTCTGGCCCTTCACTGCGCTCCCTTTCTGCCCACCCAAAAGGAGGTACTGCAGTTGCTGCATGCCCCCAACTCCTGCTGTGTCTGCCTGCCTTCCTCCGGCAATTACCTCAAACAACCCCCCCCCCCCGGTCAAACCCGTGCCTCTGTGTCTGCAGTCAATCAAAAATACTTCACACCTCCACCACCAAGGCCATAGCTAAGGACCCATAATTAATGGGTGTTGGGAAGGTTAAAGGTGGGATTTTCACTTACCTTAGGCCATTGTCCATCTAATGACAATGACTATTGTCCACCTAATGAGCCTATTTCAGTCCAGGGTGACGAGGTCAACGTGAACTATAAAATGGAGGACTCGCAACTAGCTTTCCTCAGACTGAAGAAGTTGTTTGGATGAGCAGTGAAATGTTACAATCTCTCAAGAAAAGAAGTCCAGTTGCCATGACTCAGATCCATAGAGACAGCCTCTCTCTCTGAAGATGATGGTAGCAGCAGCCCTGTAAGGAGGAGTCAGGGCCAAGTAAGGCAAGGGGCATCCATTTTGCCAAAGCAAAATAAATCACTGGGGGGGGGGAGAGTTTGGTGCTTCATTTTGTTTTGGGGGAACCGTTTGCATGAGCTGAGCCACAAACCAGCCCGGCATTTGACTGGTCACTCCTAACAGAACACAGCTAAAGAATATAGCAGAGACAGACTCGGGAAGCTTCATAAAGAGCTCAGAGAGGACCTAAGAACCAAAAGAGGACACACATCAGAAGCGGAAAGAAGGCCAACAAGACCCAAAAGGAGAGTACAGACAGGGATGGAGACTAAGCTGAGCTTAGCTAGAGATGCTAAAAGCAACAACAAAAAAGTATTTTCCAGCTATGTGCACAGCAAGAGAAAAAGGAACCAAGCAGCAGCTCAGCTACTCAGCGGAGACAAAAAAAATGATAACAGAGGACAAAGAACAGGCAAATGTGCTCAATTCCTATTCTAGCTCAGTCTTTTTCCCAAAGGAGAGATTGCGACCCTCCAGACAAATGTGAAGTGCAGGTGGAGGAGGCAAGATTGAAGGTGGAGATTGATAAAAGTCATGGAATACCTTATCACCTTGAACGAGTTCAAATCCCTGGGGTTGGATGAACTGCATCCAAGAGTACTGAAGGAACTCGCTGAAGATTTCAAGGGAAATTTAGACAACCACCCGGCAGATATCCTTTGATCTGCAGGGAGCCGGGGGGGGGGGTTTGGAATTTATTTATTTATTTATTTATTTGACTTCTATACCGCACAATCAAGCAACAAGGCCACTCTAGGTGGTGTACAGATAATTCAGCAAACGAAACAAGAACAATGTACAATATATAAATACAGCGAATAAATATTTTTATTTATTTATTTTATTTTAGAGTAATTTTTTACCCCGCCTTTCTCCTTGGAAAAGGACCCAAGGCGGCTTACAGTAATGAGGGACAATATATAGTCCAGTACAATTAAGACATGTTCAATTATTTGAGAACAAGTAGAATGAACATAACTAACTAGATCAACAATAAAGCCATAAAATCACTCAAAAATGGAGGAATAACTAAACGTAAAAGGGTATATTAGAGATCAGTGAATCAAGAAAAAATGATTAATAGCCAGGGAAAACCCTTCTATATAGCCAAGTCTTCAGATGTCTTTTGATGATTGACTTTGATGGCCTTATAGGCCCTTTCAACTTCATGAGTCTGTGTTTTTTCCAGTTCATTGTTCAGCTTGTGCTCAGTTTTACCTGTAGTCACTGGGAAACGAATTGTGCTCTACAAGTGGTCTAAAATGCAATATATTTCCTTGAGTGAACACAGCCTTAGAGACTTCCCATTTGCAAGTGTTCAAAGCTGAGGAAACTCCAAAGGTGCTCGTCTCATTCTGGGTGCCCAGAAACCTGTGGTGGAGTGATATATCTCTGAAACAAAAATCACCCCTGGAATATTCAGAACTATCTGTATGAGTGGAGGTTGGTGAATCAGATTTTGCACACAGGGGTGTGTGTGCACCAATCAACTTTGGGTGTGGAGACCAACTGCACAGGAGTTGTGCAAGATGTGGGATAGCTGCTAGAGCAGAAGAAAAAAAGGACCTCGAAACAGCGTGGTTTGCAACTTGTCTGACATGTCTTCTGCACAGTTTGACTGCCCATCTGACAGATCCTCACAGACTTTATGCCTGCGAATATTAACACCGCAAGAGGCCTGGAAACCATCAAGGAGAATCTGGGCATTCTTAGTTGTGTTCTTTCCTCACCTCTGACCTTACCCAACTCCCTTTTCCTGTTGTCTTGTTTACTTCCATTGTCTTAGATGTCGAGTGGTTCTTCCTCTGACCTCTGAACAATTAACAAGTGTGGGTGGCTCTTCCATGTGGTGGAGACTCCATTTCTCCCTTTTTTATTCTACTGACTGTAACTTATTCTACTGATGGTAACAGTAAGTAAATATACCTTTAACTACTTTAAATGATTCTACAGGACATTAGAAAAAGTGCTAGTTTGTGTGGGAAAACCAAGAGAGGGCAATGAGACTGGCTGATCTCTCCATGTTTCAGTCTGTGTCATCATTTTTCTACATCCTATTCTGATAAATGCTCCTGTCTCAGAAATCCAGCTGTTCCTCACCCACACTGGTGATGTTGACACAACAGAACTCAACTGAACTGAACATCCCAAGATTCAGGCAAGATTTGGATCTGTTTGTCTTTTTTGTTGTTGTTTACATCTTCTCGCTAGCCAACGAAAAGTGATCAAGAGAAACCCAGGCTGGTAGCAACCGCTCCATCCATCCATTAACAACATGAAGGCTGTGTGTTGGTCCTCATGGCTACTACCCATCAATACATTAACTAGCTGGCCAAGAAATCTAATTTATTTTCCAAAACAATCCATGCTCCTGGCAGCTTTGCCATTTAATGATGCGTCTTTCTAGTTCTGTTGGAACCCTACGAGAGAGTTCATTGGGGCTAAATATCGTACAGGATGTTTTTTTTACCTCTCTGTCCAGGAACTTTTTCATATAACCTCTGGTTTGAGTTATGAAAAAATTGATAATTATTTTTGTTAAATGAAGCATTCCATTAAGATCTCTTCCTTTTGTTTTTGTTTTTTGCTTTCTTATCCCTCTGCATTTTAGCGATTAAAGTGTGTAGCTCCATTTTAAGACTGGAAAACACCTCAGAATGTACACACACAGTTCTGTGATCTTCTTTACAAAGTTAATCTTTTCCATTGTGAGTTTTTTGGGCTGTTTGGCCATGTTTGATCAGATTCCGGCCGTGAAAGCCTTCAAGAATGCATTAATCTCGCCCTCCGCCCCCGCTCCAGGGTTTGTTTTTGTTCACCAGAGTTGCTGTTAGACTACAATTCCCATCATCTACCACCATCAGTTACACTGACTAGAATTAATGAGAGTTGTATGCCAACTCTATCTGGATCACAAGTTACTTATATTGTTTAAAATTATTTTTATAAATAATTTAAAAAAATATTTTATTAGACTTGCAAATAAGGCTTAGCACCGTTTCACCTTAACATTACTTTTTAAAATAAAAAAACCCACAATAATTTCCCCACATCACAAATATTGAGCTAGGAAGTCTACTCTATCAGTGGCCTGTGAAAATTTTGCCCAGGATTTTTTTTGGGGGGGGGGTCACTTTAGAGACTACCTTGATTGTGTTCCATTATTGTAAGAAAAAAGCAATATAAATAAAGCATTGTTTCCAAATCCTGCAAAGAACTAGTTTCCCTCTGTTTGGTTAGGCCTCATCTTGAGTACTATTTCCAGTTCTGGACACCACACTTCAAGAAGGATGCTGACAAACTGGAGTAAGTTCAGAGGAAGGCAACAAGGGTGATCAGGGGGATGGAAACCAAGCCCTAGGAGCAAAGAGGGAAAGAACTGGTTATGTTTAGCCTTGAGGGGAAAAAAGATTGAGGGGAGAGGGCATAGCACTTTTCAAATTCTTAAAAGGCTGTCATACAGAGTAGGGGAAGGACCTCTTCTCAATCATCCCATAGTGCAGGACACACAAGCTACGGGATCATAGAATCATAGAGTAGTGGAGTTGGAGGGAACCTACAAGGCCATCAAGTCCAATGCCCTGCTCCAGGCAGGAAGGTTACAAACCATGATGGAGATGTGTCATCTCCGGGCTTAAAACCAGGGTACTTCAAGGGCCAGATGCAGGGGAGTGGTATCAGGAGACAGAGATCTAGTCTCGTGCACTCCCAGAGGCATCTGGTGGGGCCACTATGAGATACAGGAAGCTGGACTAGATGGGCCTTTGGCCTGTTCCAGCAGGGCTCTTCTTATGTTCTTATGAAGACAAATCCAAGAATACCTGTCAGGTGGTTGTCCAAATTTCGTTTGTATGCCTCCACTCTTGGAACACTCACCATTCTTGAGACAACTGGTTCCATGGCTGTATGATACCAGATTTTTCAGTTGAGAATTGGGAAAAACTTCCTAACTGTTAGAGCAGTGCAACAATGGAACCAACGACCTTGAGGAGTGGTGAGTGTTCCAATGCTGGAGGCATCCAAAAGAAATTTGGACAACCATCTGGCAGTTATCCTATGATTTGGGTTGCAGCTTTGAGCAGGAGGATTGGACTCAGTGGCCTGGTAGACCCCTTCCAACTTCACGATTCTATGATACTATGAAATACATAAATCCACAGAACCCCCAGCTAGCATTTTGGGAACTGTAGTCCAAAATGAGGGAACTGTCTTGCAAGTGCTGGGAATGATTCAGTCTTGCATCAAGATACTGTAACAGCTTATGGAATAAGGTTGGGGCGATTCAGGAGAGCGGACCCCCGATTTCAGTTTGTAGACATAATGGAGGAGATTAAAAAAAACAAAAACACACACCTGCGTAAACCGGGACCACACACAAAAACAAAATAAATGCCGTCCTTCTCCAGAACGGACAGCTGGGACACCATGCAGCAGCACCTCATTGGCAGCGTCCGCCCCGACCAAAGAGGGATTAAATGATATGACCTCAGTTGCCGGCTAAACTTCTTAGATTTCGCAGGCCACCACAAATTATGACCCACTAACCTACTTTTAAACAAAGAGGCAGAGCCCACAGAGGCATAAGGGAAAATGTCTGGGCCCCTTTCAGTATGGTGCCTTTGGCCTGCCAATAGGAAGCACTAGAGATGGACACGAAATGCCAAAATGGTGTTTCATTTTTTGTTTTTTTTTAATTTGTTTTGATTGAGACAAAATGATTTTTTTAAAAAAATTGTTTCATTCTTTGTTTTGTTTTGATTTTTTTATTATTTTTAAAAACCCTAATAATAAACAAAAATGAAATGGAGCGGAATGAAAATCTCCATTTCGTTTTGTTTCATTTTTAAAAAGGGCACTTTATTTTTCGTTTCATTCTGTAATGAACGGAAAAATAAAAATGAAATGAAAAATATTCGTTTTGTGACCATCTTTATGCAGCACCATTTTTGAAACCCTGTTATTATTATTATAATCATCATCATCATCATCATCATCACCATCACACAGCAGACAAGATAGCTACACAACTACACTAGATTTTGTATTACAGTGCCTAACAGCCAAGGTGCTGAGCACCACTCAATTTACAGCAGAAGACAGCAAACCAGGCTGCACCACTGCACCTCATCAATTCGTCACCATTAGCAGCAGTGATTCATACAAACTTCACGCCAGCACCACTCGGGTTCAGGCTGGTGACAGCATGAAAAGGGGAACAAATATAACCAGGAAATAATCATCTCCATTAATATTGCCATCAATGCCTGCCTGCCTGTCTCTGTCATAGGGATCAGGGGCTGTCAGGTTAAGAGAACGAACCTAATAAGCAGTGACAGCAGTATCAGCCATAGTAACTCTGAGACTGGCCCAAGCTGTAGTAGAAGCAGTGAGGGGTAAATAAGAAGTAATAAAACATTAAGAGACATTAAGAGAAGAATCCTAATAAGGATTCTGTGGAACTCCCTGCCACAGGAGGTGGTGATGGCATCTGGCCTGGATGCCTTCAAAAGGGGATTGGACAGATTCCGTGAAGAAAAGTCCATCACAGGTTACAAACCATGATGGAGATGTGTCATCTCCAGTCTTAAAACCAGGGTACTTCAAGGGCCAGATGCAGGGGAGTGGCATCAGGAAACATATATCTAGTCTCGTGTGCTCCCAGAGGCATTTGGTGGGGCCACTGTGAGATACAGGAAGTTGGACTAGATGGGCCTTTGGCCTGTTCCAGCATGGCTCTTCTTATGTTCTTATGTTATGTTCTTATAACATTAGAAGTTGTTCTCTGAGAAGATCTGGGACCTGCTTCTGCTCTTATAATAAGTAGTCTTATTCTGTCCTTCTCTAAATCTGGAAGTTGAGTCATGGCTAATGGACTTCTTTTTCTTGAGACAGAAACGTTTTGCTGCCCAGCCAAACAGCTTCGTTAGTCAGACTGATGAAGCTATTTGGCTGAGCAGCGAAACGTTTCTGTCTCTCAAGAAAAAGAAGTCCAGTAGCCATGACTCAGCTTCCAGATAAACTCACCTGGATGACTGAGAATCTTCACAGACATAGTCCTTCTCTAAACACCTCCTGCTCTGCTCCCTTCCAGTTGGTTCTTAGCGTTCTTTCTTGATTGGGGAAAACCTCAGACACTGTCGTTCAAAAATGAACCACTTGGAAACTTACTCCCTGAACCACTGGTCAAGCTCGGCCAAGTGGACCACTCATAGCCTACAAGTTCTTTTAGCCAAGCAAAGATGGACTTTTTTCAAGAAGAAGGAGGCCATCGCTTCAAGCAGCAGGAGCAGAAGGGGTGGCATGGCTGTCAGAGCCCAATGCTCCCTAAGTCTTGAATGGCAGATCAAATGAGTTGTCTCCTTCCCCAGCATTGGTCACCTGTGGTCACCACTGGCACACAATTCAACCCCCATTTCCCAGTTAGTTTAATCTTAGAACTGCAGAGTTCGAAGGGACCCTATGGATCATCCAGTCCAAACCCTGTCAAGGAGGCCCATTGGGGGAATTGAACTCCCAACGTCTGGCTCCAGAGCCAGAGACCTAAGGCACCAAGCTATCCAGCTGGTCCAATCATAATACTCTTGCTACTGTGGAACTGGAAGGGATCCTATAGATCATCAAGTCCAGCCCCTGTCAAGGAGATACAGCGAGGAGGAATCAAACTCTCTACTTTGGCTCCACAACCAGATCCCTAAACCACTGAGCTATCCAGCATTTTCAGTACACGGAACTGGGGTCAAGGGAGGGGAGAGACTAGAGACCCACCCCATCTTTCATCTCAGGCTTGAATATGTCTTCGGGGCCAGTGATGGTGCCCCCATACTCCACAAGACATTGGGTAGGGTGCCTGGACAAGGTATCTTTGGAGATTCTAAGTGCTGCTACAGACCCAAAAGCAAGTTCTTTCATGAAAACTCAAGACTGTATTCTTAGGGTGTGACAGGAGTGCAGTTGACCTCTCTTCCGCCATAAGAACATAAGAAGACCCATGCTGGCAAAGGCCCATCTAGTCCAGCTTCCTGTATCTCACAGTGGTCCCACCAGAGGCTTCTGGGAGCACACAAGACTAGGTATCTGTCTCCTGATACCACTTCCTTGCACCTGGCCCTTGAAGTACCCTGCTTTTAAGCCTCGATATGACACATCTCCATCATGGTTTGTAACCTGTGGTGGACTTTTCCTCCAGGAATCTGTCCAATCCCCTTTTGAAGGCATCCAGGCCAGATGCCATCACCACATCCTGTAACAGAGACTTCCACAGACTAACAACACACTGGGTCAAGAAATATTTTATTTTGTCTGTTCTCACTCTCCCAGCCCTCACTTTGAGTGGATATCCCCTAGTTCTGGTATTTTGTGCGAGGGAGAAGAGAGCCCCTCTATCCACTTCACTCATGCCCTGATGGCCGTGCAATCTGAAGAGATTCCAAACAATTGGAAATGACCATCAGAAGGTAGAATGTGAGGTTTTTCCTATACAGTACTTCCCTAACAATGTGGTCTTGCCCCTCAACTAAGGCTCCTCACTTGGAGACCTGAGGAGTCAATGCTCCCTCTCTTCCCATAAGGAACCCCTTGGTGCAGCAGACACCGCCAAAACCAGATCCATAATCGTCTCAGTGTGGCGGAATGGCAATGCCCTCTTCCAGAACTGCAAACATTTTGCAAATGCTTCCTTTTTTCATTGTCCATGTTCCTCCAGGAACATGGACAATAAGATGTTGGCCAAGCTCTGCAGCCGACACTCTGAAGCCAACACTTCATCCATTCCATGTTGGAAAAGTACAACTCTTCCTTCCGAACCTGAGCTGATGACATTTCCAATCCAGTTGGGACTGTTTCTCTAATTTCTCCCCAGGACCTACTGTGCCACATTCTCTGTGGATAATCCTCGAAATCTATCGTGCATTGCATGCTTTTGGCTCTTTCTTCAACAGAAGCCTCACCACAACATGAAAAGAAGAAGTTTTGCTATTGCTCGGTGAGTTCATTTCTTGAACATTAACCCAAAGTATTTGTACCACATGGTTTGGTTCATGGTTCTATCAGTGTAGTAACATCTCTATGGAGGAACTTGTTTTTTTATCATTTCTTCAGATTGTCACTACACCCAAGTTCCTGAACTTGCCAGTATGTTAACAACCACCACAGGAAGATGGTTTGATGTCAGTTGAGCTTTTTTTTTTTTTAACGAGAAGCCAGTCCCTGGTTCTTGTCTAACATATCCTTTCAACACAAACATTTCGGCTGTCCCCCACACCATTGTGTAGTTGCAAGAAAAGGGCAGTTTAGAACATAGTCTTTGTGGATCAACCCTGCCACCGCAACAAGGGTGAATTCCACGGACGTTCCCATCATCAGCAAAAACTTGCATCAGGAAATCAGCGTCCACCAAATGACAGCCACAAATGGTTGACACGGGTGACCTCTCACTCCCCATTCAACAGACATTACAGGTGTCCAAGTTCACAAACCGATGAGTAAGGCCTTGCTCCATTATGAAACAACATCCCCTTTGAACCCACATCTTTCACTCCAGATCATAAGTGTTTGGTGAACATCTTTTTTGGGGGGGAGGGGGGAGGCCCCACTGGGCTACAGTGCACCCCCAGAGCTCCTGAAACCATCAACGATGAGTTTCGAGACCAAAGCGGTCTTCTTACAAGCTGCAGGTCCACTTGCCGAACTCAGCTGTGGGGCACTTCCCAACCCTTGGGTTAGACCTCCCTGGGGCCACAGCGCACTCTCCTTCCTGCCACAGCCACGGATTGCCGTAGCTGCCAAAGGAGACCGTATACCAGTGATGGCGAACCTTTTAGAGACCGAGTGCCCAAACTGCAATTCCAAACCCACTAATTTTTCGCTAAGTGCCAATATAGCAATTTAACTTGAATACAGGTGGCTGTGAAGGGGCGATGTCGGGTGCCCACAGAAAGGGTTCCGAGGGCCACCTTTGGCACCCGTGCCATAGGTTCGCCAACACTGCCCTATACATTGCTAGACATGTGTGCGTTTTATTCCAAGCACTGCCTTGGCTTCTGTGGTGTGTACGTGAGGGCATTGGAGGAGGGAAATGAAAGGGTCTGGACAAAGCTCCATCTTTGACATGGTATGCAAATCTCCCTCTCCCTCCCTCCCCTCCATCGTAAAAACCCTTGTTTGCAATGCACACATCCGATTCCATTTTAAAAGGAACAAAGTGGGTCCAGGTTGCATGAAAGAGGTGCAAACGGCATTTGGGCAAAGGCAGGTGATGCCGTTGCAGCGCTTGGTTTCCCCACCGTTCTTTCCCTGGTTGCAATTTCATCCGAGCTGCACACAACACACACACACACACTCAAGCAGGTGCCTCACTCCTTCCCCAGCCTCCTCCTCTCCAAGCCCACAGATCTTTGCCCTGCCGTCTCCATTTTTCCGGGCTTGTTTGCCTTCCCTCCCCCCTCCCCATCATCATCAGCACCACCAACACCACCAAACGGGCTTCTTCTCTCCCTCTGCAAGAGGTGGCCTCCATTTTAAATCAGTTCCAAGGAAACCCAGAGAATTCTCCACCAGCTGTCTTCAGCTTTCTTGTCCAATCTCGCCATCCTTTTCCCAGTCTCCTTCCCCTCCTCTCAAGAGCATCCGACTGCCTCTGATCCATTTGAAATGGAGACCCCTTTTTCTTTCCCTCTACTCCCCATGACACATATTTCTGAACATCAGTCGTGAAATAAATCTGCATGCTCGCAGGAGTTTCTCCCTTCCTTTTTCTTGATTATTTTTCTTGTTTCCTTTCCTCTGTTCTTTTTTAAAAGAGACTTCTCCAATTTCCACCTTTTCCAGCCTCTGGGCAACAGCTTTTGCATTCCCCCCTTAACCCTCCCCCGAGAACAATTATTTCAATAAAACCGTGCAAATCTGGCCCCATTCCTAATTTCACACACACATCTGCACGGTCTCCTTCTCTCTTGCAAGCTTCCTCCTCCCTTCCATAAGTCCGGCTGCCCCCTCCAACCCCGATCTCTCTCTGCCCCCCCACCACCACCATCCTGAGCTTTGTGAGCCTGGCTCACTCTTCAAAACAACTTGCGGAGAAGCTGGTTCCCTCTGCCAGCTCCTGGGAGCCTTTCTTGCAATACTCCCCCCCTCCCCTGTGTCTCAGGGCCCGCGGTTGTGCACAGTTGTGTGATCCTAGCAAAGGGAAGGCCCTGAGCAGGCCTGGCCTGCCTTCAAAGTCTCCTCCATCTTCTCCCTGGAAAATAAAAAGGGTCCCCCCTCCTCCTCCCCCTGCAAAGGTCTCTCCAGGACATCTCCTGCATCTTTTCCCACAGTTCCTCTTTCAAAAAAGAAAAAATAATAATAATGATGAAGGCAGATCGGATAGAGAGCTCCCTCTCTGGCTGGAAGGAGCATCGCGCGACCCTTTCCTTTTACTCTACCCTTCACGTCGCTCAACCACGTGGGTGGACGCGGAGGGAGGGCGGGTGGCCAGGAGGGAGGGGGAGCCCGCTCCACATTCACAAATTCTCCAGCCGATCCACACGTGAGAGTCTCGGGCTGGGGGGTGAGGGTGGCGAAGGGTGGAGAGACACGTGTCCGCCATCCCAGGCACGTGTCGGGGATAGGATGGCTTGATTTCTTGCCACCGTGTTGCCCAAGGCTGGGGGGTGACCCTAAAGGACCCCCTCATTGCTCTGTGTGGAGCCAAAGGATCCCTTTGGGATCCAGATGGGGGCTGTTTTATTAGAAAGCAAGTTCTCCAGCAGGTTCTTAGAATACATCCTTTTGCTTAAGACAAACCTTTGTCTCTTCCCAGGGAAGCTCCTCTGGTTTCCCACTGCTATTACCCTACTTTAGCCACATGCTTGTGTGTGCAAATTTAAAGCACCTAAAGCTAAGCTGGTCATCTTCTCTTTTTCCTTTGGGGAAACACGTTTAAATACCTGTGTTTGCTTTCTCTCATCTCTGGGTGAGAGGTTGGGAACCACCCCCTACCCCAAAACCAGTGGTCCCCAGATGTTCCAGGACTGCAACTCCCAGAAGCCTCCACCACTTGCTGTGCTGGAAGGGATTTCTGGGAGTTGCAGTCCAGGAACATCTGGGGACCTATGGGTTGAGAACAACTGCCCTAAACCCTGGAAAAAAGGGGCAACAAACATTTCCTGTAGCACAGACTAACAAACACGCAATTGTTGTGTTTCTTCATCAATCACACAACCCGGCTGTGTCCAGTAGGGCTTCAGTGGGGGACTTGGGGATGGGAAGTAGTCCACCTCTTACTGGTCTTCAACAGATGGGCCTGAACCCAGCTAGAACCTGTCTCCGCTACGGGTGCTGCAGCCTGGTCTCAGGTCAGTTGCAATTCAAGAGTGAGTCTCAATGTCAATACCGAGGTTCAAGGAAGACTTTCAGGTTGGGCCACTGCAGGGGTTCTGATGTTGTCAGGTTCCAACTCCCATCCAGCCCAGCCAGCATGGCCAATGGTGAGGAACGCTGAGAGTTGCAACCTTGGAGTTTCTGGAGGGCCACATTTTGTCCTAGGTGGGATCTAAGGCACAAGCTGACTGTCCAGGCTACAACCTGCACTGGTCTACCTCATTGCCTCTAGTGATTACAGACTAAAAAAAAAAATGGAAGACCATGCTTGCCTCACCTCTCATGGTCTACAAGTCACCCCCAACTCCTTCTGTACAGAGATTGTAAAGCAGACTCTTCTAAATGATTTCATTCCACTGCACCATCTCATTTCCTCTGAACATCTAGACACATTAGTGGGGTGATCCCCCTAAATTCCTACACAACATAACTTCTCTTCATTCTAGAGTAATGGTTCTTCACCTCATTCACCCAGATGTTGGCAGATGTCAACTTCCAGAAGTCCCAGCGGAGCCAACAGTGACAGTTTCTGGGACCTGTAATCCAACAATTCTTGGAGATGCACAGTTTGGCAACCCCGTTGCAAAGGACATCCAGACACCCCATCCGGGAGAAAAGAGGGGTCCGATGGTCTTGTCAATGTGATGTCCTTGCTGGGTTTGGAAGAAGATGCCCTCTTGAACTCCAGAGTTTTCCCCAGCATGGTGCCTCTTGCCTCACAACTGTGCTTCAAGGGCCACTTGGCAACATGGTGCTTTTTATGGTCTGACTCCAGGAATCACAACTGGGGAAGAAATTCCCTCTCACCCTCCGGTACCTAGAACCTAGAAGCAGGCCAGCATCACCCTCCTTTCTGAAACATCTCAGTTGTACTGATACGTTCTCGGAACCCAGCCTTGCTTTCCTCAGGTGTTGTTGGGGACAGGGGCATGGGATAAGGCAAGAGTAACACCTTTCTCTACCAAAGCATCCTTTAAAAGCAGTCCCTTTCAAATTTATACCGGGGGGAGGAGGCAGGGCCTCCTCTGCTGAAATAGGGGTGACCCAAATGCATCAACGGAGGAGACTTGAATCTGGTCGGCTTTCCCAAAGACACCCTGTTTCCCCCACCCCACCCCTAAATAAGTGCACAGGAGTGGTGTGTGTTTGTGTGTGTGTAAGCCCCTGTGCCTTATTACTGTAGTGTCTTTAAGGGTAAGCTAAGCTTTGCTTGCCTGGACCCCAAATCCAAAGCTTCTCCAGACCCTCCTAAGCAGCCCAGAATCCCCTTTTTCTGCCCCTGTTTTTGGGGGAAGCTGGGATGTCTCCCTTTTCCTGTCTGTCTTCACTGTTAAATCACTGTGATCATTAACTCTTTCCAGCTAAGGGTTGTTTTTTTTGGGGGGGGGGGGGGAGAAGAACCTGATTTTAAACCTATTCCTCACAGTCTCCTCTTTTTAAAAAGCCATCAATCCATCCTCTCTGTGGCTGGCAGCTTCGCTCCCCCCCCCAAAAAAAAACCCTTCTTTCATCCTCAGGCACCCAAAACCCTTGGGCAAAACCTTGTGAGGAGTCCTGTGAGGCACGCGGGGGTGGTGGTGGTTCCCTACCTCTGGTGCAGTACGGGGTCTTCTCTGGTACGACCCCTTGCCCTCAACACCGACTGGGTTTCGCCTGCCCTTCTAAGGAAAGTCGGAAGGGGGGTACCCTTCCATTGGGGTTTGGAGGAAAAATGTGTGTGTGTGTGGGGGGGGGGAGTAAGTCGTGGTCCTCCAAATCAAGTCCCCCCTCCCTCTCTCCTTAGGCTCGGCCTTCCCGTGCACCAGCGCCAGCACCAGCCCCAGCTTTGGAGGTCATCCTAGCGTTACCTTGCGTTACCTGAGACGTGCGCCTTCGCCTTCGGCTTCCCCGCGCCCCCTCCCGCTCCCCAGCCGTGTGGAGGGGGTCCGGCTACCCCCTTTCTCTCTCTCTCTCTCTCTCTCCCTCCCTCCCTCCCTCCCTCCCTCCCTCCCTCCCTCGGGCCCCGTCTTACCTCCAGACCTGTCCCATCTGCAGGAGGTGGATGACCGCCTGCCAGATCCAGACGGAGAGCCTGCAGAGGCGCTGGGCTCCCGGGGCGGCGGGCCCTCCGGCGGCGGCGGCAGCGGCGGCGCGGCGTCCGACGGAGCCCATCATGGGCGGCCCTCGGCTGGTGAGGCCTTGCACGGCCCCTAGGCCTCCTCCGGTGTAATCTTGGACGAACCATCGGAAGCTGAGGATCTGCACCAGGACGGAAGGCAGGAGGACGAAGGCCAGCGTCAGGCCGCACCACAGATAGTCCCGCCGGCCGTAGTGGTCGAGGGCCAGCCAGAGGTCGGTGCCCACGTCGCCCAGCAGCACCAGGAGGGCCAGCACGATCCACAGGCAGTCCAGCCAGGGGCGCTCCACCACCGCCGAAGGCGACGCCGGCTGCCCGTCCTCCTCGCTGCCTCCGCCGCCACCGTCGGGGGCCAAGGGGTCCGTGGCGCCGGCCCCCCCGCCGGGACCCCCCGCGGCCCGGCCCAGCAGGTTCCTCAGGCAGGCGCTCCGGCAGCCCCAGTAGCACGATGACGTGTTGCAACAATGGCAGATGTGCATGGAGCTGCTGCCCCCAGGCTCGTCCTCCGAGCAGGGGCCGCCGCCGCCGCCGCCTCGGCAACCGCCCGGCCCAGAGGCGGCGGCGGCGGCGGCGTGATGGTGGTGGTGGTGGTGGTGGTAGAGGCGATCGTCCAGGTTGTGCAATTGGGAGAAGCCACTGCCGTCCGACTTGGCCGCCATCGCCGCCTGCCGCCGCCGCCTCTTCCTCCTCCTCTTCCTCCTCCTCCTCCTCCTCCGCCGCCGCCACCACCACCACCGCTGCCGCCGCCGCCGCCACCACCAGCCTCCCCCCCTGCTGCTGCTGCCCGGGTCGGCAGCAGCCCGGATCTCCCCCTCCCCGCCGCCGCCGCCTGCCTTCCCTCCTCTGCTGGCCCGTCCTTCCTTTCTTCTCTCCTCCTGCGTGCCTTCTCCCCTCCCTCCCTCCCTCCTTCCCTCCGCCCGGGCCCCCTCCGGCCGCAGGGCTCGGGACGCCCTCCGCCGCCGCCGCCGCCTCCCCCCGCCGCCACCCCCACCCACGGCCACGGCCGCCGACGCCGCCTCCTCCGTGCCCACTCCGCTTCCGGAGCGGCGGCGGCGGCGGCGGCAGGGGGGGCGGCGGCTGCGATGAGAGAGGAGGAGGAGGAGGAGGAGGAGGAAGGAGGCGCTAAGGACCGGCCGCCCCCCTTCCCTCCCTCCCTCCCTCCCTCCCCCCCTCTCCCCTCCCCTCCCTCCCTCCTCCCCTCCTTCCTCTTCGCAGTTCTGCCAAGAAGACGGAGCGGGCCGAGGGACCCCTAGTGCCCGCACCAGGGAACAGCCCCGGGGCGGGAGTAGAGGAGGGGGGAGTTGGAGGCCGAGGGAGGGGGCAGAAGGGGAACCAGGCCACACCCCACCCCGAACGCCCCCCCCCACCCGGCTGGCATGACGGGGGGTGGAGGGAGGGAGGGAGGGGCAGCCTCTGATTCGTGGCTGGCTGGAACGAGACCGACTCGCCCCCCCTCCTCCTCCTTCTTGTCCTCCCCTCCCACCCACCCACAACGGTGCAGCATCTGGCCCCGTAACACCTCCCTCCCTGTCATCTGTGTAAGCCTCCCTTCCTGCCCAGCCAAGCCTGGGCATTCCTTTCCCGGCAGGGCCAAGACGCCCCCCCCCCCCCCCCGCCGTGAAAGCCGCATGCGGGGCGCCGGGGCTTCCCGGCCGTCCCTTTTGGGGGACAGACCCCCCCCCCATCCGTCCCCCCCGTTCCCTTTCACTGCCAGCTCGGGTCCCTTCGCCCGGTGAAATTTGCCTCCAGGGACTTTGGGGCTGGTGGGGAGACCTTAGTCAACCAGGCTGGCGGGGGAGGGCGGGGGAGCCTCCCTCCCCCTAAACTCGGGTTCT
This sequence comes from Phrynocephalus versicolor, assembly GCA_023846285.1. NCBI lineage: Eukaryota > Metazoa > Chordata > Lepidosauria > Squamata > Agamidae > Phrynocephalus > Phrynocephalus versicolor. The sequence continues at coordinate 953,549 of JAHTLZ010000074.1, read as the reverse complement.
CACGTTCTTCTTACGCCACCTCCACCCCCCCCCAGCCTTTAAAGATTCAGCAAGGCCTACGTGAAGAGCCTGTTCCCCATGTCTTTCAACGTGAAAGGCGCGCGGGGAGGGGAGGGGGATTTGTGGAAAAGCCAAGTTCTGGAATATCCCCTTCCTTCCACCAATTTCTCTCATTTCCCCCTCCCTGTGCCAGGACTTCCCCCTCCATCTTTTAAAAGCAAAAGCATCCTCCTCTTCCTGACATCTGCCCACCTGCCTTTTAAGTACATTCCAGCTCTGAGACCTCTTAAAAGAGGTAGGGGAATGAATGGTGGCCCTCCGCTTGCCTTTGGACTACCTCTCCCATAAGCCCTTCCCCTCCCGCTCCCCCTTGACCAAGGCTGATGGGAACGGGGAAATCCCTACAACCCGAACCTGGAGGGTCAGGCAGTCCTGACGGGAACAGTAGCAGCCAAATAAGAATGATTTTTTAAAACATTACAGCGGAACACCCCCCCCCCCACACACAAACCCCACATATTTCACCCCAGCTCCGTGACAGCCGAACCCGTTTACCCCCAAAGGAAAATGGGTTCCGCTATGACATAAATTCCACTGGCTAAGAGGAGGGGGGCGATCTCGCAGTTGGATCCCTTAATGTGGCCACTAGGTTGATATTCTCCTGTCTTCCCTTCAGAATGCCTCAGCAGAATAGCATGTTTGTTATCATCTTCTTCTTTCCTCCCAAATACAGAGTACAGCATTAGCGACTTCCGTGTCAGGGCGAAACCAGATAGCGCTCGTGCAGCAGCTGTCCATGGTTCTGAATGCCAGCGAGCGATGTCGCTTCAGGACCCTGGACAGCTCTAGTCAGGAAGGGCTTTGGAAGGCCAAGGGGCCAGCCTTTTTCCGTTCATGCCCAGCCATTCAGGACCCAGCTCCAGCTGTTAACAGCTCTCTCTCTCCCCCCCCCACCCCAATTACTGCACCCTACATTACTGGCCTGGACCTCATTTGGAGCTTTTTAGTCTGGCAAAAAGGTGCTTGAGGGGGGATATGATTGAGACATACAAAATAATGCAGGGCATGAGTCAAGTGGATAGAGGGACTCTCTTCTCCCTCTCAAGAATCTCCAGGCTTAAAACCAGGGTACTTCAAGGGCCAGATGCAGGGGAGTGGTATGAAGAGACAGATATCTAGTCTTGTGCACTCCCAGACACATTTGGTGGGGCCACTGTGAGATACAGGAAGTTGGACTAGATGGACCTTTGTCCTGATTCAGCATGGCTCTTCTTATGTTCTTATGTTCTCTTATAATATCAGTGGTTCTTGAGGGGATACTGGGGACTTACCAGCCTGAGGACAAACCATCTCAGGTTGGGTGGCATAGCTAACACCTTGGAAGCGGGGATGGGGGTCCATAAAGATATTGATAGACTTGAGACCTGGGATGAAAGCAACAGAATGAAATTGCCATGTTCTACACCTGGAGGTGGGGCGGAGGAACATTTGCACAGTTACAAGACGGGTGATTCTTGGCTCAGTGAGAAGGACCTTGGGATTGTATCCTCGGGATCTGATAGCTGTTGTGAGTTTTTCTGGCCAGCTACAAGAGACTGGTGAAATTTCAGGAAGAAAAACTTCCAGAACATGGACAAACAGCCTGAAAAAACTCACAGCAGCCACCTCGGGAATGTTATAGATCAAAAGCTGAACATGAACCAAAGGGGTGTTGTGGCTCTCAAAAGGGCAAATGAAATTTCAGGTGGTATTATCAAAGGTATAATATTCAAATACCACGAGGTACCAGTTCCCCTCCATTTGGCACTGGTTAGTCCTCTCCTAGAGTGCTGGGTCCACTTCAGAGCACCACACTTTAAGAAGGAGGCCAACAAACGGGAGCAAATTCAGAGAAAGTCAGCAAAAATGATCAGGGGATTGAAAACCAAGTCCTAGGAGGAAAGATAGAAAGAACTGGGTGTGTTTAATCTTGAGAAAAGAAGTTTGAAGGAAGATATGATAGCACTTTTTAAATACTGTACTAGAAAGGCTACCATACCTAGCAGGGGCAGGATCTGATCTCAGTCAAGGTGCAGGACACCTAATAATGGGCTCAAGCTGTAGGAAGCCAGATTTCAGCTCAATATTTTTTTTTTGGGGGGGGGGGGATATTCCTAACTATTAGAGCAGTACGACAATGAAACCAGTGATCTTGGGAGGTGGTGAGTGCTCCAAATCTGGAGGCGTTCAAGAGAAAGTTGGACAACCATCTGTCAGATCTGCTTTGAAGTGGATTCCTGTCTTGAGCAGAGGGTTGGCTCAACTGCCTTGTAGGCCACTTCCAACTCAACTGCTCCGCGGTACAACCGCCTCATGTTGAAGGACAAAGGGCACTCCTTCAAAGATGAGGATGCAGACATATTAGGCAGAGAAGATCGGTGGTTTGAGAGAGGATTTGGGGAAGCCATTCATGTGACCATTGAAAACTCCTCTCTCAACAGAGGTGAGGGCCTCAGGCATAGTCTATCTGCTACTTATCAGGGTGTGCTTTCAAGAATACCCAGACAAATAAAAAAGCCTTCCCCGTAAAGCCATAGCTAACGACCCATACTTTATAGGTTTCAACACCTTAGGCCATTGTTGACCTTAAGGCTATGGATATTGTTGTCTACCTAACAAGCTTATTCAGCTCATTGTTCAGCTTATGAGCCTATTTCAGACCAGGGTGACAAGAGGTCAAAGCTGACTATAAGATGGAGGACTCACACTAGCTGTATTCAGACTGATGAAGCTCTTTGGATGAGCAGCAAAACCTTTCTATCTCTCAAGAAAAAGAAGTCCAGTTGCCATGACTCAACTTCCAGATAAACTTGCCTGGATTACTGAGTATCTTCACAGACAACTTCATGCTTCCAGCCAATATGATTTTGTGCCTAGGATGGTGGGGTAAGGTTCAAAAGGCTCATGAAACTTTGCCCAGTCACATTCACTTATTCTCTCCTACCTCACAGGGTTATTGTGAAGATGAAGCGAGGAATGGGAGAACCCTGTAGTCTTCCTGATATGGGAAGAAATGCAAGTCATAACTTAGAGAAACATCCCAAGATAAATGACCAGGAGGAGTGGGAGCCCTGAGATATGATCTGAAATGTTTTCATTTTCTAGGTTGTTCACACGAAGCAGTAGGTGGCTTGCATCAAACAACAACAAGACATGTGGGCTGCGCTCCGGGGCTCAACTATTTGAGTAACACAGGACTCTCAAGAGAGATGTGCCACATCAATGAGAAAATGTGAGCATGAAGGGGGCTGAGCTTTCATCCATAGTTTAAATGCAGCAGTGGAAGGAGCCAGACGGATGACAGGAGGTAAAGAGTGGGAAAGGAGGGCAGGCAGAGGTGGGGCACAGAGGACAGAACCTGGGGTTCACAAAGAATTAGGGAACCCAACCACAAGGGTGGGTAAGATAAATAATAATTATACAGAGGAGCAAGAGAACAGAGACTATGAAATACAGACAAGTACATCTGGTGTCTCTGAAACATGCACTGTTTTCTTCCTTGGATGATGGTTTGTTGCAATTTGTTTTGGCACCTGGAACCCCAGTCTCCTGCCACAGCCCCCTGAGGGGATATGTGTTTTCCTTTGGAATATGGTTGTGGGTCTCCATGCTATTGCAGTGATCCTACTAAGGTTTTCAGGTTGCATGACATACCCAAGGAATGGTTGTACCAGCCCAATCCTTTACAGTGAGTTTCCAGGACCAAGCAAGGATCTGAACCCGGGCCTCCTGAGTCATGCTGTGTTACTTTATCCACTACACCACAATGGTTCTCACACTGGCTTTGAAAAACGTTGGTGGGATTCCTTCCTCTTCAAAATTCAGTGCCCACCATAATGGGCACTCCTTTGACCCCTGTCCATGGTGCTGACACTGAACTGGGCTCCTTGGCTCTTGAATAGAGATGGGTACAAACACCACATGTTCCCTTCCCCTGCCTCCTCAACCAATTACCTACTCACCAGTTGGAGCACACTCCTCTTTTCCTCCTCTTCAGCTGTTCTGCCAGTCCGTGGCAGGAGCACAGGTTTGCCTGTTCTACCTCCTTGTTTTGAGTAGGTGATTAGCCAAAGAGGCAGTTCAAGGAAGCCTGTGCTCCTGCCAGAGATTGGACAAACAGCCAAAGAGGAGGAGAGGAGGAGCATGCCCAAGCTGATGAGTGGAGGAGGATCCAGCTGGGGAGGCAGGGGAAGGGAATGCACAGCACCTGGGTTGCCATGCGTATGAGCCAACACGAACTTCTGAACCAAGGTTTGTGCCCAACTCTAACCTTGAATGGAGCAAAACACATGTCCCCTAAGCTTCTTACCGATGCACTGTTTTGAGTTTGAGCTCCACTACCACCACCACTCCATGCCTCCACTGGCTGCCTGTTGCTTTCTGGGTTCAGTTCAAACCTTTCCTGATCTTAGGATCTTTAGAGTGCATTAACGGGGTTCTCCCCTGTTTTGCTTCCAGATTCCAGTACTGTACACACTTTTCTGAAAGCAAGGATTACTTCCCCTATTTGCGCCTTTTAGAAAAGCACATGAGTGCCCCTCTCCAGAATGACCTCTCAAATAGTTTTACTGATCATTGTGATGCTTTGAATTGCTTTTATTATTGTGATTTTACAGTGGTTGCATGTGGAGATAATTTGTACCGTACCACTTTGAATACTGTTTGTATTCTACCATTTTTAGCTTGGCTTACATAGAAGAACCAACAAATAGCAACAGGAATATGAGGAGAGCCCTTCTCAAATCAGACTGCAGGCCTTTTTGGTGTAACATCCTTTCACAAAATGTAATGCCACTTACTTGTGTGAGGCACGCCAATGGGACATTTGAGCAACAGAATGTCTTAATGCAGTCCATGACACATTATGCTAAATAAAATGTGCCTCAAGATTCTTTGGACTATTGTTGTTTCAATTTATATACCATCCCATAATCCTAGAGCACTCTCTGGGCAATTTACAACATAGTTATGCAAACAACTCTTTGCCCCTCAATAAACTGGGTACTCAGTTTACCAACCTCAGAAGTTTGGAAGGCTGAGTCAGCCTTGAGCCAGCCACCAGAGCCTTTCAAGATCAAACTCAGGTTGCGAGCACAGTCTTGACTGCAGTACTGCAGTTTTAACTATTGTACCACAGCACTTTTTGTCACAACAGATTAACGGGGCTGCCCCTTGGAAACTGTTACACCTTCAGCTTTAATTTAAGAAAGAAAAAAACACCACCCAGCATCTTCTTTTTTAAATGAACTTTTTCAAATTATGACCTCAGATTTTTAAAACTACAGTACAGGGGTACCCCAACTTAAGAGCAGCTCGACTTAAGAGCAATTTGACTTAAGAGCAGAAAACTGTTGGTGTTTTAACTGCCGCTTTACAAATTTTAGATATGGTCTGCTCGACTTATAACTATTTTTTTTCATTTTTTCATTTTTTAACTTATTTTTTTTCATTTGTTTAGATAGGTACCCCAACTTAAGACTAGTTCCACTTAAGAGCATGCATTCGGAATGGATTAAATTCGTAAGTTGAGGTACCACTGTACTCGCATTCTCTTTTAGCTGTAATGTTGCCACTTAATGCTATAAGATGCCCCTCAGTTCCTTGTTCTTAAACTTGAATATGTTTTAAATGCACTGGGCTGTATATTGTCCCTCACTACTGTAAGCTGCCTTGGGTCCTTTTCCAAGGAGAAAGGTGGGGTAAAAATACTCAAAATTAATAAAATAAGATGTGGCTGCTTGTCAACTGAGGGGCGTGGTGGCTCAGTGGACTAAGGCTCCGAAAACTGTTGACTTCAGTCAGCAGCTCGGTGGTTCGAATCCCGGGTGCCACGCAGTGGAGCAAGCTCCCGCTGTTCACCCCAGCTCCTGCCAACCTAGCAGTTCGAAAGCATGTAAAACGCAAGTAAATAGATACTGCTGTAAAAGGCGCAACTGATTCCAAATTGCAGCTCTTACCATCAACTAAGGAGCAGCTACTCAAAAGCCCAAGAATGTATTTCTTTCCAAAGCAATGTTCTCTTTACTATACCTTCCTGTGTGCCATATTATGAGCAACCAAATACTGACACCAACTAGAAGACTTAGGACCTTCTCTCACCTTGTGTGTGCATAATGTGCCATCAAGTTGGATCCAACTTGTAGGGACTGTTAGGATTTTCAGAAGATTATGGCCTGTAGTGTCAGCACCAGCCGTGAGACTTCTTTCTTCTGTCCAGAATTTACACACAGCACACACGAAGTATCCAGACTCTCACATGGAAGTCTTTGTGCAGTAGTCTGTTTACAGTATAACGTATAAGTGAACAATCTGACAAAGTGACTAGACTTGTGACAGTGAGAGAGAATGAGAAAGAGATTAAACAGAACATGCCTAGGAAGAGGCAAATGGACCAACAACAGAGGCATGACAAGACTGCGACACTGGGTAATCTTTGCCCTTTTTATTTGATCCAATTGGCTACACCCAGTGGACTTTTCCAAATCTTATCCCAATTGCCAAATGAAATGCATGGGCCTTCTGCACCAACCCCCTCCCCCATCGCTGGCAAGGCAGGGGCCTTTGGCCTTGATGAGCCCCATTGAGGAGAGGGTGTGAATGTGTATACATGAGCTGTGACATGTCTTTGGAAGGACTGGGGCAAAACAAACACCTCCCTCCCTTCATTTCGGATGCAGCCTGAGAACATCCAAGCTGCGAGCTTCAACTAAGAAGAAACTGCCTAGCTTTTTTCCATCTTGCCATTGACCTTACATCTGAGAAGCAACTCCTCGCAAATCTATCTTTTACAATGTTATAACCTATTGGTACTTCTCTGAGGAAGGGGTTTCCCCCCCTGAAATATTAGCAACGTTTTAGTTAATTTTCTAGTAGCCTAAAGGTACCACCTGTTCCACTTTTGAATTTGGTTTTTGTGATGGCTACATGGCTCCTCAACTTGTTTTGCTTCAATTGAAAATCGATCAAGTCATGCTGACTCTGTTATGTCTATTTCAGCACAGGACAGCTACTATATGTCTGAAGAAGTGGGTGTGTAGGCCACAAAATGATACATTAAAATATGAAAGTTAGTCTTTAAGATGCCACATGCTTTGTGTCTTTTGCTTTGTGACTTTTGTTTTGTTTTTGTTTTCTTTGATTTTGCCTGGAGTTCTTGAAAAGTCTAACATGGCTACCCTCTCCAGTACAAGACAAATTAACTCTTTATATACCATCAGTGTCCCCAATAGGTTTTTCAAGGTAAGCGAGGTACTCAATGAATGGGTTCACCTATGCCACCCCTGAGCGAGTTTCCATGGCTGAGCAGGAACGCGCACGGGAAAATCGGGTGGTGAACAAGTATAAAAATAAGTAAATAAATAAAATAAATAAATTTGAACCCAGTCCTCTGGAGGCCTAGTACATCATTTTACGCACTGCACTGCACAAGTTCTATTTTCCAGGCAACGTCGCCTCACCTCTCTCATCGTAGGTGTTCTTTTTTTGAAATCTGGTTGAAGCCCAGTCCTGGGGGGATGGGGGAGGCATTCAACGCCAAGGCCAGTATGGGAATAATTGAGCCTCAAAGCTGGCAAGGGAACAATACAGAGCAGTGTTGAAGAGCAGCGGCGGCTGCTGATCTGAAAAGAACAGCAGCCTTTTACAAACGGTTCGTGCGGAGTTGAAAAGTTCTCTGTGAAGTACTGGAAGCAGACGCCACCCGTGACATATACTCACTCCGCTTTCTGAAGCTTGAGTCCAGTGTAGAAGTAGAAAGCGAATGCAAAGGACTTCAGGATGAGCTGGGCTGGTCCTTTCAACTGAGTGAACTGGACGGGGCTAGGCCAGAGAAGACCTGCGTCCACAGGTGCAGGGTGATCAATGGCCCACTTCCACCCCCGTTAAGTGGCAGGTTGGAGTGGCCAAGCAGAGATGTGTCCATTTCAAAGAAAGGCCAAATGGGAAGGGCCATGTGCGCATGGCTTCTGCCTCTTTGTCTGAAGAGCTGGGGTGCGATATCCAGTCACCATAGCTGCCTCGGCTATAATTCTAACATGGCAGCTGTAATGCTACCAGTGTCGTTCCGGACTTATGTCTACAGAAGATGTGCCCGGTAAAATACATCTTGCCAAGACCTTGTAAAAACATAGAATAACTTTCCTGGCAAAATGCGGACTCTGGGCGATTTACAATATAAGACACAAGAAAACAATACTGTATTGTCTGTTTTAGATGTTTTTTAGATTTTTAAATATTTATTGTTTTATTGTGACTTCCGGTTCACAGGGAAGCCATTTGGGGGCCTCCAGAAGGCCCGGGAAGGCCCTCGCAGGCCCGTTCGGGGCAGTGCCAGTCCTGGGGTAAATACAGGAGGCCTGAAACAGGTCTTACCCCGTTACCTCAGGGGGCCTTTTCTTCATATACAGTACTGTGGTCCTGTGATATAGCGGTAACGCAGTATATGAACCACAAATGGGCGGGGGATCACTATATACATATAAATAAGTATTGGGGTCAGTGGTGGGGCTTTAAAAGAGATGAATTTTATGATATTACCCATCTCCACAAATGATGGCTACTTGTTCCGCCCCAGACAAGCTGACAGAGCCACGTGTTGTGTTTATTATACGTTTGTCTTTCTTTTTTTTAACAAATCGCCCAATTGAAGAGGTTTTCAGTAAAGCAAAAAAAAATAATAATAATAATGCTGCATCTATACTGCTTAAATCACCCAATTTAATTATGCAGGTTATTTAATTTATTTATTTATTTGATTTTTTTATACCACACCATCTAACCAATGATTTGCTAGACATTGCTCCCCCCCCCACACTCTCGACCCCCAGTGAGCCTGGTGCTCATTTTGCCAACCTCAGAAGGATGGAAGCCTGAGTGAACCTTGAGACAGCAACCTGGGATTGAGCCCCAGGTCTTGAGCAGAATGTTGGCTGCAGTAGAGCAGTTTCACCATTGGGCCACCAGGCCCTTCAGTTAATAAAGAATCAAAGGTAGGGTTATTCTGGCTGACAAGTCTACATCCCAGCTGATTCCCTTCCCTTCCCTGACCCTGACAACTTATTTTAACACTGGCAATATTGGGGTACGGCTTCATTTTCCCTTTCTCCCTAGGATCCTGCCTGTAAATATTGGAACTACCTTTAAGTTGCCATCCAACGCCTTTGCACAAGTCAGTAAAACCTACTGGTTTGTGGCAGGAAGGCAGCCGTGTGATGAGGCTGGAGCCCAGGGGGAAGGGTTTCTTCCAAGCGGAGCGGCAGGAGGTCAAGAGGATCCTGGTTTGAGATGTCACAAATGTTAAGGAGAGGAACCTTTGGGGGGTGGGGGAGGCATCCTGTCAAGGGCAGCTGAGCAAGAAATGCTCCTGCCCATGACTGGAGTCATTCAGGACCCACAGGAGTGGATGGAGGACAAAGCTAAAGCGGGTGTGAAATAGTTCCTTAGTTCCAACAGGCTTCCAGGCACTTCACGGGGAGACCATGTGTGTGTGTGTGTGTGTGTGTGTGTGTGTGTGTGTGTGTGTGTGTATTCTACCCAAGCCTGGTCACGCCTGAATCCGTTGGTTCCCCTGGTGATCCCCGACAGTCCACTTGCCAAGTGCAGGATATTAAAAAGACAAAGATGCCAAGAATCTCAAGTCAAAACTGCAAGCTCAAAGGAGCATTTCCCCCTTCACCTCCAAATAGCAAGGTTCATGGGATCTACAACACTACAATGCCCATCGTCCCCTGGTCATGTTGGCTAGGGGGTTCTGGGAGTTGTGGTCCAAAAGGTATTTTTTGTTGTAATCTCAAAAGCAATTTGGTAGCTTTTATTACTCTATTATTATTATTAACCACACAGCTAACTACACTGGATTTTGTAATACAAATAACTAGTCGAACGCTTCCCAAGCATTTCGGGCTATGTGATGTACTGGTGAATTATGTGAGCAGATCCCAGTACGATGGCTTTCTGCAGCTGACCGATGGTGACTTTGTCAACTCCAGTTTCTTCTAAATACTTGCTTAGCTCTTTAGACACCGCACCCAGCGTGCCGATTACCACTGGGACCACCTGTACCGGTTTATGCCGGAGTCTCTGAAGTTCAATTTTCAGATCCTGATGGCGGGTAAATTTTTTCAAGCTGTTTCTCGGTGACTCTACTATCACCTGGTATAGCAACATCAATGATCCACACTTTTTTCTTCTCGACAATCACAATATCTGGGGTATTATGCTCCAGGACCCTGTCTGTCTATATTCGGAAGTCCCAAATTATTATTATTATTATTATTATTATTATTATTATTATTATTATTATTATTATTATTATTATTATTATTATTATTATTATTATTATTATTATTATTATCATCATCATCATCATCATCATCATCATCATTCTCTTTATTCAATTTTAAACACAGACCCCCCCCAGCAAACTTCTTTCCCTCCCAGAGTGGTCTTGCTCCTAGATGAACAGTATATAAATTTACATCCATCCATCCATCCATCCATCCATAACAAAAGCATAAAACATTACTCAGATATACAATGTTACCCACAACCCTTGGGACTATGTATATACAATCTACATCCATAGATTAGAATTGATCTTCATTTATCTCATATGTCCTGTCTCTTTCCAAAAATATAATAGTTCTTGTGTTGTGGTATAATTCTTGTGTCAAGGTATAACCTTAGTGTTTAGTTCTAAGAAAGGATTCCAAATGTCATTAAAACAATTTTCCTTCAATAACCCTTTTCTTTCAATCCACATGTCAGTTTATCATTGATAATCAGATTCGGTATCGCCTTACAGCATTCTCTAAATCCAACTGATGCCTCTTTTGCCAATTCCTTGCAAGCATCAGTCTTCCGGGTGTTCACATAATAGTCGTCATCAGTGCCCTTGTTCTAAGTGACTTCTTCTTCTTCTTCTTCTTCTTCTTCTTCTTCTTCTTCTTCTTCT
>JAHTLZ010000074.1:931086-941329 GCA_023846285.1 Phrynocephalus versicolor | reverse complement strand
CCCCAAGTGAAATGAACAGTTCGTAATCTGCAAAATGAGTCACTCCAGAAGTCCTGTGACTTTGCTATGCCTGCCGCATGCCTGCTCTTACTCATAGAGGTGGGAAGTGTTGAGTAAGCCATGGGGAGCTAGAAGCAGGGGGTTAATCTCTACATGCAACCCCCCACAGACACACACGCACACTCAGCTGCATCAACACACAGCTTCTAATGGCAGTCCTGATAGATGAGCCCACTTTAAGTCCAGCTTTTGATCAGCGCGATGGGGCTTATCCCCGGGGGTGGGGGTGGGGGTGAACGCATTAAGCCCCTTGCTTGCTATGGATGTCTGCTGCGAAAGAGAGAAGTCAGGGGTACACAAATCTAATAACAGCAAGGATTGTTTTTAAAAGTGACTGGGGCAGAGTCGTTCTGTCAAACTGGAGATAAACAGACATCTGTTTCTTCTGCTTCCGATTTAAGGGCAGGTGAGTTTGAAACCACTAGGGAGAATTTTCTGCTCCTCGGAGCCTCCTAGACCGCACTGATAACCACTAAAGCCATAAGCCATGACTTTATGTGGAGAAGTGTCATGCACGGTCCACGACAGTGTAAGTAACATCTCTTAAAAAGAAATCTCAGTAGGTGAAGGAGTTTCTGATTCTCTTCTATCGCCATCCTTTCTTAACCCAGGTTGGGATTAAAACCCAGAGGATGCACGAGGAACAACCGTGGACAAGCCTGCCTGTCTCTTGAGCCCATTTTAATAGTCAGCTCATTTTCAGACCCAAACTTTTGTGACTGTTCACTTTGGACCTCTACACACCAACCAGGACAGGAAGGAAGATCCCAAAACACTTAAAAGGAGCAAACGAAACCCAAGAGATGGGAACCTTCTTTAGACAGTCTTTGTCAAGCTTTCCCAGGGACTACATCTGGGTGAAAGATGGAAAAAAGTTTCTCATTAAAATTATAAAAGCCTCGTGGTGTAGTGGTTAAATGCCTGTACTGCAGCTAAAACTGTTCAATCCCAGATAGCAGGCTGGTGGTTGACTCAGCCTTCCATCCTTCCAAGGTCAGTAAAATGAGTACCCAGCCTGCTGGGGGGCGGGGAGGTCATTGTGAACCCTGCATAATTAAACTGTAAACTGGCCAGAGAGTACTTGAAGTGCTAGGGGGCGGTATATAAGCAGAACACTTTAAAAGGTGTGTGTGTGTGTGCGCGCGCGTGCGTGTGTGCGTGTGTGCACACCAAACGTCAGTTGCACATTCAAAGTAAGGGACCTGGGAAAATATTTATTTAAAACAGTGGTTCCCAACCTAGGGGTTGGGACCCCTTTGGGGGTCAAATGACAATTTCACTGGGGTCACCATGAGCCAGTGAAGAAAAAAGGCACAAACGGCTTGGGTCTGGAGGGGGAGGGTTGAGGAAGAGGGGAAAGAGTGAGTTACATCTTAATAGGTTGGAGGGCATGTCAGTCAATGGCACCAGAGGCTGTGATTGGCTGAGGGTGCCTCTAGAGCAGGCATGTCCAAACTTTGGCCTTCCTGATGTTTTGGACCACAACTCCCAGAATTCTAAGCTTAGATTGCCAATGGCAAAGGACTGTGGGAGTTGCTGTCCAAAACATCTGGAGGGCCGAAGTTTGAACATGCCTGCTCTAGAAGGAAGTTCTCTATGGCACCTGCGGCAGTGGCCTGTCCAAGGGGGCTTGTGGCCTCTTCCAAGCAGGGCAAGGGGGTCACCCCAACATGAGGAACTGTATTAAAGGGTTGCGGCATTAGGAAGGTTGGGAACCACTGATTTAAAATATTTTTACCTTGCCATTCTCCCCCAAAAGGCAGCATTCTCTAATCAAGGACCCAAAACAAGCTTTTACGTAGCTTGCCCGCTTTGGTTCAGTTCTGAGTGTGATTTTATAGGGGTACCCTACAATCTTCTGTATCTATCAGGCAAATTGCACCTGACAGCTTCCAGGGGTAACAATTGCTCCTTTATTTCTGTAAACAGGCAACAGGTGCAGAATGCAGAAGCCGGAAGTCGTATCGGGGAAAAATAAACGTGATCATGCCTTGGTGGTTCTTGTTCACCTGCATGGGCTTCCTGTTGCATTCTTGGTCAGGTTCAAGGTTTTGATTCTAGCATGCCAACAAGTCCTTCGCGTCTGAGCCCTGAGTCGTTATAGATCCGAGTGTCTGTCTCAGAACGTCAGTCTGTACCATCCACTCTTCTCAGGCGAGGTATAAAAGAAATGTACACTTTGGCCCTGAACTGACTCAGAATTTTCCTTACCCCCTGCTCTGTTTGGGGAACATTTTGGTTTCTTCCCACCTGATTTCCTTTCAAGTAGGTCCGGTAAAGTCCTAAACAGCTTGGGTACAGGTTACCTGAAGGACCATGTTTCCCCATATGAGCCTTCTCAAAGCAAAGCAAAGCAAAGTGTTTTGCTTATATACCGCCCCATACCACTTCAAGTAGTCTCTGAGCGGTTTACAGTTTTAATTACAGTATGCAGGTTACACATTACCCCCACCCCCAGCAACCTGGGTATTCATTTTCCCATCCTCGGAAGGATGGAAGGCTGAGTCAACCATGAGCCTGCTACCTGGGATTGAACCCCAGATTGTGAGCACAGTTTTAGCTGCAGTACATGCATTTAATCACTGTACCATGGAGGAGGCCCTCCTCTTGGTCCCATTGCCAGCTCAGGTGTGGCTGTTAGGAACACAAGACAGGGCCTTCTGCTTGGTAGTTCCCAGGTTAGAGAATGCTCTCATGAAAGCAGGAGGTTCTTCGGATAAAAAAAAAAAATCCTTCCATCGACAGCTGAAGGACCATCTTTTCAGCCAGGCTTTTAATAACCATAACTGAGTTCCTGCATGCCTTTTTAAAGTTACTTTGAATTAATCTATTGTATTTCAATTAGCCTCTAGTTTAGTTGTTTTGTAATGTTTAACTTATTACGTTTTTAGTTCTGTTCTTTTTAAAATGAGATTCCCCTCATTGGGGGAAAGGTAGCCTGTTAAGCAGCAAAAACCACCACCACCACCACCACCAACAACAAATATGACAAGACATCCCTTTTAGCTACCATAAAAAAGACCAGCAGCAATGTCTACTGGAGATGGGCATAAATCACCAAAATGGTGATTCGCTGTGATTCATAATTTCTCAAGGTTGTGAATCACAAATTTACAAATACTTCTTGAAAAAAACAACAAATCAATGCGTCAGTTCATCTCCCTCGCCCAAGAAAGAAAAAGAACTTGGCCAAAAAACCGACAACAGGCCAAATACTACTACTGCTGCTGCTGCTGCTAGTAGTAGTAGTAGTAGCAGTAGTAGTAGGAAGAAGAAGAAGAAAGTAACAAATCAAAAACTGATTAAAAATTTGTTTCTTTTATTTGTCAGGGTTGTCACTTCCAAGGAAAAAAGACGACAAAATTTTGTCAGATGGGTGATTTCCAGTCAAGTTTGCAATTCTTTGTTTGTTAGGTTGGTTTGTACCCATCTCTAATTTCTAAGAGCTTAGCCAGAAATACTATATGGGAAGAATCACTGGGAAGTGATCTCTCTCTCTCTCTCTCTCTCCCCCTCTGCATGCAACCCCCTCCCCCACCTGGAGGAAGAATTCTATACAGGAGAAAAGGCAGGTTGTGTAAAGGAGAAGACAGAGGTGGGTGGGGAGGTGCCAGGGGAAACCCTCCTGACAGCCTTCTCTTCCGGAATGATGGTCACTCTGCTGAGGATGGAAGAGTAAGAAGAGCAGGGAAGTAGCGGGAGGAGGATCAGAACGAGGAGAAGACAGGGAGGGAGGGAGGGAGGGCGATCCGTACCCCACAGCTATGGGCTGCTGCACCAACTCTCAGGTTGAAGGTCTGAGAGGATAACTACAGCTGGCAGTTTTAGGCCAGAACAGAAAAGAGAGGGGGAAAATGGAAACGACAAGAGAGAGATAAGCAACGGAGCTGAACATCACCCTGGCTAACAAGGCCGGGTCTGTATCGGATCTCTGCAGGGAAGCGATCTGCTCCAAGCTAGAATGACCACAAAGGAGAAAGGGCACAGCACTAAAGACAGAGCATCTAAAGAGGCCTGAGCAGGTGGCTGTGTGGCACGAGAGAATATTCTTGGAATGTTTGCTTCCCGTTGTTTCTGGAACTCGGGAAGTGGCGCTCTCGCTGCAAATCACAGGGCATTTTTGGCTTGGGATGCCTAGAAGTAACTCATCCCTTGGCTCAAGTCGCTAGCACTCACATTCAGGTAAATTACTTGTTTCTTTGTTTTAGTTATTTACAACATTTCTGGCCTGCCTTTCCTCTTAAGAAGGACCCAAGGCAGCTTACGTAGTTAAAATACAATATTAAAGCAAAAGGCACTAAAAAGCAAAGTGCTCTGCTTATATACTGACCCATAGCACTTAAAGCACTCTGGACAGTTTACACTTTATTTAGGCAGGTTACACATTGCCCCCACTGCCAGCAAACTAGGTCCTCATTTTACCCACCTCAGAAGGATGGAAGGCTGAGTGAACCTTGAGCCTGCTTACATAGTTAAAATACAATATTAAAGCAAAAGGCACTAAAAAGCAAAGTGCTCTGCTTATATACTGACCCATAGCACTTAAAGCACTCTCTGGGAAGTTTACAGTTTATTTAGGCAGGTTACACATTGCCCCCACTGCCTGCAAACTGGGTCCTCATTTTACCCACCTCAGAAGGATGGAAGGCTGAGTGAACCTTGAGCCTGCTTACATAGTTAAAATACAATATTAAAGCAAAAGGCACTAAAAAGCAGAGTTATAGCTGCAGCACTGCTGTTCAAGCACTGCGCCAATAGCACATTAAAGAAGGTAAACAAAAGCAACACCCAAGCAGTAAGCCACAACAATCCGTTTAACAAACCCCGCTCAGGCCCGAAAGAAAAATCACTCTGGTGGTTGCGCCTTTCTGCCAAATTTGCAAATTTGCTGCCCAAGAAATTTGCAAAGACATCTTTGGAGGGTCTTGTTAAGGACGTTGTTGAACCCAGTGCAAATAACGCTCACCCATCCCTACCAGAAGTTTTGCCCACACGCCAGGGCGTAATCTCTTGTTCTCCAGTCAATGGGAATCTTCGTGCCTGAGGTTCCCTCCAAGATATAAACAGGGTGGAAGAATCTGGAACTTTTCCCACAGCCTTCCACGAGAGCAACACTTCTCGGCAGGCTGAGAGAGACGCGTGGGCGGGCTCGTGGGCATTTTCAACCCCGTCAGAAGCAGCCATGTGTTTGCCAAGTCTTAGTGATCACAAGAGCAGAATGAGAACATATTTATTCAGAAACAAAACAGAACACTTTGGAGACGCACCTCCTACGCAGGAGAGGTGTTACACATGGAGGAGACAACTTGAGAAGTTTCGCGGGACCATTTCCCGCTTGCCCAGAATCATCTGGAGATCATGCGGACCACCAAAAATGTTCCAAAAGGACCCAAAACAGAACTGGGAGCGGTGGCTGAATGTCCACATCCCCTTACAAAACAGGAGGGTTTGTGGGGCAGGAAGAATCGAAGATGTGTTTTAAAGACTTTGCATAAAAAGTGGGAGCAGAGATTGGGCAAGGGCCAGCCCTACCCCATGGAGCCCAAGGGAGCTCAGTCAACCCTCAGGACCACCCACTCTTGTGTTCTGTGCTTGGGAGACAGATCAAGGGATGGTCTTGAGACATCTTCAAGCTAGATGGTAATTGAGAATAACATCTACAGTAAGACCTCTGCATTTGTAGGGAGCTGGTGTGAGCCCCACCCCCACTGATACCCAAAAAATTGTGGATTACAATATAAAAGCAAATACAATCCGTAGCATGGTCTCTGACTCCTTCTAGTGTCCAGTTTTGGTAACTTCATGTAGCACAAATATATTGGGGTTTTGTCTTTTTCTTTTTTTATTTCTTCAAACCACGGATAAGTGAATCAGTAGATAAGGGGGTCCGATTGCACTTGCAAAACTCACCAAGAAATGTAATAATTTGGATGTCATTCAGCTTTGATTGGCTATTTACTACCTGGCAAGTTAAGCACCATTTATTCCAGCTTTAGGATGTGGATGGATGACTTTCTGTGTCTTCTCTGTGCCCCACCATCCAAAAAGGAAACTGAAGTGGAAAAAATACATCAAGGGACTGCCTCCTCTTCTGGAGGTTGAGTGGAAAATTCCAACCACATGACACCAGGGATGAGACATTTAAAAACACCCCTTGTGAAGAGGTCCATCCGGAACCTCAGGCGATCCCCCACCCATGGACCCCTCAAAGGGTGCAGAAGACGGTAGTGAAAAGGAAGTATCTTTATTAACATCCACTTTTGGAACTGTAATAACCGCATCAACGTTATTAAACTTTCCAGCCAAACCCTCTTCGTAACTCGGTGAGGCCCACACGTCCATTTGTAATGTTAGTAGTTCTGTGGGCTGGGAATTCTCTCGAATCGTTCTGCGTTGGTGGGTCTCCTCAGATACGGCCCCCAACTGTTGCACAATGTCCCACAACAGGGGTGGCAAGCCCAGTCCACTGTAGGCTCTTTCCATCCGGCCTGTCCATGTCCCTTGGTAGGGGCCCTCTTCCAGGGACCCACCACCACCCAGAACGAGGAGACCCGCCACTCCTCTGCTTCCATTGGGTCCTTCCATACTTCACCACTCTGTTTCCACCTTTGAAGCTCCTCCCCTCTCTGTGCTTCCTTCCTCCTTCACTAGGGGCGTTTATACACGACCCCTAAGCTCCGCAGCAAATGGCTGCAAGCTCCGGAGCTTAAAAATGTTTCCCCACCAGCTCCGGAGTTTGCAGACAATTAAGTGCGACCCCGCCCACCTAAGCGTGACCCAGCGCACTTTTCTTGTACCTGCTCTTGGGAGGTGAAAAATATTTGATGCGGACGTGCTGGGCTCTCCTCGCTTCTTTTTGTTTTTGTTCTTTGCCTCCTGCCCCTTTAAGAGGAACCAGCAAGTAACGGGGGGAGTCGGAGCAACTTCCACGGCACTCGGAGGTAAGAGTGCATTCTTTTCTCCCCTTTTTTCTCCCTCCCCTCACGCAGCCAGCAGCCAGGAATCCGGAGGGGGTGGGAACGCAGGGAGAGCGACAAACCCCCAAGATCTCTGGTCCGAATTTAAGGGACCAGCGGATCTTAGGGGTCATGTAAAAAGGCCCTTGGAATCCCTCCACGGTATTATCACCCTTGACGACACAACTCATTCACTCCCCACTTTGTTGCGGTCGGTCAGTCTCGGATGTGGTGGTCATTTTTCCTAGCTTAGTTAAGACCACACACACCTCCAAATCCCCTCTCACCGGCACAATAGAAGACAGCCTGGGTGCTGCCTTCAGGTTCCAGCCTCCGGCACTCCTCCACACGCAAACCAAATCACCTCAAGGAATGTGCCTGGCAAATCTCAGCTGTGATCATTTAGGGGCAGAATATTTTACCCTCTGCCAGAAGAAGTAAATTTTATTCATGAAAATTGGCATTGAATGTTTGATTTTCAGTAGTCTACATGAAGGTACTGCCTAGACTGCATTGTACGGAATCAAAGAGTGAATGAGTTGGAAGGGGTCTACAAGGCTGTTGAGTCTAACTGGCAGCTCAAGGCAAGAATCCAAATAAAAACAGATCTGACAGATGGCTGTCCAAATTTCTCTTTAACGCCTCCAGTGTTGCAGAGCTCACACGGCCTCTTGAGATCATTGGTTCCGTTGTTGTACTTCTCTAACAATTTAAGACGCTTTCCCCTCTGATACCCAGTATAAATCTGGCTTCTTGTAACTTGAGTCCACTGTGATGTATCTTGCACTCTGGGATGATGAAAACAAATCCTCACCCATACAGGTACCTCCACTTTTTCAGGGTCACAGTGTGTGTGTGTGTGTGTGTGTGTGTGTGCGTGCGTGTGCATGCACTAAATGCTATCAGCCTCCATCTGACTTACAGTGACCCTAAAAGGGCTTTCAAGGTACAGTGGTACCTCTTAAGCCAAATGCCTCGTAACGCAAAAAAATGTAGGAAGAACATAATATTCTGGGAATAGCCAAGCTTTGCATGACAAAAAGCAAAATGAAAAGCCATTCTGCATGTACCTAGCAGGGGAAAAAAACAGATATTTTTGTCTATATTCTAGCGTCCGGAATGGATTCATCTGTTCCCAATGCATTCCTATGGGAAACCATGTTTCATAAGACAACATTTTTGCAAAACAAAGTGACCTATAGCCTTTGGAACAGATTAATCCATTTTATTCATTCATTCATTCATTCATTCATTCATTCATTCATTTCTAGACCACACCAATTTTCCCTTGGGAACTCTGGGTGGTTTACACGAAAGCAATCAAGCAAAAGTCAAATATAAGTCAAATATAACAAATAGAAATGATCAAAACAAAACAGATACTAGGCAAGTGGCAAAAAGTGACACTTTTAATTAGGGATAGGCACGAAATGGTCAGCATGTTTTTAAAAAAAATTATTTATCTTTTCTCGTGCTGACCAGTTGGCCCTCTTTTTTTAAAAAAATCCATGGCAGGCCGGCGGTGTTTTACAGAGGAAACAAAACAGTTTGTTTTAATGGAAAAAACAACCGTTTTGTTTCATCTGTAACAAAATGCTGCTTCATCATTTTGTTTTGTTTCGTTCCATTTTGTTTTGTTATGTGACAAAATGATGAAACAGCATTTCGTTTTTCATTTTGAGCCCATCCCTAGTTTCAATTCATTCCCACGGGAAACTGTGTATCATAAGACAATTTTTTCTTAAAATAAATTGATCCGTAGAACAAATTTAATTTGTTTTAAGAGATACCACTATAAATGAGATCTTTAAACCGTGGTTTTACCAGTTCCACTCCCCCAGTCAGTTTCGATGGCTAAATAGGAATTCGAACCCAGATCTCCTGAGTTCTAGTCCATCCCTCTATCTACTACACCATTGGTTCCCAGCCTTGGGTGGCCCAGGTGTTTTTGGAGACCAACTCCCAGAAACCACCACGACTAGCTGTGCTGGCCGTGGGTTTCTGGGAGTTGTAGTCTAAGAACACCTGGGCAAGCCAAGGTTCAGAACCAGTGCTACTACATCCTCTGAGTGCACCAGATAAAGGTAGAGGGCCTTTCAAGACAATTTTTAGCATTTTGGGGTGGGGGTGGGGGAATTGAATCAGGTTCTAAATCTGGGTGTGAATTGTTTGCCATAGTACAGTGGTGGCAAACCTGCAGCACTCCAGATGTTTTGGACAACAAATTCCAGCATTCCAAGCCTGTACTGCCATTGATAAAGGACTGTGGGAGTTGTGGTCCAAAACATCTGGAGTGCTGAAGGTTCACCACCACTGCCGTAGTAGGTCTTTTCATGTAGAAAGGCAGTGTAAAGATATCTGAATAAAGAAATATATCTAATTTGTGTGCCAGAGTCAGGCTAAGCTACAACAATGTCCATCAAAATGTCTGTACTCCCCTCCTCCCTCCCCACACAGGAGAGGACGCTAAACTGTACCTGGCACAATTCCACTCTGGAACAAGATATGCTTTCCTAAGCAAAACATGGGGGAAAACTCAGGAGTTACTCTTCAGGTCCTTCCAGTTTCACCTGGAGGACATTTTCACCGGGGAAAACACACTGGTGCCCTGCAAATCCTGGAGGTGTCTTCCTTCCACTCCAAACCTGAGCGAGAAACTCAAGTAAAAAATTGTTTTACGAATCTATTATGGGATTCCCTGGCCAAAAGGTGTGAGGAGACGTGTAATACATCCTGCTGGTGAATGTTCGCAGAGTGAAATCTATTGATGGCCTATGTTAGTCCGCCTGCTAGCGGATTTCACCCATGGGAAAGGTTGGGATTACGCCTGGCGCTCTGAGGAGCTGTTCTCCTGACCCACATCAACACAGTCACTTTCTTTACGTGTAGAATTTCCTTTCTACCGTTTGCTGCCACAACTATGTCAGACACCCTCCGCTCTTGTCGTTTAAACATCAAATAAAAAACCTAGCTCTTCGGGATGACTCTATCCTTAACTGACGTATCTGTATACAATTGTTCCACTTCAGTTGATTTGGTTTGCATTTCTGCACTTTTGTATTTTCTCTATTTCTGCAAAACAACAACAACAACCCACAATATTTTGTTTTATCACTGTGTTTGCTTGCATTTTAAAATGTATGTTGGCGTTAATTTGACTTTGATATTTGTTTTTCTGTTTACTACTACTACTACTACTACTACTACTACTACTA
Source organism: Phrynocephalus versicolor (assembly GCA_023846285.1). Lineage (NCBI taxonomy): Eukaryota > Metazoa > Chordata > Lepidosauria > Squamata > Agamidae > Phrynocephalus > Phrynocephalus versicolor. The sequence continues at coordinate 931,098 of JAHTLZ010000074.1, read as the reverse complement.
CTACTACTACTA
>JAHTLZ010000074.1:920107-931076 GCA_023846285.1 Phrynocephalus versicolor | reverse complement strand
GTATTTTTGCAATATTTTACACTGCCCAGAGTGGCCTATGGGCCAGATGGTTTGCAGTTTAGAAATCAAATAAATAGTCAGGAGACTAGAATATGTTTATATATTTTAGGTGCAGCCAGGAATCAAATAGCAAGAGAATGGAAAAGCGAAGAAGAACTGTCGGTTGATGACTGTTTAATAAAATTACAGGAATATACTTTATGGGATAAACTGACAAAATCATTAAAGGGAGAGTCTGCAACAGAATTTGAAAATCACTGGGGTGATAATAAAGAAGTATTTAGAAGTAAGGTGGGGGAAAATAAATTAAAATCTGAAATCAATAGAATGTTGTTATAATAAGCATAAGAATTACTCTCAGTTATGCATATATCAGGCCTGCACAACAGGTAGCCTGCGGGCTACCGGTAGCCCACGAAGGGTTCAAAAGTAGCCTGCTGGCCACCAATAAAAAAGTGAGGGGATAAGTTCTCCACCCCTTCCTCCCCCACCCCAAGGACCACCACTGCCCCAGCAAAGTTCTGGGTCTGCCAACCCACTGTCTCAGCCAAGCGGGAAATTCAAGTGCCATGGTGTGGTCCCCTCCTCTCCCTGCTGGCCAGATGATTGAGCAGGTGCAAGGGAAGTGTGTGCATGGTGAGCCTTCCCATAGAAATGCATTGAAAATGAACTAATCCATTCTGGAGGGAACAGTTCTGGAGGGAACAGATGTCAATGTATTCCTACGGGAAACTGCTGCTCTACTTACAGTTTTTTTTAAACTTACGAGCATATGCTTAGAATGGATAAAATTCGTAAGTAGAGGCATTAGTATAGTAGCCCTCAGGCACTTTGGGCCAGAAAAAGTAGACCTAGGCCTGTTCAAAGTTGGGCAGCCCTGGTATATATGATGCAACACATAGTGATTCATTCTTTTTATTTAAAAAGAATTGTAAAAGTTAGGAATGTAAAAAAAGACTAAGCAAAGGTATTATTATATGATCAAATAAACTAACAAATGAAAATTAATACACAGGAAGTTAAACAGAAGCAAATATTTCCCTGAAAACAGGAAATAGATTGAACTGTTAAGTTGTAATGTATTGTCTTTTAATGTATTAATAAACTTAGAATAGAATAGAATAGAATTTATTTACAGTCCTTAGACCAAGTTACACATACAGTGGTACCTTGTATAACGTAATTAATTGGTTCCCAATTAAATTACGTTATACAAATTTTTCGTTATGCAAATTATCATTTCCCATAGGAATGCATTGGAAGTGGATTTAATCCGTTCCAATGCATTCCTAAAGGCCCCGCCAGCCACCTCCCGTTCCCGCCTCTCTCTCTCTCTCTCTCTCTCTCTCTCACTCACACACACACACACACACACACACACACACACACGGGCGGCGGCGGCGCTCCCAAAGGCCCCGCCGGCCCGTTCCCGCCTCTCTCTCTCTCTCTCTCTCTCTCACACACACACACACACACACACACCTACCTCCGGAGGAGGCGCCGCGGGGGCCGAGCGGGGGCCAGGGGAGCCCAGCGGCGAGAAGGGGCGCCCTCCTCCTCCTCCTCCTCCTCGGCGGGGCGGCTGGAAGCACGTGTTGGACCGGGTCTTCGCCTCCTCGCAGCCCAACTTGTGCTGCTCCTCCACAGCCGAGCCGCTGGAGGCCGTCACCAGCGAGGGCGGATCGGCGCTGCGCCGCTTGCGGGAGCCCCTGCTCCACCACCACCCGCCCCCGCCCCAGCGCCCCGCCCCCGCCCCAGCGCCCCGGCCCCGCCTCGGCCTCGGCCTCGGCCTCGGTCTGCTCCTCGCCCGCGCCGCCGCCCAGGGTCCCCCGGGGAGGCGGGGATGGGGGCGCCTCGGGCGCCCGAAAGGAGGAGGAGGAGTCCGGCGCGCCCCTCTCCCACCAGTAGAGCTCCTCTCTGCCGGGCACCGCCTGCCTGGAGCAGCTGCTGCAGGAGTCGCCCAGCCAGGTCAGGCCATCCATGCCTGGGGAGGAGGGGAGGGGAGGGGGAGGGAGAACATGGGGCGCCCCTTCCCCCACCAGACGCACACGCACACACCCACTCAGCCCCGTTGGCAGAGAAAACAGGGAAGGGGGAAGGAGGGGGGGCAAAAAAAATCCGTTGTACGGATTTTTCGTTATGCAAGTATTACGTTGTACGAGGTATGACTGTACAAGTGGATCAGATGGGGATTTAACTGTTGTAAGATATTTTCGTAAGTGTCTATGGGGTTCTGATAGATTGGCTGGCTTCCCATCGGATTGCATAAGCCAATCGGGTTTTCCAAGGTTAAAAGCTGCTTCAGATTTTGTGCCAGTTTGGATGACCATCTTACTCGGCAACCCACTCTTTCTAATGCTGAAATTTCAGTGTGGTATCTGGGCTCTGTATCTAAGTTTCTGATATTTAAGTGAAGACACAGAAGTAGGGGGAAATGGTCTCCCTCTAGATAAGGGAGCACTTGGAGAGTTTCAACCATATAGAGGAGATCCCTGCATACCAGGATATAGTCTATTGTGCTGGCTTTAGATGCTGCCATGAAACTTTATTTTAAAGCAAACAAACAAATAAACTCCCTGACTGAGATGGCCCAGATGCCAAAATCTCTCCCATGCTGTATTTAAAAGGTGACAGCGCCACCTGCCACCCCCCCAACCACTGGCACTTATTTTCAGGGGTAGGCCTTCCCTGCATGGCTATAGTTTCTGCACTGCATCAATGGCGGCGACGAGACAGCGGCATGAAGGCTTGAGGGCAACAATGATTTGAACCTCAAGCTTTGCTGCCTCACATTTCCCAGTACCCTGAAGAGGGAAGGGAAAAAGTCTCTTGCATGGTCCGAATTCCTGGATAAAACTCCACCAAAGCCACTCACCAAGATGGTTTCCACACGGCAACCTCCGATTATGCTGGTCGTTTTTTTCCAAGGAATCAATTGAGACACTGGCTTTCAATGAATGATGAAGAGTGGCTGTTCTTTGCTAGCCTTTGGGATTTGAAAAGTGTTTGCCCCTTAATTTACATCCTCCTTCAAGGAGAAGGGCCTAGGTCTTGCACCCAAAACCCCATTTTCGTAGAATCATAGAATCATAGAGTTGGAAGAGACCTCCAGGGCCATCCAGACCAACCCTCTGACATGCAGGAACCACCATCACAGTATTTCCGACAGGTGGCCATCCAGCCTCTGCTTAAAAACCTCCAAAGAAGGAGACTCCACCACCCTCCTTTGGGGCAGAATCTTCCACTGCCGAACAGCTCTAACTGCCATGAAGTTCTTCCTAATGTTCAAATGCAATCTCTTTTCCTGTAGTTTGAAACCATTGCCCTGAGTCCTAGTCTCTGAAGTCATAGAAAAGAAACCTGTTCCCTCTTCAATATGACAACCTTTCAAATATTTAAACATAGCTATCATATCCCCCCTCATAAACATTCCCAGCTCCCTAAGCTGTTCTCATAACACATTTCTTCCAGACGTTCAACCATCCTGGCACAATTCTGGAATGCTTGAACTCTTGGATAGCTCCATGGTTAAGATCTCATGTGGGACGGGATGGGGGCTCTTGATTTAAAACAGCTTGGTACTTTTCAGCCAATTAATTGTTTGACAGCCTTCCATATGGAGAAGGAGATAACACCCACCGGAATTTCTGATCCACTGTTTCCAAACTTTGCCGGGCAGTATCAAACTGTTTCCAAATTTCACTTTGCTGCCACTTTGTGAAGTCTGGAAACAGATTGTCAAGGATCTGTGTAGGCGTTAACTTGTTTAACATCCTGGATGCATAAAAACACTTGTTCCCCACATGCTGAGAGTTCTTCCTTTTTCTTCCAGATTGGCATTCACAAGAAGCTCCCCATTCCTCCTAGTTTTCACCCGTTTCTGAGCCAAATTCACGGTCCCGGCATAAGGGACGAAGAGTCGATGTCAAACTGGACTTAAGTTGCATTGGCAACTGAAGTCACATAGCCTCCTGATGTGGTATCAGGAGACAGATATCTAGTCTCGTACACTCCCAGAGGCATTTGGTGGGGCCACTGTGAGATACAGGGAGCTGGACTAGATGGACCTTTGACCTGATCCAGCATGGCTCTTTTTATGTTCTTATGTAAATTAAGCTACTGTCACAAAACAGTAGCTGTAAAGCAAGCTACTGTCACTAAACAGCACTTTGGGGTTTTTGGGGTGTTCTCTCTTATCCACAGTTTTGTTATCCATGGAGAGGCCTGGAAACAATCCCCAGTGGATATGGGGGTTCCACTGTACATCTGAGTATTCTGTACCTGGAAAAACTTGAAAAGGGTTGCTATAAGTTAGAATTGACTTGACGGTACACTATTGTTGCTGTTGTTTTTGTTGTTTCTGAAGGAGTGGGCTTTGATCTACATTGCTCACCCTGGACTATATCTGTGAGTTTTTAAAACGCTGCAGTATTTTGCCTTTCTCTTCACTCCACTCACCTCCTTTTTCAATTTCTGCTGACATGTTGAGGCAGACTAAGAAACTGCATTGGATGTGATGTGATACCCACCCACCCTGGGACTCCAAAGAAGGGAATGAGACTCTGGGATCTAATGAAGATGGGCTCGGAACAATTCCAGGCCAGGCCCGGCACGAGCTTCAGGCCTGCCTCCCCGCCTTCCCGGCCAGCTTTCCAAAGAGGCTTCTTTGAATGGCTGAAGCTGTTCCTTCAGGGGCTGTCAAGACGCGACGGAGGGGAACGATGCTGTACCTTGCACAGCATGGACACACCTTGACTTGTCTGAGTTTGGAAGGAAGGAGGCTGTGGATGGGAGATCACCAGGGGACATCAGTCACAGCCCATGGGGCGAGAGGCTTAGTCTATGGTAGCACAGAGGCTTTGGCTCCAGATGCCCCAAGTTCAAGCTGCAGCAGCTTCCTAACCAGGTGAGGCAAGACTCCAGGCAGCCCCTTCGATGCGCCACTGGTAGCTGGAGCTAACAGTATTGAGGACCGGACTCAGGATAAAGGAACTTGCTCTCGGCCCATGATTCAGCCCCAAGTGGTTGGGACCTTGGCACTTGCTAGAGCACCTCTCTCTGTAAGATTTACTATCAGATCATCTCAGGCTGTACTATTGTGGGTGGCCACCCTGAGGCCAGGGATGTTTTGGGCTTGGCCACACCAATAGGGAGTCCACGGCCTGTGCATGTGGGATAAGCTCCCTCCCTCGGGCCCTTTAAGAACCTAAGTGGAAACACTGCTACATAATCAGGTGTCCAGGTCCATCCTCCTCACATGAGAGACGCCTTGAGCCCTTTTGTGTCCATTCCAATTGATCCGTTGCCTCCATCTGCAGGGGTTTGCTTTGTGGTATTGGCATGTCCAAACTTCGGCCCTCCAGATGTTTTGGACTACAACTCCCACAGTCCTTTGTCATCGGCAATCTCAACTTAGAATTATGGGAGATGTGGTTGAAAACATCAGGAGGGCCGAAGTTTGGAGATATTGTGTTCATTTTCCTATGTTGCTTTTGCTACTTTCATTTTTATACATTGTTTGTGTTCAGTGTTGTCTTATATGTTCCTTATATCTTCCTTTGTAAGCATCCTAAAGTATGGGTATTACATGGGTAGGCTATAAGTCCAATTAATAATAATAATAATAATAATAATAATAATAATAATAATAATAATAATAGTAGTAGTAGTAGTAGTAGTAGTAGTAGTAGTAGCAGAAGAAGAAGAAGAAGAAGAAGAAGAAGAAGAAGACAACTAGTCAAACCTACATAATCCATTATAAAGGAAAACAAAAGGAAGTTTGTCAGTCAACACAATATTTTATTTAAGAATAAGAAGCAAACAAAAAAAAAATTTTCAAGTGCTGAAGAAATGGGTCTTGAACTCGATGCTCCTTCACTTCCAAGGTTCCCAGGGTGTTTATTGCTTGTAGTGGATTGGTCTCCAGTGATATTTAGGAGGAGGGGGAGGAGGGGGTGGTGGTGGTGGTGGTGGTGGAGGAGGAGGAGGTGGAGGTGGAGGGGGTGGTGGTGGTGGAGGAGGAGGAGGTGGTGGTGGAGGATGATGCCATTTACGATGAGGTGGTGGTGGCGGCGGCGGCGGCGGAGGAGGAGGAGGCGGTGGTGGTGGAGGAAGCCATTTATGAGATGGAGGTGGTGGTGGTGGTGGTGGTGGTGGAGGTGGTGGTGGAGGAGGTGGTGGAGGAGGTGGTGGTGGTGGTGGAGGATGCCATTTAGGAGGAGATGGAGGAGGTGGTGGAGGAGGTGGAGGAGGAGGAGGTGGTGGAGGAGGTGGAGGAGGATGCCATTTAGGATGAGGTGGAGGAGGAGGTGGTGGAGGTGGAGGTGGAGGTGGTGGTGGTGGTGGCGGCGGCGGCGGCGGTGGTGGTGGTGGTGGCGGCGGTGGTGGTGGATGCCATTTAGGAGGATGTGGTGGTGGTGGCGGTGGCGGTGGCGGTGGTGGTGGTGGCGGCGGAGGCGGTGGTGGTGGATGCCATTTAGGAGGATGTGGTGGTGGTGGCGGTGGCGGCGGCGGTGGTGGCGGAGGAGGAGGTGGCGGCGGTGGTGGCGGCGGCGGCGGCGGCGGCGGTGAATGCCATTTAGGAGGATGTGGTGGTGGTGGCGGTGGCGGCGGTGGCGGTGGTGGCGGTGGAGGTGGTGGAATACAACATATATTTGAGGTATGTGCACAGGCACAATTTGACGTAGGCCTCCAAGGGTATGAGCATGTTTTAGCACAGTGTCCATAACAACGGGTGTTGCAGTGTTGTTTATTGCCTAAGGGGAAGAAAGCCCACCAATATATTTGAGAATGCTTTGGAAATCAAGGGATAAAAGCTTTGGCCAACTCACTGACCTTTGAAATGACCTAGCAGGCTTAGCCACCATTAAACCAGCCTCAGATCAGAAAGGAGATCCCACAGATATGGTTTGACCAGAGCAAGTCTGGACCATGAGTCCTCCATATGGAATTGACACCCCCTCCCTCCAATTTAACAGGTTTAGTTTCCAAGTATCAAGATCAAGCTGTTGAGAAGAAACACATCCCGCCATCTTTCGGAACATCATGCTAACTACACTGCATTTGATAATATACACTCAGTGTGATTATATCACAAAATCTTCAAGGGGACTAAATGCTAAATCATCTTACTGCTGTCCTGATGAGAGCAACTGTAGGAAGCCATGTGACATACGAGTCAATACTTTTATACCTCTCCGATACCTAATATTCTCTACCTTGTAGGATTTTAGAATGCTCTTGCACAGTTCTTAATTCATTGGGTTCCAGGAATGCATTGCCAGTATTTTCTCTTCGACAGAGAGGAAGGGACCCACTCTTAACTTTGCTGTCTTCCTTTTTTCACCCTGTTTTTAAAAAACTGCACATCCCCATCTCTAAAGAGGGCAAATAGATTCCCTGTTTGACCTACCAAAACGTGGACCGATCAGTGAAAAACAATTCACTTCCAAAATTGTAGCAAATGATTTTCCTCTTCTACAGGGATACAACCGAAGTATGGTGTTGCTGTTGTAGCAGCAATACAATAGGAATAGGAGCCCACTACAATGACGTATATCCTATTGATTCAATGGATCCACCCTCTTAGGATTAGGAATTGGATTTCAACCCATATTCCCAATTGCCCCAAAGTAGACCATAACATTCTCCACCATGACCCCAACGTTACCTTCCGTGGCCACAGCTGCCAGCAGGACGACCACCAGGGAGAGGAGAACGGCCTTCATGGTGGCAGGAGTCTGGTGGGACCTCTCCAAGTGAGTCCCAATGTCAGATGATCCGATGAAGGGAGAATCAGAAGATCGGATAAAGAGCTCGGACAGGAGCCCTGGTATTTATGGAGGGTTGGATGAGCAGGGAGGGAGGGGCCGAGAGGTGTGTGATGCATGGACGTATTGTCTTGGGACACGATGGTGGCATGCTGACCCAGACAAAGCCTGTTAGCCATTTGTGTATCACTGGGTAGAATAAAGTTGTTTCAGCGCCATCTTGCCCCCAGTTCCTCGCAGGGGCCAGATGCCGGAACAAGATCCGGGTCTACAGTTTGGAACAGATGAGATGGATAAGAGGTACCTTAACAGCCCGTGAGATCAAAAAATGTCAAGCACACCTTAAGAGAGAAGAATGAGAAGAGATTGAGATACAGATTAAGGCCTTTGAAGACCACAGAGCCAGAAAGACCTGAACGAGCTTTCCATTTAGAATAAACGGGGGCTGTGAATATCCGGTCTGCCACAAACCTCAGTCTTGATCCTGCACAACCTAAGAGGAAGCCATCAAAAATTTAGCCTGGAATTCAGTCCTGTATGTCCTTCCAAACCTGGCAAAACGGACAGATATTGCTCTCCCGGGGTGACCAAGAGTGGCTGCTAGAGCCCATTGGAAGGCTTGGTGGATGGCCATTTTAGTAAATATCAGGACAGTCTTAGAAGCTGGAAGGGACCCAGTGGACCATCGAATCTCTCCCTGGTCAAGGAGGCCCTGTAGAGAACTGAACTCCTGTTCTCTGGGTCTGCAGAAACAACTGGGCTATGGTGGTGGTGAAGAAGTTGCATCTGCCCAGAGTTATCCAGTGGAACTGTCTTCAGCAGGGGCCCAGAAGAAGGAAATGTAGATCCCCTCTGACAACTATTGCCCCATGGTTTGAGGAGAAATCACTCGGATCCACCTTGGTTGGGATTTTGTGCTTGGCACGAGTCTTTTGGATCTATCTCAATGGTTCTCACCCCATGGGTCCTCAGATGTTCCTGGACTGCAACTGCCAGAAATCCCTTCCAGCACAGCGGGTGGTGGAGGCTTCTGGGAGCTACAGTCCAGGAACATCTGGGGACCCATAGGTTGAGAACCACTGATCTATCTTTTACCTTTTAATGTTCTAAGATGCTCTTCTAATTCCCTGTTCTTAACTTGAATATGTCTTAAATATTCTGGGCTCCAGATTGTCTATCATTATTGTAAGCCACCTTGAGGAGAATGGTAAGCCAACTTTCTGAGGAGAAAGATGGGGTAAAAATATATTTGAGCATTTTTACCCCATCTTTCTCCTCAGAAAGTATATATATGTATATATATTTGGCCTCTGCCTGTCCACTAACAATGGGTACGTTCTCATTTCTGCAGCCTAAAGATGTGGACCGGATCCCTGGAGAGTTGAAAGACATCATGTGTGTCTGGACCCCCTGCCCTTCCTGGCTCATAAACGTTTGTGTGGGGGTTGTGGGGGTGGTTGAATTGGTAAGAGATGAATGCCTCAGTCTGACAAAGCAGGATTTGGGCATGCTTTAAAAAAGCAGTGGTAAGACCAGTGCCACAAACAGTGTCCTTGAACCCCATCATATTGGATAATTGCTGGCCAGCCTCCAGTGTTCCACCCTTGGGCAAGGTATTGGAGTACAGTGACCCCTCGCCATTTCGCAGTTCCGGCATTGCGGTCCCACTACATCACGGGACTGCAGTACTGAAACTGTGGGGGGGGGCGGGTTGCTCCGCGCAGCCCTCCCACACCCCGGGAAAGCCTCCGGCGGATCACTTTCCGTGCCCCCACCCCTTCTGGCAGGCCGCGCCGGGGGGGCGCAGGGAGCGATCTGATCGCTCTCCGCAGCCCCCCGCCCCTTCTGGTATGCCGTGCCGGGCGGGGGGCGCCGGGAGCGATCCGATCGCTCTCCGCACCCCCCGCATCTTCTGGCAGGCCACGGAGCCGCGTGGGTGGTGGTGGCGGGGAGCGATCCGGTCGCTCCGTGCAGCCCTCCCACGCACCCCAGAGAAGCTTCGGTGCCGTGTGAGCGCGCTGCGCAATCGCCCCCACCCCTCGCCCCCCCACCCGCTTCTGTGTATCGCGGATTTTTGTGCATCACGGGTGGGGTGGGTCCCTAACCCCCGCGATTGGCGGGGGGTTACTGTATCAGGTAACTTCACAGCTCTTAATGTTCATCCAGATCCATGAACTAAGCCCTATGAGGACAGACTGAAAGACTGGGCAGGTTTAACCTTGAGAAAAGAATACTGGCAGGAGATATGATAGCACTTATCAAACAAGAACATAAGAACATAAGAAGAGCCCTGCTGGATCAGGCCAAAGGCCCATCTAGTCCAGCTTCCTGTATCTCACAGTGGCCCTGCCAAATGCCTCTGACAGCGCAGAAGACTAGATATCTGTCTCCTGATACCACTCCCCTGCATCTGGCCTTTGAAGTACCCTCTTTTTAAACCTGGAGATTACACATTGCCACCATGGTTTGTAATCTGTGATTAACTTTTTGAGTCCATAAGTGTTTTCTTTTGAATGTTCTCACTCTCCCAACCCTCAGTTTGAGTGGATGTCCCCTAGCTCTGGTATTTTGTAAGAGGGAGAAGCTGACCAGGAAAAAAAAGGTTGATTTGTTTGCAGAGCAGTGCTGGAGGAGATCCCTGAAGATACGATGGACTAATAGAAAAGTGATCAAGTGGCTGCTAGAGCAAATCCGGCCTGAACTGTTTCTGTAGGCAAAACATGGTGAAACTGAGGCCGACCTACTTTGGGCACGTTATGAGAAGGCAGGATTCTCTGGACAAAACTACCATGCTGGGAATGGTAGAAGGCAGCAAGGAAAGAGAGAACTCAAATATGAGATGTATTGACTCCCTAAAAAGCACTATAATAAGTTTGGGCCTGGAGGAGCTGAGCAGGGCTGTTGAGAGACAGGACATTATGGAGAGCTCACATTGATATAAATGTGGGATCTCCAAAGGGTCCTGTCCATAACAGCCATGAATCAGAGGTGCATTAACAGTAGAGGCGTAACATTTCTGGAATTTTTGAAGCCATGGAGTGGGGGTGGGGACATTGTGTGTGTGTGTGTATGCGCGTGCGCACATGCATGTGCATAAAAAGCAGTGGCGTAGCAAGGTTTGGGGGCGCCTGGGGACAAAGTTGGTTTTGCGCCCCTCCGGCCTTCCCCAACCCCATTGCATCCAACCAGCAAGGGGGGGG
>JAHTLZ010000074.1:896975-910107 GCA_023846285.1 Phrynocephalus versicolor | reverse complement strand
TGCAAAACTCACTGTTTCAGCACATCTGAGGTTAAAACACCATTTCCTTCTGAATTCACACAATGATCCAACAAGGAAAAATAACCAACTAGCAGCCACTTCCGTCCTGGCTGGTGCACTGGGTCAGAATGACCCTCTAAAAGGGTGGATATCTAAGAGCCCTGGAAACTAACTGGGAACTAATTATTTTGCTAGTTTTTCCTGCATGCCTGTTGTTTGTTAGGCAACCTAATATTAACATAAGGATCTGTCTTTCATTCAAACCCTTGTTTCCTTCCTCTGTTGCTTTGAGGCACCATACACACACCAGAACACTCTCAACCATGAAGCCTGCTGTCCTTCTTTTCCCTCTGTTTGTCATGTTCTTCCTTGCTCTAACAGGTAAGAATGGCACATTTATTTTATTTGGGAGAGGAGAGCAGGAGAGATTTTTTTTATTATCTTGGTTGGCAACAAGAGTGCCCAGATGGGAAAATGGCTGCTTTGTGCTCTTGGACCTGAACTAGGAGCTCCATTGGCGAGGCACCTTTTTCCATCAGCACACCTGATCAGAGGGAGTAGGACATTTTCAGGGAGGTGCAGTCTTGTGTTTTGGGTTTGCAGCTCTGAGAATTCGTCCAAAACCAGAAATCTGGAGATGTCAAGTAGGAACAGACGGTTTGGGAACTCCAGTGACACCTAAAAAGCCATCTGCATCCACTGATACAAAGTAGGCAAATTGGCTACCATCACTCATATAATCTGTTAATATTTTGAGTTGGTGTCTTACCTAAAGAAGAGCAATGGTTGGGGGTTTTTTGGACTACAATTCCCATAATCACACAGCAAGCAGCACGGTCACTCTGTGCCTTTTCAAGGATCAGAAATCAGGTGGGACTAGGACGTGGGGCAATGGTCTCAAATTACAGGGAAAGAGATTCAATTTAAACACTAGGAAGAACTTCATGATAGTTAGAGCTGTTAGGGAATGGAATATGCTGCCACGGAGGGTGGTGGAGTCTCCTTCTTTGGAGGTTTTTAAGCAAAGCCTGGATGGCTATCTGTCTCGAGTCCTGTGATAGGGGTTCCTGCATGGCAGGGGTTTGGACTAGATGGATCTTGAGGTCTCTTCCAACTCTATGATTCTATGGGACTTCTTGAGAGTTGGCTTTTATCTCATTGGACTAGTGGTTTTAAAAATGGAAATCAGTTAAATTTCAGAGGCGTAAACTCGTCTCAATGCTCTCCAATCCCAGAATGGCATCCAGAGAAGAGAAGGAAGCCTTCACAGTGCAGTGGAGTCATTCAAAAAGAAGACCATGGTCTGCATTTAGGGCTTTATAGGGTCAGCTGGTCTGCGATTGGTTGATGGGAGTCAGCTGATGAGACAGTCAAGCCAGCTGACACTGCATCCTAGAGTGTACCCTTGAGACTAAATCTTTCTGAGCTGCAATAGACCTGAAACGGGGATGATGGAGGAGATATACTGACACTCAATGCAACAGAGCTTGGGAAAACTTACTTTGATGGACTACAACTCCCAGAATCCCCCAACCATCTTGGCTTCAGTTTGGAGGATTTTAGGAGTCGCAATCCATAAGGCTCTGGGAAGTAACCTTTCTCACCTCTGAGCCTGTTCACACCAGGTGTTGTTATGGCATATGGATCCTCAATTGCTATGTTTGGGACCAGAAAAAAAAAGTTCTGGTCTGTTTGTGTTTTTACTTTAAATGATGTCATCCTTCCCCTTTAAGAGCTGGCCTGTATCTTTTTGGCACCGGGAGAGGGCATGCAGTCTTTTTAGGGATGCAAAATAGCTCTTTGTTCTGCTTTCCTAGACCAGTACTGTACCGAGAGTTTGAAAAGACTGCACTGAACATGAGAAGTGAACCTTTTAAGCACCAGCCAAATAACACCAAATTTCACAACGTGGACAGTAGGCCCGCTGCTAAACTGCCCTCAAGCCGACCACTAATCCCATTGCTGGTACAGAAGTCCAGAGTACCCTGCCCAGAGTTCCCTTGGGAAGATGGGCGGGGTATAAATCTAATAATAAATAAATAAATAAATAGAAGTCGTGCTGAGATATTTTTCCCCATTCAGGTGGCAGGCGGCAAACAGATACACAGATTTGCATTCTGCAGGAAGGTTATTGCAGAACCAGATGCAACGAGACCAGGGCCCTCCTGGAACTGGATCTCGGGAGCTGCAGGAATGGAGCGCAGAGATGCTGCCGACCTCAGAAACTGGTAAGGAAAATGGTGGCCCTTCCAAAGGCAATTTCTGCTGCCTTTGAAGCTAGAAGTCCTCATTCTCTCTCTCTCTCTCTCTCTCTCTCACTCACTCACTCACTTCTATAATGCTGACTTAAAGCCTCTATCACACAACCACTAAATGCAGATGATAATAAAATACACTCTTTCTTCAAGAGCGGTCACGTGACACTAGATGAACAGTTCCCACCCCACAGTAGTATTTTTTTGAACCTCTTTTTTTTTGTGTCCCCATTTGCCAAATGCGTATCAAAGTGCTGTTTTGAAAAACTGCTGCAAAACGGGTGAAACTGACTTGTTTTGAAGTTCACATGACCTCTGCTTTGCATCAAAATGGGCCTCAGCAAGTGAAGTAATTTGATCAAACCCCTAGCGGTGGGGCAGGAAGATGTGCTTCGGGGGGGGGGTCGTGGTCGAGAGGGGTGTTCAGAAGATGAGGCTGGCCGTGGCGGGCACAATCTTTAGATGCGAATTCAGTAAAGGAAAAAGGCGCATCTAAACCCTCCACTTTCATATGCCAAGATTAAACGTCTCTAAATAGTGAAACCAATAAATAAAAATTAGAAATGGGCACGAACCTTGCCAGTTCGTTTCTAGTCTAAAACGGTTTTTGGTGCTTCAAGCAGGTGCCCAGTCAGGGGGAGCATCTCAGTTTCCCTAATCCTCCAACCAGATTTGGCGGGCCTGGGAAGTGGTGAACACCTGTTCAGCCAAGAAACAAACCAGCACAAACCCCCCGAACCAGTGAATTGTGCCCCTCTGTAATAAAAAGCCCAAATAGGGAAGAAAAAAGCATACACGTTAAACGTAACTTACTGTATTTTTCCATGTATAAGATTTATTTTTTTTTACTAAAACTGGGTATTTGTACACGACCCCTAAACTCCGCCGCAAATGGCTCCCAGCTCCAGAGCTTAAAATTGTTTCCCCACCAGCTCCGGAGTTTACAGAAAATTAAGTGCGACCATGCCCACCTAAGCGCGTCCCAGCGCACTTTTCAGGTACCTGCTCTCAGAGGGTGAAAAATCCCAGATCCGGATGTAACCTAGAGTGCCGGGCTCTCCTCGCTTCTGGTTTTGTTTTGTTTTTGCCTCCCGCCCCTTTAACAGAAGGAATCAGGACGACGACGGGGCTCGGGGCGGCTTGGACCGGCAGACGGAGGTGAGTCTGCATTCTTTTGTCCCCTTTTTTCTCCCTCCCCTCACGCAGACAGGAGCAAGGAAGTGCAGAGGGGTGGGGACGCAGGAAGAGCAACAAACCCCCAAGGTCTCTGGTCCAAATTTAAGTGGCCAGTGGATCTTAGGGGTCGTGTGAAAAAGCTATTATAGAATAGAATAGAATAGAATAGAATAGAACAGATACTTTATTGTCATTGTACATAGTACAACAAAATTGAAAGCTATCCCAGGTGTTAAAAAAGCAAAAACAAAAAACAAAACTAAAATTAGAAAGAAAGAAAAATACATTTTAAAGGCAAAAAGAATTAAAAGCACTCATATACCTCCATCACAACTCTCCAAGTTCGCACTGTTTGGTTGCAGCATTTACGATGGTTATGGCTCTTGGATAAAAACTATTTTTAGTCTGTTTGTTCTTGTTTTTATTGCTCTGTATCTCTTGCCCGAAGGCGACAGTACAAACAGACTATTTCTGGGATGAGATGAATCCTGTAGAATGTTATTTGCCTTTTTAAGGCAACGGGAACTGTATAGTTCTTCCAGAGATGGGAGAGGATGACCAATGAATGATCTTATACATAGAAGCAAGCCATTGAGTGAACTGCACAGTAGACTGGTTATTTCGGGCTAGAAAAGTGGTGTGTGTGTGTGTGTCATCTTATACATGAGGTTGTCTTATAGACGAAAAATACGGTAGGTGAGGATTGCTTAAATGTCTCTGGGCACAAGACAGTTTCTAACATCCCCTTAAAAGAAGGGAGGGAAGCGAAACAAAAGACAGAACAATGGAAGTAGTGAAACAATGAGAAGGTGTCATGTGAGGTGTAATTAAAACAAACGTGAAATTCAAGATTGCATGATACATGGGCTGTTCTTTCAAGAATGCACTATTCAAACAGTGTGTGCATGATAGCCTGGCACTGGATTCGGACAGACCATGTGTTCTGAACTAAATCCGCCTGATTCAGCCTCATTTGTATGAGGTCTAAAATAGAATGGGGTCCCCACTCCCAGATTTAATAAATTCCACACAAACTTGGCCCAGATTTAGTGAAACAAATTTTCAAATCAGTTGGATCCTGGGTACAAATCACTCCTGCCTGTGAAATGTGCTGGTGTGTGAGAGGAAGCAGACTTAAAACGTCCATAAGGTGCAATCTCCTGAAATGAGCTGTCTGATGATTGGCAGGGTTTGCTCACCTCTTGAAAGCAAAACTTAAACAACAACAACAAAACGCATGTTGGTTTTCCATGGTGTTGACTTTGCAAATGTATAAATCCGTTCAGATGGAATCAGATGGGCCCCAGCCTGCTCTGCTGCAGTTCAGGATACATGCCAAAGTTCCACCTTCAAAACAAATCAGGGACCTTGCACGGTCTTCATGTAGAGACCTCCATCCCTGGATAGTACAGGGCAGTGGGAGGTCATAGTCGATCAACCTTTTGGGAAATGAGCGAGCCTGTGTGGCTTTGGGTAAGCTGCACAGCCCGAGGGCGACTACAGAAGAAAGGAGTATTCTTGAACTAGAAACTGAAGGGTCACCGTCATTTGGAGTTGATCATATTGAGTTTGAAGGGACCTGTAAGGCCATTGAGTCCAGCCCCTGGCTCAGTGGAGGAATTCAAATCAAATTACAGCGGACCCTCGTATAACAAACGGTTTGTATAACATAAAATCTGTACAACATAAAAAATTCCGGAGATAGGGGAAATTTGCTTAACAGAAATCACCTATGGGGCAAATCCGTACAACATAAAAATGGTTGCGATCAGGGATTACTCTGTTTTCAATGCATTCCTATGGGAAATTTGTATAAAGGAAAATTTGCTTAACAGAATTTCATTTGGAACACATTAATTCCTTCCCCCAAGGTACCACTGTATATCGGACAGATGGCTGTCTGCATTTCTTTTGAATGCCTTCAGTGTTGGAGAACTTGCCACCTCTTGAGGTCACAGGTTCCATTGCCGTACTGCTCTAACAGTTAGGAACATCTGGCTTCCTGTAACTTGAGCCCATTGTTGCGTGCCCAGAACTTGGGGTGACTGAGAACAGATCCTGTCCCTCCTCTGTAGGACAGCACCTGAGGGGGGGTATGATTGAGATGTACAAAATAATGCAGGGCACGAGTAAAGTGGATAGAGGGACGCTCTTCTCCCTCTCACAGAATACCAGAGCTAGGGGACATCCACTGAAACTGAGGTTTGGGAGAGTGAGAACAGACCAAAGAATTTTTTTTTTACCCAGCGTGTTGTTAGTCTGTGGAACTCCCTGCCACAGGATGTGGTGATGGCATCTGGTCTGGATGCCTTCAAAGGGGGATTGGACAGATTCCTAGAGGAAAAGTCCATCACAGGTTGCAAACCATGATGGAGATGTGTCATCTCCAGGCTTAAAACCGGGGTATTTGCAGGGGAGTGGTATCAGGCGACAAAGATCTAGTCTTGTGCGCTCCCAGACGCATCTGGTGGGGCCACTGTGAGATACAGGAAGCTGGACTAGATGGGCTTTAGGCCTGATCCAGCATGGCTCTTCTTATGTTCTTATGTTCCTACATTAATTTGTTGGCATCCTTCTTAACCTTGGAAGGCACACAGTTGTGCAGTTTTGTAGACTGGAACCCATTTTTTCCAGATAATTTCATCCACTTCCTGTTGCCCTTTAGCTTTCCTTGCCACTGGAGGATGAAGATGAACATCCATTGTAAGTGCATCCCTCCATCCTCGGGAGTGTTCTTCACAGGTGTGACTCAGGTAAGACAAAAGGGGTCCCTCTCTCAATGGTGGAGGGCTTGATTTCCATGCCAAGGATCTTGACTTTCATCTCTAGTGTCTTGGTGGGGGTGGGGAGATTCCTGTCTGGATCTTGGCACAATTCCTGCTCATTTGCCCTCTCATTTTAGGTGGGAAATCTCAGGCTCCCCAGATATTTTGGACTACAAATCCCACAATCCCCTTGATGCCGGTGACATTGACTGGGGTTGAAGGTCCCAGGCATCTCTACGGCCACTAGGCTTGTTGACTGGGGGATTCTGGGAACTTCGACCAGTTCTGCTCAGTACCACCACACAGATTATCCCCTCACGTTAGCACTCAGGACCAGCTGCCGGGGAATCAGTGTGGACAATTTTTGTGGAAGCTGAGTCCACAGATCCTGGTTTTTACTCTTGAAGGCAGACCTGGAATGAAGCCAATGACAGGAAGTGTCAGGTGGCATACCAGTTTGGGGAGCAGAGTAAGAATGGGTTCAAGGGCTAGGATCCAGTCACAACACAGCCGTGCAGTTGATGGGGGAGGGGAGGGGATGTCTTACCTCTGAGCAAACTGGAGGATAAATTCCAAATATATCAGTATTGTATTGTATTGCATTGCATTGCATTTATTTATCTATTTATTTATTTGGTTTATATACAGTACCGCATCATCTGACCAAAGGTCATTCTAGGGTGGTTTACAAAGTGCAAACATAAATAATACAATCAGTTATACAGTATACAAAATCCATTATACTGTATAACTAAATACAATCAACATAATAACCATAATTGAATCAAAGAAATATAGCAACATTGTGACAAAAATCTAAAATAACATAAAATTGCCTTGTGTTGTGTTGCCTTGTATTGTATTCGTACTGTTGGAATTTTTGCACCCTCAGATGCTGCCTCTAGTTAATGTGGCTAGGAGGGCTCCTTCAAGGCTGAGCAACTGTCAATTTACCCGATGGTAACCATTAACCAATAATTCATTACATGCTTCTGATTTGAAAGAGAGCACTGCCTCTCTGCTAAGGGCCTTTCTCCTCTCTGGAGTCTGTTGGTAGTTAGCGAGTCTGTTGAGACCTGTTGCTGAAAGTCAGTCAACCATGTTTGTCAGTTTGTTGTTTGATCAGTAAGTGAATGCAATTTTTTTTAAAAAAATAGCACTTTTACTCTTGTCTCAGAGTGAATTATTGAGACTGTAAGTGCTACTCGATGAGAACAAAAAGGAGTGAGCTACTCTGGAGAACATGAAGCAGTTCTGCTGTGGAAAATCCTGCATTTCTGTTGAGAAGCTAGAGGAATTTAACTAAAAATTCAAAACTGTACATCAGCGTCAGGGACACTCAGTATGATGTAGTGGAGAGAGTGATGCACTAGATGCAGGAAGCTGGGGTTCAAAACCTTGCCCAGCCATGGAAGCTCACCCAGAATATGGAACTGGTAAAGCCACTCCTTAAATATCTGACTTGCCCTGTCAGCCCTCTTTAGGGTTGCTGTCAGGCAATGTTGACTTGACAGAACGGAACAATAACAACATACTGTATTACACAGAACATAATATATTGTTATCGAATAACAAACCATTTAGTCCAGGCATGTCCAAACTTTGGCCCTCCTGATGTTTTGGACCACATCTCCCAGAATTCCAAGCCTGTATTGTCAATGACAAAGAACTGTGGGAGTTGTGGTCCAAAACATCTGGTGGGCCGAAGTTTGGACATGCCTGATTTAGTCTATTTGAGAGACCTGCAAAGAGCAGCAGGAACGATGTCACCCACAGTGGCCAACTGCCGCTAAATTGTAAGATTTCCTGTGTCAATTGCAGGTTATGGACAACTTTATGCCATTGCATGCGAGTTGTGCACCACTCAAAAATGAATCAAGAACTCTCTAATTAGCAGCAGTCTCCTAATGCCAATGATGTCAGTCTGCCTACCCTGGAAAAGCTACATATCAGGATACTGGCCCTAATTTATTATTTTGTATTAAAGTGTTATAAATCAAGGGAACAGGTAGGCTTCTAGATCTTAGGTCTCATCATGCCTCAGCACCGGCTGTGTTGATTCAGGCTGATGGCAGTTGTAGTCCAACAATAGAAAACCAGATGGCTCCCACCTCTGTAATTAAAGCCTTTGTTGAATTAGTGACCTGATCCATATACACCGGAGGTTCTCAGCCTTCAGTCTCCAGATGTTCATGAACTACAACTCCCCAAAATCCTGGCCAGCACAGCTAGTAGTGAAGGCTTTTGGGAATTGTAGTCCAGGAACACCGGAAGATTCTCTCCGCCCCCCCCCCCCCGGCTTACATCACCAAGCAGTTGTCATTTTTTTAAAAGGCACTTCTCCAAGTCTTACTGCAGCTTTGCGTAGGACAGCAGACTGCAGAAGTAAATTCATTAAGGTTGTGACTGAGTTTGGATATCAGGGGAAGCTCAAAAGTAGAAAAAGGTTTCTCAGGAATGTGTCACAATATTGGACAGAAAAAGAGGAATTCTGGAAGTTGTAGTCCAAAAGTTAATGTTTCAGAGCTTTGCGTCATCCTCTTGAATTGGCTGAGATGGGTGTGTGTGTGTGTGTGTGTGTGGGTGTGAGGGGGGGGGAGAGAGAACATGCTTGCACACAAGCCATATAGGCAACTCTAAAATGACAGGCTGCTTCCCTCTAGTGTTCAGAGGAACAAACACCATCATAACTAGAGATGGGCACGACTTAGCGGTATTTCTGTTTCCGTTTCCGTTACTCGGTTCCGTTACTCTACGGAAACGGAAACGGGAATTACTCCGCCAGACTTCGAGCTCGAACCGACGAACGAACAATTTGGTCTGATTTGTCGTGCTTGTTACTTGCATCGCGCGATCGCGCGCGATGCCAAGCGGCACAGAAAAAAAGTTTTTAAAAGTTAAAAAACCCGGTTCCCGGCCAAAAAGCAGGCGGAAATATGCCTGCCGTGCCTCAGGGCACCTACCAGAGGGGTGGTTTCTGGAGGTCCCCGCCCGGCCTCCCCCCCTCCTCCGTCCTGGGATGCTCTGGTGTGGTGGATATGCGGACATAATCCCTGTGTGAGTTATATTTCCCAGAATCCCCCAATCAGCATACCCAGCACTTCTCTGGGGGTTATGTTTCAAGACATTGCATGTTCAAGTCCTGATTAGTAAGCAGCACATACCCAGGTTTTCTAAGATGGGGATTTAATACAAGGGCAAAATGTGATGCCTATATACTGCCCCATAGTGTTTAAAGCGCTAATTATGCAGGGTACACATTGCCCCACCCTCTCAGCAAAGGTACTCAATTTGCGGACCTCAGAAGGATGGAGGGTTGAGTCAACTTCGAACCGTCTACCTGAGCAGCCTAGCATCAAATTCAGCTCATCATGAGCAGAGTCTTCCCTGGAGTACTACAGTTTCAACACCGTGCTGTGAAGTTCTTTTGCCAAAAATGACTTTATTGAGGATTGTGAATGGGTAGCACTTCAGATGCTGATAGCAAAGCTTCCATCATCCCACACCATCCGCTACGTTGGGTGAGACTCAAAGGAGATGTGGTGCAGCAATATCTCAAAGGCCACAAACTGCCACCCCATTGGATGTGTGTGTGTGTTGTGTCGTTACAGTCGTGACCAACTCTTCGTGACTCCATGTCCATGGAGTTTTCTTGATACTTAACTATAAATATATAATAAGATATATCTATTAGTACATTAAATTTCAGGATAGGCATAAATGACTGTTTGGTTAAATGGTAAGCATTAGAGACTGTTTGTAGGATCAAAGTAAAAACAAAAGATTTTCCTTTCATTCCCAGAGTGAGGGCGTGGTCGCTCAGTGGACTAAGGCCTCCGAAAACTGTTGGCTGCAAAGTCAGCAGCTCGGCGGTTCGAATCCCGGGTGCCACGCAGCAGAGTGAGCTCCCACTGATAACCCCAGCTCCTGCCAACCGAGCAGTTCGAAAGCATGTAAATGCAAGTAGATAAATAGGTACCGCTGTAAAAAGCAGGAAGGTAAAACAGTGTTTCCTTGCAGCCATGCCTGCCACGTGGCCATGGACTTGCACAACACTGGCTCTTCGGCTTGAATACGGAGATGAGCACCGCCCATAGAGTCAGACATGACCAGCATGCATGTGCGGGGGAGGGGGGGAACCTTTACCTTTTTTCATTCCTAGAGTAGCCCATGGAATTGCTTTTGTTCATGTTGATTCTATATCCTGAACAGAGCTCACAATAAAATGAATGTTGAAACTCTGTGATTCATCCCGAGACTGCCCTCATTCCCAAACAGCCCAGTTAGACCTCCTGGGACTGAGGTCAGTTTTACAATTTGCAGAAATTCACCAGGTTCAGCTTTCCCAATCCCTCCCATTCTCTTTCAGGAGTTCTGAATAGTTTACAATGGTTAATGACACAGGGACCATGCAGGGTGGAAGGAGTAGATGAGCGGATGAATATTGGGAAGGCCTCTTTATATCTCTGGTCTGATTATTCCTATAGGTTGTCAAGTCTCGGACAAAGAGTCTTGGGGAACAGTTTTGTTAGGCCCTGGCTGCTGGGAAATTCTGGCAGTTGTAGTCCAAACCCACAAATCTGCATACCTCTACCCTCAACAGTTTAAATATTGGGAGGCTGGGAGGCAATACATAGTGAGAGATGCATATCTGGAGTCTCACGATGCCGTGGGTTAAATGCAATCAAGACTCCGCTTACAACCTGGGTTCGATCCTGAACTCACGTAGCTGGCTTGAGGTTCACTCAGCCCTCCAGCCTTCCAAGGTCAATAAACTGAATACCCATCAAGGTGTGTGGGGGGTGTAATGTGTTGCCTGCATAATTGAATTGTAAACCACCCAGAGAGTGTAAGGAATTTAAATTTATGAGGGTCCCGCCAGCGTGCCTTTTTGCTGCTTGGGTCGCAAATAAACACCCAGTCTGAGTCAGGAGACGAGAAAAAGGATTTATTGACTGTCCAGCCAGGGAGATCTGACCTCGTGTGGTTCACGGGGTGAGATGTCCACCTAATCATTGAGAGGCGAAACATTTTATAGGGTTTTTCATTCTTTGTCTTGCCTCAATTGAGATTACATCATACAAACACCTGCTACATACATCAAATACTAATTGACACTTTTTAGCCATTCATTTCCATTTCTGACATCCGCCCAAAAATTCCAACTGGCACGTTTGATCTACAGCCCTCAAAAAGGGAGGGTAGAATCATCCCTTGCAAAGGGAGGGTAGAATCATCCCTTGCGTCCTTGGGCACTTTGACATTTACATACACCAGACACTTTGAGATAAACACCTTCCTGGTACGCCTTGAACATTAATTGCTCGTATGTGATCTTCAAGGCTTGGGAACTTAATTGGATCTTTGTATCCAAAATTGCCTTTGCTGACTTCAGCGAAAGTTCCTTTCTAGCCGGAAAGACTTAACCAAAGATTTCTTCGTAGGAATAATATAAAGAATATACATGTGGGGGGCTTATTAATCACTACTAGGAATAATATACTTATATATGTATATAACTTGTGTGGCTATATTTGCAGGGTATAGCTTATAATGTATTGTTATTGAATACATGAGGTTTGTCAACGTCTGGGGGCTACTAAAACAGCTGTACACGTTTGTTCATACCCTTCACTAGTGCTTTAAACACTGTGGGGCAGGATATAAGCAGCATGCTTCGCTTTGCACATGGCAGTTCCGAAATCAAACCTATTTATGCTGTTAACTGCCCAGATTAGCTAGATGGCTGCGGTATAGAAATAAAATAAATGAATAAATAATAAATAAATAAATATTCATGTGTACTCAGCTTGGTCGGTAACATAGATTCTGCACAGAATCGCAGCTGTGGTTTCTTGTATCTATTAACAATTCATGTAGGACTATGCAAAAAAGCTAACCTTGGCATTTTTAAAGCAATACAAGACAGACAGACAGATATTTAGCAATATTTCAATGAATTGACATTTGTCATGCTTATCCTTTCAGGGCCTCAAAGCAACCATCTTGGTTCTTCCATCACCATCCTGTGCTGTTTCCCCCTCAAGCCTGGATGTCTGCTTCCCCACTCCCAAAGGATATTGATTGCACCCTTCTTGTGAGAAATAGAAGCAGCGGAGGAAATAACAAACCGTCTATTAATCCATGTTTTGGTTAATTTTGCCTACAGTGAAATGAGTGCCAGAACCCAGCTGCTTCTAGTTCTGGGCTCATTAAGACACCTCTCTGATACTCAAAAATATTTTTCTTGTCTTGGTATGTATTTATTTGAGTTCTCTGGTCTCTTTGTCCCATGAAAGCCCTTGATATATTTCTGGATTTTGAGAGGAACATGGCATGGCCAAAAAAATGTAGCATCATTTCTCATGGTTGGCAATGGATTTTTTAGGTGGCTTTGAAATTTTTTGACACACACACCAATATTTTGCCAAAAGCTCCTCCTGGCTGCAGCATGGAGGGGGAAATGTGACTCCATGGGGTGGAAAATCCCACAATAAGAGATAAAAATATTTCTCCCTCCCTCTCTTTTTATCTTCAGGAGAGTCCTGTGAAATAGGTTACAACACAAAAGCAGGTTTTATTCATATCAATTTAATTGTCTTCTCTCCATGTTGTCATTGTTCTTTTGTATTTCACCTGTCATTTTACTGTTACCTGCCTTCAGGACCATTTGGTGGAAACCAGTGGAGGCAAGTTGAACAAATAAAAACAATAATAATTGTAAATATTTTTGACCTGGACTTAAGACAGCCTATATATGTGGTTTATCTCCTCGCTTTACACCTTGGTGAGGAAGGGCCGGCCGGCTGAGAAGTGGGACTGGCTCAGGGTAACTTAGTGAAAATTAAAACGAGAAGTGGGAGGAGAGAGGAATTAAATGTGTAATAAGGAAGAAGAAGAAGAAGAAGAAGAAGAAGAAGAAGAAGAAGAAGAAGA
>JAHTLZ010000074.1:806352-885524 GCA_023846285.1 Phrynocephalus versicolor | reverse complement strand
ACACACACACACACACACACACACACACACACACACACACACACACATGCACGCACGCATGCACGCACGCGCACACACACACACACACACACACACACACGCACACACACACGAATAACAAATCAATGAACCAACAAAACAATTTTTTTCTTAAAAAAATTCATTTAAAATGGAACGAAACAAAACGAACCTTAAAACGAACCGGACCAAAACGAATTGCCATTTTTTCAATTCGTGCCCATCTCTACTAGATAGGTATTTGGTTTATCTATATTTTCTGGTAATGTGCCTAATAAAACAGCAGGTGTTTCCTTTTTTTCATTATTTGTTATTCACACCATCAGGGAGTGGTTAAGCCCAAGCCACCTCTTCTTTCTCTCCCTGGAACAGAGGTCTTCCTGCCAGTCTCTCAGCGCTCCTTTTGGCTTTCATTGGCTGTGGCTGAAGGGAAACAAAAAGGGGCAAAGGAATCACTGAAGGTATTTAGGATTCGGTGAGATGTTTGCTTTCTGCAGATCATGGGGGATTCCCAACACACATAGTTTCCTTATCCACGAGACCATGTGTGCCTTACGAACTTGACCGTTCTCTTTTGGTTTTGGCATTCTAGCCTCCTCGCATGTTTGAGGCTGCCACTCACATGAGCCCAAACCAGATTGTGTGGGCTGGAGGTGATGGATGGCACCTCCCAATACCTCTGGCAGACTCTCAGTCTGAGATAGAGACCAAAAAAAAAGTTTGTTTTTAAAAAGAAGATCACAAAAGAAATCTTGAACCAGACGGTGCATACACTCGACAAAGGTTCTCCAATACAATCTCTACTCAACCTACTGTAAGCTAGGACCGCTAAGATTTTAATGCCCTCCATGTCTTCCATGGTTGCTACCAGTTGCAATGATATCAAGCCCATTAATAATAGTAATCATATGCATAGGTGTCAAGTTTTCCCTGGCGGGAGGAATGAGGAGTAATGTGTGTGCACGCGAACAGAAACACAAGCATTCACACGCACTGTTCACCTCTCCCACCACGCTGAGCCGCAGTCCCCCCTCTACCCAGTCCCCGGGGATAGCTCAGCCGGGATGCAGCTTCCTTGCTCACCGCCTGATCTTCATTCAGTTTCTTGCTCTTTCTAGCCAGCACCTGAGTGGCAGTTGCACTAGGGACCGCTGCCCCAATGCTGCTCATCCTGCCGCCTCCTCCTTCCCCACCGTCACCTGCCACTGGCTCTGAGACCGCATCACCCCCGCTGCTGAGTCACTCCCACTTGCGCGGGTGCAAGGCACTGCGGCGCCGAGAGCAACACTTCTCGTCAGGAGGGGCCATGCCATGGGTGAGCCCGGCCCTACTTGGAGCCACACTAGCCCGCTGCCTACCCAGCTCTGCCTCTGTCCATCCCACCAGTGAGTGGGTGGCGGCCAGGCGAGGGAAGGAGGGGCGGCCAGGGAAACCAACTGGCGCTCAGCAGGACATCCTCCTTGGTTTCTGCCTCCCCCTCCCATTGGCCAGGTATCCCTGCTCGGCGTAAAAAGCCTCCCTGTCAACCACCACCACCCGGGACATTTGTGGGAAAATAAGTGTTTTGGGAAGACGGCAGGACAAAGGCTGGAAAACGGTAATGTTCCGGCCAAAATGGGACACTTGACAGGTATGATCATATGACGTCACTTTGATACAGTATTGTCTTCCAATGACCCTGTTCAGGGGGTGTGGTCCTTGTAGACAACGTATCAGTGGGCCTAACGAAGGCATTGCTTGCCCTCTTCTCCCTTGGTTTCTTGCAGCTTCATTGGCACCACGGGCACCATCATTATCAAATGCAAAGATCTGCGCATTATCCAGCTCGACATCCCGGGCATGGAGGAATCGTTGAACATTGCGAGCTCCATCGAGGTAAGAGTGGATGGGTGCCTGGTTACCCAAGAAGGAGAACTTACCCAAAATCTTGACCCTCTCCCACAGAGATTCTTGTCAGTGGCTGGAGACCGATTACCTCTCTAAAGCTTATCGAGCAGATTCTGGGCAGGAAGCTTGTTAAGTCAGCATTCCGAGGGTGGGAATTAAGAAATTCTGAGCCATCAACACAAATGTGTAGGCATTTGTAGCGAACCTGGATTTTAGAAACCTCTGCCACCCATCATAAATGTGACATGACCTGCTTCCTTTTCCGCTGCCACCATTTTCAAAGCAATTATGACTTGTCTAATAAATAAATAAATAGAGACTAACACTTGCTATAACGTTTCAAAATAATACTGTAGCTTATTTAAATTACAACATAAAGGATCATCGAGGCATACTCTTCACTTGAGGCCTTTATTTCCTTGTAGCGTTATGTCTAGCATTATTATTATTTTTTTCTCTTTAACTTTAAAGACAGTTCATATTACGTTTCAGTTTGAACCCTAACTCCTCCTAACAAGACGCCATCCAGTCCCTATCTAGACCCTATCCAGACCCCATCAAGGCCCTGTCTGTCATTTCTATGCATACTTGCTTATATACTCCTTAGCCCCACCTACAGATGATTTTGATTGGTTAAACAAATATCCCTTCATAAATATTCATAGCTTAGCCTTACGTTCTGTTCCAGCATTTATGTATAAATATATTCATTATCCTCTGTCTTTTCCTTTTAAAGACGTCCTCTTTCTTGTTTGTGGGGAAAAAAGCATTGATGGTGCCCAGCAAATGCGTACTTCTTGTGACCTTCTGTTTGTGTGTGTGTTTGTGCAGGCTGGTACAAACACACACAAAAGTCTTCCTGTTAGATCACTGGAAGGAAATAAAGATCCTTCTCTTTGTCCTTCAAATCAGCAAGCCTGATCACAGTGAGCATATGATGTCAGACAGCTCTCATTTTGCATAAAAGCATTCTAGTCAAAATCAAAGAAAGACCAAACAAAAGACAAAAAACATATATTAAAAACATATATGTATAAAAGCAATGTGTGTGGTGGTGAATTGGACAATGGGAAGGATGAAAAATCCTATGGAAGGGTGCCTTAGCTCCTCCCCTCCCCCAAACTGTAGACTGTATATCTTTGACTTGCATCCATAAAGCTAAGAAACATGTGCTGCCTGTATACTGCCCTGTAGTGCATTGAGATCTCACTGAATAGTTTATAATTTAGTTCTAGAGCAGTGGTTCTCAACCTGTGGGTCCCCAGATGTTCCTAGACTGTAACTTCCAGACATCCTGGCCAGCTCAGCTAGTGATGAAGACTTCTGGGAGTTGCAGTCCAGGAACATCTGGGGACCCACAGGTGGAGAACCACTCTTCTAGAGGCTACACATTGTCCTCCAGGAGGCTGTACCTTGGATGGAAGGCTGCATCAACCTCAAGCTGGCTACCTGAGCCTCTTGGGATCAAACGGAGGCTGCAATTTTAACCACTGTGCTTTAAGGCTCCGTCTTTCCCTCATGGACACATGTCAATGCAGGCAGCAAGCTAACTTACAGCCATTGTCTTAGTTGCTGCAGAGTGCACAGAAGCCTCTTGTCTGCTTGGGAAGTGAAAGTCAGCAGTAGAATATGGAAAAACCACAGTGCCTTTGAACAAGTGTTAGCTGGACTGGTAGAAAAGGCAGGCAGGCAGGCAATGGAAATAGGCATTTGTAGAATCTTGCTTTTCTTTTCTTTTTAGGTTCAGATATTCCATGGTTCAGTTGCCTTCTCCATAGACCTGTATTTGTGGTGTGTTTCCAGCAGTCTTCTGTGGGGTACAAAGCATGTTCACGTCTTCAGCTAGTGTAGTGTATCATCAGTAGGGAGGTGATCTCATCTTTTTTGATGGCTACTTCTGAAATTCTAGGGTTGGTTTTTTTTTGGAGGATTCTAGGAGTTGGAGTCTAAAAAGAACCCAGTCCAGTGGTCACAATTGACGGCACACAGAAGATGGGCAGGAGATGGAGAATGAAGTCCTTTATTTGCCCTACTGTGTGAAATCTGTAACCAGAGATTATTTCAAGCCATTCACAGATACAATTAATGTGAAGGATTATTTAAATTGCAGCAGGTAAACAGGGAAGAAGATCCATGAAGTGAAGGCAAAATATGAAAGAAATCAAAGGAAATAGATGAAGTTCTAATACAATGCAATGATGAGATGAAAAGTGCAGAGCAAAACAAACTGTATTTAAAGTTACATATGGAATTACAATTATAAAAATTACCAACAGAGCTCTCTATGAAACTCTCTATTTTCCCCTCACCTCCCATCAGTCCTCTAGTTAGAGCTTACTCTGTTCCAGCTCTTTGGTCTAAAGACTGAGAAAGAAAGATGAGCGGGTCCCTTATTAAAAGCAACAGGTTCCTGGAGATTCGAGGGAATGTGCAGGAGAATTGATCCAGATGGGAAAATGTAAAATAAAGCAGTAAAGTCACTGTGAGTTTCTGTGTATGTGTGTGGCTATAGAATCTCCCAAAAGGAATAGTCTATCCATAGTAAAAAAAAAAAAATGAGGCTTCTCTCGGAATCAAGACAAACTAAGGCCCAAGGTCCCCAGAACAGTTAAAATCTGCAAAAGTAAAAAAATCGCATGAGAAGAAGTGAACTGGAAAACAGCTGCATGTGAGTGTGGGTGTGGGTGTGAAAGAATGTGACTCTGAGTCCCGTGCAACACTTGTTTCTTGCTCCAACCCTAATTTCCCAGCTCTGTCTTTCTTATCTTCACCCCTAAGCTCTCTGTTGGTTGATGGCATGGAGATAAAGTAAAAGCAAAGTGTTCTGCTTATATACCACCCCATACCACTACAAGTAGTCTCTGGGCGGTTTACAATTTTAATTACAGTGTGCAGGCTACACATTGCCCCCCCCCAGCAAGCTGGGTACTCATTTTACTGACCTCGGAAGGATGGAAGGCTGAGTGAACCTTGAGCCTGCTACCAGGGATTGAACCCAGGTCGTGAGCACAGTTTTAGCTGCAGTACAGGCATTTAAGCACGGCGCCACGAGGCTCCTAAAGTACATTGCACTGCAGTTCTTTGTTTCCAGAAAGTAAGTCATTCCTTGTTCTTTGTGGCACCGGAAGGGACAGTAGCATCTTATCAGGGCACACGTTGGGCCTGGTGCCGCCAAAAGCATCCAACCTTGAAGCTTTTCTATGCAGCAATTATGCCAGCATCCAGGCTGGGGGGAATCTTTGGCTCCTTTTGCCAGCAGAAAACATGCCGTCATGCTCTTTGGTTGAACAAACCCAAGATTTTCTCAATGCTGTTCCACGGGCAGGCCGTTCCTGTAGGTTAGTAGCCCACTCTGTCTGCCACGTATCTATGTAGTCCAGGCCACGCCGCTGGTCCACAAGCCTTTTGTCCTGCATACCCTTAAATGTAGGACCTGATCCACCCGGTGGCCCTGGCAGCCTGCGCTCCAGAAGAAACAGGAGGCCACAAGATGAGCCGTGAGCTCCGTGAATTGGTTTCAGGGGCCATCAGCGCCTTGTGACAACGCATGTTTTCTGTCCTCCCGCAGGCGCTCTCCACCTTGGACTCCATCACCCTGATGTACCCTTTCTTTTATCGGCCAATGTTTGAAGTCATCGAGGACGGCTGGCACTCCTTCTTGCCGGAGCGTGAATTTGAGCTCCTCAGTTCGGTTGTAAGTCACTCACAAACCTCCCTGGAGGACACATGCCAAGGTCCTTCCTGTAGCTTGAGTGGGTCTCTCTCTCTCTCTCTCTCTCTCTCTCTCTCTCGGGACACAGCTGCACAGCTGTTTGGGTCTTATCTTTCCAGAGGTGACCTGCTTGGCCACCATGTCGATTGATGTTGCGCATGGAGTGAAAAATCCATGATCTTCAACAGGGTGGATTAGATTTTAGTGATCATTCATTTTTTTTTAAAGTTGAAATCAAAACATCCCTTTTGAATTTAAAGGGTGGTTTAAATGATTTAAGTCAAATTGAGCTTTTAAAAAAAAAATCTTCATTTTTATCCATCCGGATCTCTTAGGCCAGCGGCTTCCAGCTTTGTTAAGCAGAGTTTTGTTAGACTGCAACTGGTAGTTGGTGTCATATTTTCACTGTTTATGTTGCATGTCACTCGAATGAAACATCTAGTGTGGTAATGGACTTCTGCTGTTGAAACCTGACAGCGTCCAATTGCTGTCGTTTGCTTTTACTGCAGTTGTTACCCATCTGTGATTTTTTTTAAAAACTCTGGATAGCATTGGGGTTTAAGCACCCAGGTATGGAGCCAAAGGTTGGGAGTTTGATTCCTCACGAGAAGTGCTGGCCCGGGTAGCTTTGGTCATCCTGCCCAGTCCCAGAAGGACACCCAGAAGAAGTGAATGTGGAAGCAGATCTGTGTCTTACAGGGGACCCTTGTATAACAAACAGCTTGTATAACATAAAATCTGTACAACATAAAAAATTGCGGAGATAGGGGAAATTTGCTTAACATAAGCGCCTATGGGGAAAATCCATACAACATAAAAATGGGGATTACTCCGTTTTCAATGCATTCCTATGGGAATTTGTATAAAGGAAAATTTGCTTAACATAATTTAATTTGGAATGAATTAATTCCTTTATACAAGGTACCACTGTATTTCCCTAGAAAACCCTGGAGGGGGGGGTCACCCTAAGTCAGAACGGACTTGATGGCACTCAGCTCTTATTGTTACTATCGACATGAGTGTATTTTCTTTTCCTCCAGACGAATGAATGGCGGCTGAGCTACATCAACAAGGATTTTTCTGTCTGCCCCTCTTACCCACCCATTGTCACCGTCCCCAAATCGATGGATGACGAATCTCTCTGGAAGGTGTCCACGTTTCGTCACGGGGGCCGTTTCCCAGTCCTGAGTTACTACCACAAGAAAAACGGGATGGTGAGCCGGGCGCTTGATTGCAGCCATTGTGCTTTTCTAGGGAACGACCCAGATGCGGGAGATCCGTAAGCATTTTGGCAGTCCATTCCCTGAGGCCCTGAAAGTCCCTGCTTCTTGTATCCTTGAGGGAAGGCATGGAGTGGGGCAAGAGCTGATCTGAGTAAATAATAGGTAACTGAGAGAAGGACCTGGTTTAAAAATCCCTGCACATTAAACTTTAACCCAGGCATGTCCAAACTTCAGTCCTCCAGATGTTTTGGACCATGGCTCCCACAGTCTTTTGCCATTGGAAATACAGGCTAGGAATTCTGGGAGTTGTGGTCCAAAACATCAGAAGGGCTGAAGTTTGGACATGCCTGCTTTAACCCTTTCATACCATGATTGAAAGCCTCACACTGAGTAAGCTAAAGAATGTTTTATAACCTTATTGGAATTCCAGTGCTCATTACATTAGTGCCTCCTAAGACCAATTTAATTGTTTCTAGGGGTCCATTCGTTTTAGGGGAAAAATAGTCTTAAAAGGCCCAGTTTCCCATAGGAATGCATTGAAAACCAATCCGGAATGGATTACATTGGTTTTCAATGCATTCCTATGGGAATGCTGTCCCAAACCCCCTCAAATCAGCAAAGGGGGAAAGCTTTTCCACTATTTTGCTGGTTTGGGGCAGGGGAAAAGCTTCCGCCCCTTTGCTGGCTACCCCACCGTGCGGGTGGGGAATGGACAAGGGGTGACTTATCCTCTCATCCCCTTCCTGTGGCAGGGCAGCCTCCTCTCCTTCTCCTGGGTCTCTGCGTCAAGACGTTTTGGCACAGAGACCTGGGCGAAAGGGGGGGGGGGGAGAAACAGCGGCCATGCATGGAGCTTGGCAAAAAGAAGGCAGAGGCTTGCGAGCACATAAGGCGCCGCCTCCCCTTCACCTTGGGCTCTGTTCATGGAACCATTTAAATAAGGGGGCGGCAGCAGCTTTGTTCCTAGCTTTCCTGACCCTGTAGCACCTGCGGATCGGGTGCCACACGGTTGGGACGGCCAAGATGGAAGACAAGGCTTTTGAATTTCGCGCGCCCACAACCTCCTCGGGTTGTGGGTGTGCGAAATTCAAACGCCTGCCCCGTAAGACGGATTTTTCCACCAGACATCCAGTAGGCAAACCGTCATCTTGTGAATACCCAGAGATTTCATTTGTCTTATGAAGAATTCGCCTTGCGAGGTCCTGTACTCTACTTTTGGGCATTGAAATGTCTCACTGTGAGGCATTCAAGAGAAATTTAGACAACCACCTGGGAGGTATCCTATGATTTGTATTCCATACTTGAGCAGGGGTTTGGACTCAATGGCTTCGTAGGCCCCTCCCAACGTCGTGATTTTCTGGAGAAGACTGCCCGTTAGCAGAGATTTAGAGTCTAAGCAGCCACCGCTTGGTTCTTGCCTGTGGAGACATCTTTAAATTCCCAAGGGAACGTTGTGTGGAGGCCAGCAGAACACAGAATGTCAAGCGGTGGTTCTTCAGTCGTTCATCAGTTGTGCTTCTAAAAAGCCCATCTTGAAGACCGGAGGTGGAGGTGGAGTTTAACTTTGAAATGCGGAATATTGTCCTCAAGATCCCATGTAACGTCTGATCTAATACCTGAACCTCCAAGGGAAATGTTCCATTATTATGGGAGCTACATTTCTCCACGGTCGCCACTCCTTCTTTAAAAAGGGTGCAGAGAATGAAGTCCTCTTTTAGTTTTAAAACAGGGAAATGTATCCTGATTGCTCAAGGGGATTTTCACTCCTGTGGTTTCACCATGCAAGGGTGCTTTCAACGCATACAAAGAGTTATACACACATTGAGTGGGTAAGTTGAGGAGTTTGAGAGAAGGCTTGCGTAATGCGTTATTCCAGGCACTATTTGTTGCCTTTGCAGATCTTATTCCGCTGATGTTGCCAGCACACTCCTTTGCACGTAAAGACTAGGGATGGGCATCTCGTTTCGGAACCAGTAGGTTTCCAAACGAACCACGCGAGCCCAGGTGGTCCTCGGAACCGGTTGATACACGCAGATCCAGTTGCTTTACCCTTCTCTGTCTCGTGCAGGGTTAAAATCCAACGAGGAAGCACGCTACGATGTCATCTTTCCTGCTTCATGCTGCTGGCCAATCAGAGAGGGAGGCAGGATGATGCCTATCTCTGCACAGCTCCTGATTGGCCAGCGTCACAGATCTAGCACAGATGCCGTTGCAGCATGCTTCCTTGTTGCATTTTAACCCCGCACAAGACAGAGAAAGGTAAAGCAATTGGATCTGCGTGTATCAGCCACTTCCAAGGAGCAATTGGGCTCACATGGTTCATTTCATAGCCTACTGGTTCCGAAACGAAAGACTCATCATCTTACTGGTCTCTCCTTGGCCCTTCCAGGTGATGATGAGGAGTAGCCAGCCCCTGACAGGGACCAACGGGAGGCGTTGCAAAGAAGACGAGAAGCTGATCAACGCCACCCTGCGGGCCGGCAAGCGCGGCTACATCATCGACACCCGCGCCTTGAACGTTGCTCAGCAAGCCCGGGCCAAAGGCGGGGGCTTTGAACAGGAGGTGCATTACCCCCAGTGGCGAAGGATTCACAAGTCCATTGAGAGGTAAGGTCAGGGAACTGCCACCTGCCCTCCATCAACGGGTGGCGTATGGTTGAGCACTTTGACCACTCACCATCGTACATGCTCTGGGATCCTCTAGTTCCAAATTTTTCTTTTCTGAGTCTTCCTAGTTGCAGCTTCTCACATCTTGTGGCAGGAACTGAGGGTTTGAGATGGCTGGTCCTGAGTTACTCAGGGAATGGACTGCCAAAATGGACCTAGATACCTGAAGGACTGCCTCCTTCCATATGAACCTACCCGGCAATTAAGATCTAGTCAGGGAGCCCTCCTGAAAGAGCCATCCCTTAAGGAGGTGAAAGGGATGGCTTGCAGGAAAAGGGCCTTTTCAGCAACTGCCCCCAGACTATGGAATGCCCTCCCAAATGAGACTCGCCTGGCGCCGACGTTGCTAACATTTCGGCGCCAGGTAAAAACCTTCCTGTTCCAAAAGTTTTTTAACTAATGATTGTGGGTCCTGATGGCAATTTTAGTGGTGTTTTTAATGTATCGTATTTATTGCATTTACATGTTTTTATTATTCTAATTTTATTGTATTTTGATGTTTTAATTGTCCATTTTGATTGTGAGCCGCCCAGAGATCTTTGGGTAGTGGGCGGCATACAAGCTATATAAATAAATAAATAAAATAAATAAGTATTTTGTACGTCACTAGCAGTGGCCTAAGTCTGTTCAGTTCATGCGTTGGTAACCTTGAGGATTGACTATTGCAATGCTCTACACATGGGGCTGCCCTCGAAGGTGGTTCAGACTCGGCATCAAGCGCAAAATGCAGTGGCCATGTCGGTCACAGACACATCTCAATTTGTCCATGTTTCTCCCATCCTGGCCCGTTTTCCCTGGTTGCCGGTATGCTTTCGGTCCAGATTCAAGGTACTGATGCTAACACATCAAGCCCTTCATGGTTTAGGGCCTTGTTACCTTGTGATTGTCTCTAAGGTCAACCTCTTGTCTTACTCACACTGCTCAGTCCTTGGTGCTGGTGGTGGCCACTCCAAAAGACACCCGAACGTTTTCAGCCAGAAACCAGGCCTTTTCGGTAGTGGCTGCCCCATTCTGGCACTCTCTCTCTCTGTAGGGAGGGTTATTCAACCCCCACCCTTCCAGAACTTTGCAAACCTCACCCCTTTATATAAATCCCATTCATTTTGTTCTAGTGGGGACTAGCAGTTGGGATTTAGGTAGAGGTGGGCACAGGCCTTGGTTCAGAGATTCATGCCAGTCCAGGCATGTGGCACCACAAATCCAGCTTGTTTCCTTCCCCTGCCAGACCCAGCTGGATCCCCCACTCACCAGTCAGTGCACACTTCTCTCCTCCTCCTCCTCCTCTTTGGCTGTTCAACCCGTCTCCAGCCGGACCATGGGCTTCCGTGCCTCGCCTCCTTGGGAGATTGCCCACCCAGAGAAGGAGATGGGACAAGCAGGCTCGTGCTCCTGCCAGGGACTGGCGGAACGGCCAAAGAGAAGGAGAGAGGCACGTTCGGACTAGCGAGTGGCCCATTGCCAGTGGGGGCAGGGGAAAGGAACACAGATCACCTGTGGTGCCATGCATACAAACCAGCAGAAACTTCCAAACGGAGTTTCCTGACCGTTTCTCGATTCTCCTCCTCCTCCTCCTCCTCCTCCTCCTCCTCCTCCTCCTCGTGTTTCCAAAATAGAGACTCCATGATACTTAGAAGACAGGTAACCGTTTTCTGCCCATTAATCACTGAATAATAATCTTGTGCCATCAAATCAGTTTTGATTTATGGCGACTCTTTTGGGAGGTTTTCCAGGTAAAGAACACACAGAAATGGGTTACCATTCCCTTCTTCTGGGACTGTGCAGCTTGCCCAGGGCCACACGGGCTGGCTGTACTTGCAGCAGACCCAGTGGGGGAATTGAGCTCCCAACTTTGGACTCTGGAGCCAGAGACCTAACTCACTGAGTTATCCAGCCAGCTGGATGGCTACGATCAGCGAGACTTGTGCAAACAGTCAGGGTGGTGGTGGTGTTCCATCACCATGAAGACACTGCAGGCAGAAGCCACAGGCTTGATCTTTTGCTTTCCTTCTCTCCCCCTCTCCCCCGCCCCCGGCAGGTACAACATTCTGCAAGAGAGCCTCATTAAGCTGGTAGAGGCCTGCAACGACCAGTCGCACAACATGGACCGCTGGCTGAGCAAGCTGGAGGCCTCTAACTGGCTGACCCACATCAAGGAGATCCTGACCACTGCCTGCTTGGCTGCCCAGTGCATTGACCGGTGAGCTTCCTTTACCTGTTCTTGGACCTCTGCCTCCAGTGGGGCATTTGGAGGAATACTTGCCTGAAGAGAGGTACCCTAAATGACAGTGTTCCTTAGATACAACCCTGCTGGGTTACTCTTAACACGCTCTAGGTAGGGCTGCCTTTGGAACGTGCTTGGAAATGCCAGCGGATCCGAAACGTTGCCACCCGATTGTTCACTAGGGTCACGTAACCCCTGTCACAGGAGCTGCACTGACTGCCGATCCATTTCTGAGCAAAATTTCAAAGTACAGTTTGTTAACTTGTTAAGCTGTTGTGGTTGTAGGTATCGCTTATGGCCGATTCTTGCTTTGAATGTGTTTGCCGTTTCTTAGACTGGTCCTTGTTTGATCATTTACCAGTAGTTTTAATATTGTTTTCTTAGGACAAGAAAGCCAATGTGATTCTTGGTTGTATCAACAGAACCATAGTGTCTAGATCAAGGGAAGTGATAGTACCACTCTCTTCTGCTCTGGTCAGACCCCACCTGGAGTCCTGTGTCCAGTTCTGTGCACCTCAGTTTAAAAAGGATGTTGACAACCTTGAGTGGGTCCAGAGGAGGGCGACCAGGATGGTTGAAGTTCTGGAAGAAATGACTTATGAGGAACGGCTTAGGGAGCTGGGAATGTTTAGCCTTTTAAAAAGAAGGCTGAGGGGGGAATATGATAGCTATGTTTAAATATTTGAATGGATGTCACATTGAAGAGGGAACAGGTTTGTTTGCCATGGCTTCAGAGACTAGGACTCGGGGCAATGGTTTCTAACTACGGGAAAAGAGATTCCATTTGAACATTAGGAAGAATTTCATGATAGTTAGAGCTGTCCGGCAGTGGAATAAGCTGCCACAAAGGAGGGTGATGGAG
This sequence comes from Phrynocephalus versicolor, assembly GCA_023846285.1. Classification (NCBI taxonomy): domain Eukaryota; kingdom Metazoa; phylum Chordata; class Lepidosauria; order Squamata; family Agamidae; genus Phrynocephalus; species Phrynocephalus versicolor. The sequence continues at coordinate 872,934 of JAHTLZ010000074.1, read as the reverse complement.
TTTCCTTCTTTGGAGGTTTTTAAGTGGAGGCTGGATGGCCATCTGTTGGGAGTCCTGTGATGGGGGTTCCTGCATGGCAGGGTGGTTGGACTGGATGGCCCTGGAGGTCTCTTCCAACCTTATGATTCTATTGTTCCTTTTTTTAAAGGTCATAAGCTGCCTTGGGTCCTTTTTGGGGAGAAAGATGAGGAATGAATGAATGAATGAATGAATGAATGAATGAATTGCATTTCCGCCCAGGACTCAGCTGTGTCATGCAAATAACATCTTGTGTAAAGAAGAAATTGCACACTTGGAAGGGAGTAGGCTCATGTGGTATCTTGCCAGAAAACAATTGTTTTTCATGTGGTTGTGTTCTGTTTTGGTGACTTGTCAGAAAAGCCGTCTATAACCTGACTTGGTGAGGTTGATAGTGGTAAATTGTCAAGGTGCTGCTAAGGAGTTCTCAGTCACATCCCTGCTTGCGTGCCCTGCTGCCCAACAGGGAGGCGCCCAGCTTCTTGCTAGTTAGTTACAACATGTTCCACAGGCCTTGAGTGAACCTATGAATCTGGAGCTAAAGGGAGAAGGAAAGGTGATAGACCCAAAGTCATCTTCATTGTGCTGCACTGGCCAGTAGATACTAGAATCAAGCTTCTTCCAGTCCCAGGATCCATCCACTGCCCAGCAGAGATCCTCATTTGGATCTCAAAAAGAGAACTGCTGAATAGTTCAGAATTTTAGGTCTCTGGCTCTTGAGCTAGAGTTTGAAAGTTCGATTCTCTGCTGGGCCTCCTCGGCAGGTGCTGGACTCAGTTATCCTTTATATAAAATGGGTTTTTTTGTTTTTTGTTTTTGCTTTCTTGTTTTACTTTGGCCCCGTAAGGAAAGGAAGAAAGGATGATCAAGTTGGGAGGTGTGGGGGGGGAGGCATAAAGGACTCGGTGATCTTTAGCATCCCTTCCAGCTCTTGTGGTTCTAAGATTCCAACCTTCATGCATCAGCCCCATAAGTTTTTGCTTCCCTCTGAAATGTTCTGGCACTTCTCTAGGGAGGGAGCGTCAGTCTTGGTGCATGGGACCGAAGGGACCGATTCGACGCTGCAGGTGACCTCCCTGGCTCAGATCATTCTGGATCCCAGGTGCAGGACCATACGTGGCTTCGAAGCTCTGATCGAGAGAGAGTGGCTGCAGGTAAGAGCTCTCCGTGTCACCTTCTCGGCCCAGGACCTGTGCAGAATCTGCTCTTTTTGAGCCCATTCCCTCCCACTGTTTCAGAAAGAAATTAACTTCCCATCAGCAATCCCTCCTGGTTTGTTTATTTTTATTTTAGAGTATTTTTACCCCACCTTTCTCCTTGGAAAAGGACCCAAGGTGGCTTATGGTAATGAGGGACAAGATACAGTCCAGAACATTTAAGACGTATTCAAGTTTGAGAACAGGGAATTGAGGGGCCTCTTTCAGCAATAAAAGGTAACCTTAAAGCTAAAAGAGAATGCAAACAGTTAAAGAATAGTAAATTTAATTGATACAATATAGATTGTGGGTCCTCTGATGGGAATTTTAGTGTAATGTTTTAATTATTGTTTTAATTATTTATTGATATTTTATATTTTGACTGTTTTAATTCCTTTGATTGCAAGCCACCCAGAGATCTTTGGGTAGTGGGCAGCATATACGTTGAATGAATGAATGAATGAATGAATGAATGAATAAATAAATAAATAAATAAATAAATAAATAAATATTTATTCCATTATGAGGGTTGGCACTAACATTGAAAACACTGGTGTATTTCTGAAGTCAGGCAATGCAATCATGTATGGTGGACCATCTAAAAGTTATGAGGGATAGAAACTAACCATTGAAAACGTAGTGTCAATGCAATCACACAAGGAGAGAGATAAACGCAAAGTTATGTGGTTATAAACACAATGTCTGTGTAGTCATGCGTGGTAGTTCATATAAAGACACATTTAAATTAAATAGGCCTTGGTCTTGGGCAGAACTTGCACCCAATGGAGATTTCCCTACGGCCACTCCCTTTAAAGAAAAGCAGTAAATAGCTGTTGAGAGTTTTTTGGGCTGTTTGGCTGTGTTCTGGAAGCTTTTCTTCCTGACATTTTGGCAGCCTCTGTGGCTGGCATCTTCAGGAGGGCAAGGAGCTCAGGGAACTAGGAGTTCTCTTTGTGCTCTGGGGTATAGAGTGAGTGAGAATGGCCCCAGAAAACCAGTCTCACTCACTCTATACCCCAGAGCAAAGAAAACCAGTCTCACTCACTCTTTACCTCAGAGCACAGAGAGAACTCCTAGTTCCCTGAGCTCTTTGCCATCTGAAGATGCCAGCATTGCTGACCTTCCTGTAGTTGCCAGGAAAGAAAACCCAGGTAGCTCCCACTAGCCATCTCAGCTGGATCTAAGTTGTTTTTGTTGTTGTTTTCTTAATCACACAGCCCACACTTAGCGAGGGTTTGCCACTGTTCAGGGGCACCTTCTAGATTCCTCGTTCTGTGCACCTGCAAGGGCAACAAACTCAGCGAGATTGCTGTTTTTTAGCTGCTGCCGCTGAGCTATGATTGCTTTTGTACTTCAGACGTGTGCCCTAGGGACTGAAAAGTGTCTCTCCCCCCCCCCCACATTCCTAAAGCACTCCCAAAACACACACATACCCCTCGGCAGTAGTTTGTGGACATTGTATTCGTAATGCAGCCATGATCTCCCCCTGTGCCTGCTCAGCAGTTCTTGTGCCTGGCTGCTTTTGCCTTTGGTGCTTTCTCTTGCACCCTGATGCGATGTGACACAGCCTGGCAAACATAACCGCAGCCTGGAACAGCGGCACCTCCTTGGTGCGCTGGCCTCGCATTATGGGCAGCCCAAAAATATCCTCCTGACTTGTAACGTAGCATGAAAATGCTCGGGTGAGACTCATGGCATTAAGATGTCTAGGCTTCTTTTTCATCTATCTAGGTGGGGAAGTGTGAGGGGGGATACTGTAGCTGTCCCCAGCGGGCTGTCCATTTTGGGTCATTCCGGAAACACGCTGGTAAACCAAAGCACTCACATATCAAAGCAAATTTCCCCATAAGAAATAACAAAAGCTCGGATGATTCGTTCTGGGGCTCATTGATCAAGGCAAAATTGACCGGGAATGTTTGCTAGTCTTGCAAAACACTTGTAAACCAAGGTATTACTTTAGTTTATTTTTAAATATAAAGCAAAATGTCCATGATGTAATCTGTCACTCTGTCTGTACAAACATAATCATAACATTTGTGTAAATAGAATGACCTGAAGGTTAGCCACTTTGGCTAGAAGAGAAGCGACAGAATCTCATAGCTGTGCTGACCGGTGAGTCTGGACTGGTTACTGAAAATGGTACTTGCACCAGAATGCACCGGAATACAGAGAAGGGGAGGGCTAAACCTCTACCCAGGTTATACTGCAATAAATCAACTCTCAGCTGATTGTTAAAGCAGACACCCGGAGATTTATTACCTCTTCCTAAATTTAGTGAGTCCTTCCCATGATCCCCAACCTGGCTGTGAAAAAGAGTTACACTTACCAAAACAGAATATCAAACAAGTAACAGATAACAGGCACCTTGGCTTTAAGGCTTTAAGGCATTTATTACACTGCACGGATTTATCAGCAATATCCCTATATTAAAAACATTAAAATGTTTCCTTTCTTAACTTCATATGGTCTACAAAGAGGCTACAAAGAAGCTAGGCCTCTCTCTGCATCTAATTCTACACCTTCAAATAGTCCAAGGCATAAACCAGCCAGCGATGATGATGGAAAAATCCTTTCTTCATCATCTCTCTCTCTCTCTCTCTCAGTGTAGATTAGACAGTTCACAGCCTGGGAAAAGGCAGTCACATGCATTCTTAAACCAATCAGAGTTCCCTTGCTGGCTCTGCTCTCCATGTTTACATCCGATCTCGCCTGATTTTGGAAGCTAAGCAGGGTTGACCCTGGTTAGTACTTGGATGGGCGACCACCAGGGAATACCAGGTGCTGTAGGTGCCTGGAGCAGGAACTGGCAAGCCACTCCAGTATTCCTGCCAAGAAAACTCCATGGACATGGGGTCACGAAGAGTCAGTCATGACTGTAATGACACAACGACAACAATAAGATTATGGATCTACAACAGAAGTCTTCCTTCACTCATTACAGTTTCGTTTAAGCTTAGGAAAAAAACACTTCACTACTCCGAATTTATCGTACCTCTTCTGCATTCTCTTGCTATGTTCACTAGTATTCCAGGATGAGAAAGAGGATGGAGTTTTGGATCACCGGAGAGGGTCTTGTTCAGAACTGTCTCATTATTTCTCTTGCCTGCGTTTCCTTCCTGCGGGATTTTTAGGTGGCCCTCTTCCTGGTGCCAATTCTTCTGCTTCTTTGGATCCTGCTTTTCATCCTGGCTAACGGGATGCTTTCTGTGTGTTGCCCTCTCCTCCCCCCCTCACCCCCCCCCGCAGGCCGGCCACCCGTTTCAGCAGCGCTGTGCCCAGTCGGCCTATTCAAACAGCAAGCAGAAGTGGGAGGCCCCCGTCTTCCTGCTGTTCCTGGACTGCGTCTGGCAGATCCTGCGCCAGTTCCCCTGCTCCTTCGAATTCAACCCTCCCTTCCTCATCCTGCTCTTCGAACACGCCTACGCCTCCCAGTTCGGCACTTTCCTGGGGAACAATGAAAACGAAAGGTAGGGAGGGGCAGCCTTCTGTTCCCGGAGGGGCAGGGGTATCGTGCCTGGCCGTTGCACCTGGCCCGAGCATCTCTCTCCCTCCCCAACCCCTAACATCCTAATTTTGTCCTTTGATATTCGAGATGAGACTTGGGGGGGGGGAGTTGCTTTTTGGGATGGGAAGCCCTCGCATCGTCCAGGAATCTTCCACAAGGATTCCGTGAGTCACAAGTCTCAAAAGGTAAAAGCAAAGTAGAAAAAAAAAGTAAAAAAAAAAAAAGACAAATGCATGGCGGCACTTCAAAGGCAAAAAGACAAAAATGTGTTGGTCACCTTAAAGACTAACTTAACGTGAGCTTCGTTGGACACAGCTACATCATCGGACGTAAGAGGCATCTGATGAAGTGGACTTATCCACAAAAACTCACGCTAAAAATATAAAAGTTAGTTTTTAAGGTGCCCAATAGATTCTTGTCTTTTTAACTTTTTTATTTCCAGTTTACTTTTACTGTAGTGCCAGAACAAACTAGCACGCCTACCCCATCTAAAAGTCTTGAAAGGTCATTATCAGGGCTCTGATCATTTGCAACCTGAATTCTTCCTACTAAGTAGAGGCGCAGATGGTTGAATCTGGGACCTCAGCATGCAGGCAAGGTATCCTAGCTTTGCACTGGTGAGTCCGCTGCTGCCGTGACCCTGTTCTTTGTCCACACGTGGGACCTGAATGTTACGATGTTGCTCTGCAGGGTAAGAACTGCAGAGTACGTGCCAGGAGAGGGGGGGGAAGTGTGATGTTCTAGTATCCACCTCTTGGATCGTGGCACCGTGGTTACACGGCAGGGTCCTGAGGGAGCCATCATCTAGGTTTGGGGCTTCCTCAGGACCCTGAGGGATCAGGCTCAGTTGCTTCTGGGAATCCTACGAAAGAGCCGAGTCCAGAACATAAGAAGAGCCCTGCTGGATCAGGCCAAAGGCCCATCTAGTTCAGCTTCCTGTGTCTCACCGTGACCCCACCAGATGCATCCAGGTGCGCACAAGACTAGATATCTGTCTCCTGATACCACTCCCCTGCATCTGGCCCTTGAAGGACCCTGGTTTTAAGCCTGGAAATGACACATCTCCAGCATGGTTTGTAACCTGTGATGGACTTTTCCTTCAGGAATCTGTCCAGTCCCCTTTTGAAGGCATCCAGGCCAGATGCCATCGCCATATCCTGTGTCAGGGAGTTCCACAGACTAACAACGCGCTGGGTGAAAAAATATTTTCTTTTGTCTGTTCCTACTCTCCCAGCCCTCAATGTGAGTGGGTGTCCCCTAGTTCTGGTATTTTGTGAGAGGGAGAAGAGCTTCCCTCTATCCACTTGACTCATGCCCTGCATTATTTTGTATGTCTGAATCATATCCCCTCTCAGGCACCTTTTTCCCAGACTAAAGAGCCCCAAATGTTTTAGCCTTTCTTCATAAGGGAGGTGCTCCAGCCCAGTAATCATTTTAGTCGCTCTCTTCTGCACCTTTTCCAGTTGCACTATGTCTTTTTTGAGATGCAGTGACCAGAATTGAACACAATACTCATTGGTACAATGGCATTATAATGTTGGCTGTTTTATTTTCAATCCCCTTTTTGATAATCCCTAGCATGGAATTAGCCTTCTTCACCCCTGCCACAGAAGAATGCCCATCATTTTTTGAATAATTCCCTGGTTTCATAAACACTTCACTCAGACTCCATAAGTGTGAAGACTCTTAATGATCTGCCAAATACTAACATTGCAGAACCCTGAATGAGTAAGAAGTCAGGAAGAAGACTCTGAAGGAGAGGGAACAATTGGCTGCTGATAAGCGATTGACATTCAGACCTTAAATGCCCGCCCATCCAAACCTGTTCAAGAAATAATATGCCGGTTGCTGGAATGCCCACATTTTCTACCTTGCATAATAGGGAGAAAATCTGCATTGAAAAAATTAAAAAGTCATTGAATAATAGTTCCATGAGATAAAGGGCCAAGGGATGGATCCGAAACATCCGGACTCGGCCCTTAGGGCAGGCATGTCCAAACTTTGGCCCTCCAGATGTTTTGGACCACAACTCCCACAGTCCTTTGCCATTGGCAATCTAAGCTTCGAATTCTAGGAGTTGTGGTCCAAAACATCAGGAGGGCCGAAGTTTGGACATGCCTACCTTAGAGGCTCTTGCTTCCCCGGCATCAGGCCAAGTTTCATGTTTCTGACCTTTCCGAGTCTCTCGTCTTGTGCCCACCAGGTTTCTCCTGGCCGGTTGGAGAATGAGGAACAAAGCTCTGTTGTCATTTGGTGCCGGGACGGAACAGAAGGCGGGGAGTCTCTCTCGGCTCATTTCTCCAAAAGACCCACATTAGATAGGGTTGGCTAGGGGATGCTGGGAATTGTAGTCTAAAAAGGCAGCTTTTCCCCAGGTGCTGGTGCAGGGGGAGGAACCCTCCCCCCCGTCATGCTGATGGCGGATTTGCACCCCCATTTTTTTTAAAAAAGAAAACACGTTTGGAAATACAGTGGTCACTCGTATCACAAATGGTTTGTATAACATAAAATCAGTACAACATAAAAAATTCCAGAGATAGGGGAAATTTGCTTAACAGAATCACCTATGGGGTGAATCCGTACAACATAAAAATGGTCGCGATTAGGGATCACTCTGTTTTCAAGGCATTCCTATGGGAAATTTGTATAAAGGAAAATTTGCTTAACATAATTTCATTTGGAATGAATTAATTCCTTTATACAAGGTGCCCCTGTAACACAAAAGAGAATTTTTCCATGCTTCCAAAAATCCTCATGAACCCTTTGGTCAGTGGGTCTGATGTTTTTGCTCAGTGGTTCCCTCCCCGAAGTGCCTGCGCTGACCGCCCGTCTCTCCGCCAGGTGTAAGCTCAAGCTGCCCCAGAAGACGATGTCTCTTTGGTCCTGGGTGAATCGTCCGGAAGAGCTCAGCCGGTACAAGAACCCTCTCTTTGAGGCCAACAGCCTCGTCATCTGGCCTTCCGTGGCACCGCAGAGCCTGCAGCTCTGGGAAGGTGGGTTGGGTCTCCTGGTGGCTCTCCAGAAGCAGAACACTCTACCCGGGGCCAGGCCTTCTCTGGTTTGTCATTTTCTCCACTGGGGAGGGGGGGCAGTAGTGTGCAGTGGTCCCTGCCAGCTGCACGGCATCAACAATGACAGAAACTTGGTGAAAACCAGTGCTGAAATATTCTCACAGTCTACGGCAACTTTTCCTGGATTGAGTGATTCATTAAGATACACAGCAGTAGTATGGAAATTGCAGCGCTATTGAACGTGACAATAAATTCAATGTAGAACGTACATTTAGTCATACAGTGCTCTCCCGTTTATTGTGGGGGTTATGTTTTCAACCTGACCCGCGCTAAAGGAAAATCCATGTTATGTGGATGCCTTTATCTGCAGGTCGTGCCAAGACCAGTGGGACTGTGTGGGGCCTCCTGCACTTACCCCAGGCCTGGCAGTGCCCGGTACAGGCCTCCGACAGGCTTCCCGGGCCTGTGGCTTATGGCAGATTGGAAGTGACTAATGGTGGACCAGAAGTGACTTCCAGGGCCTGCGCTGGGCCTCTGGAGCCTGTGCAGGCCCAAGAAGTGGCTTACGGTGACTTCAAGGCTGCCAGAAGCCATTTCTGGGGCTTGTACAGGCCTGGGAAGCCTGCCGGAGGTCCATTCCAGGCAGCGCCAGGCCTGGGGTAACCACAGAAGGCCCCAAACAGGCCCCTGGACTCGACCTGCAGCTTGCCCCGGGCCCAGTGCTGCCTTGCTTCTTCCCTGCAGCCCGCTCACACCTGCGGTCCCGGTAAGTCTGCAATATACTGGGACAGCATGTATATGAAGTGCGATATGGTTGGGGGGAGTACTGTAACACATACTTGTTTTTGTCGTACTCGGAGTTGGCTTAACAAGGCCCTGGGATGAGTTACCCAGCAAACACCAGTAGTCTTCGGGCTTCTTCGCATCTCACATCGACTCAGCTTGCTTCGTTCATCTTTTCTCAAACAGATTTTGGTGCTAGTCTTTTCAAAAAACATTTTTTTACAGGGCTTTTCGCTCAGCAGGAGGCAGTGAAACATTTAGGGACTGTCAGCAAGAACCAAACAAAAATTCTTTAGCCATAACCTGCCCCAAATATTTAAAAGAAGAGAGCAAAGCAAAGCAAAGTGTTTTGCTTGTATGCCGCCCCATACCACTTCAAGTAGCTGCTGGGCAATTTACAGTTAATTATAGTATGCAGGCTACACATTGCCCCCTCAGCAAGCTGGGTACTCGTTTTACCAACCTTGGATGGATGGAAGGCTGCGTCAACCATGAGCCTGCTACCTGGGATTGAACCCCAGGTCGTGAACCCATTTTTAGCTGCAGGACAGGCATTTTAGCCACCACCCCATGAGGCTTCTTTTCGAAGAGAAGCATTGTAAACATCCCTTCTTTGAAAGGGAGGCGAGAATAGAAGCCGGGCTCCATATTTCTTGACCTTCATAACTGGTAGAAGAGATATATTGTAAAGACGAATGCAAAGGTTGATTATTTCTTGAACTAGGAATGACTCGACAACTGGAGCCATGCCCTCTTCCATCCCCTTTGAAAGATGATCCTGGGAGCCATCACGTCCATCCCTGGACAGAATGTACCTCCCATCCAGTAAGTGTAAGATGTAGTTCATCTTACCCAACTGGAGGCATCTTGACATCCCATATTGTTCCTTTGATGAACCAGAGAGGGTTAAATTCTAAATTCATAGAAAGGCTATGTGTCCATTTAGGGAAAGTCCTTCCTTTCCAAGAGCTGGGGCTGGTCATTGGCTAGTGGGCTTATCTGCCATTCAGGAAGACTCTCCCTGCCCATCAGTCTTGCTGTCATATTTCTTTTAAGTTTGGAAGCCTTTGTTTTCAATGAAATGATAGCCCTCCAGATATTCTCAGCTTACTTATCTCATCAGTCGTAGGCAGCAGAAAATAGGGGAATAAGGGTTGAGAAAACCTTTGAAGGGTCACCCCGGATTGAAACAATTTGAATGCCTCTCCTAGATGCCCTAAGAGCACATCCGATCTCGCCTGATTTCGGAAGCTAAGCAGGGTCGGTCCTGGTTAGTACTTGGATGGGAGACCACCAGGGAATACCAGGTGCTCTAGGCGCCTGGAGTAGGAACTGGCAAACCACTCCAGTATTCCTGCCAAGAAAATTCCATGGACATGGGGTCACAAAGAGTCGGTTACGACTGTAATGATACAACACACACACACACACACACACAAAGAAGCACTGAGCATCCAGCTCTTTATTTATTTATTTGATTTATATACCATCCATCTGATGGGAAGCCACTCTGGGCGGTTTACAAGATAAGACGGACTATTACAATATGTAACAGTACAGAATCATAATAAAAGCAATAATACAAGTAAAAACATAATTAAATCAAACATCGCTCATAAAAGTCAGAGATAGATAAGACAGGCTGTGGGCAGACGAGAACCAGTCAAAACCGTGGAGCAGCAAAACAAGCAATTACCAGGGAAAGCCGATTTGAATAATCAAGTCTTCAGTCGTTTTTGGAACGTCAGCAACATAGGGGCCTGGCAGATCTCCGGGGGGAGTTGATTCCACAGCCAAGCTTGATGAAATGTCTTGCAACCGCACAGAAAGGGGGCTGAGCCATACAGGTGCACCTCACGCGGTCTCAGATGGCGTCTTATTCCATCTCCTATTTTTTTTCCCTTGCACTAGGAGTTTTCCTCCGGTGGAACCGGTCCTCCAAATTCCTGGACGAGTCCTACGAGGAAATGATCCACATCATCAAGTACAACAAGGAGCTCCAAGTGAAGGTCAACTTGCTGAGGCGGCAGCTGGCAGAGCTGGAGGCCGATGATGGCGTGCAGGATGATGGGATGGCGGAAAGCCCCTGAGCTCTGGCAGGGGCGGTTCTGGAGGCTCAGGTTGTCCCTTCTCAGTTTGGCAAGGTGCCTCTGTGCACTGAGCACCACACACACACACACACACACACACACACAACCTGCATGCGCTCAAGCTCCTATTTCCCCTCTCTGTCTCTTTTTGGTGCGATCAAGTTGAACATTTCTGGAGTTCTTGGCTTCACAGTTCGTCATGTGGCACTATAGTCACTCCCCGCTGCTTCGGAGGGGGTGTGTTTTCGTTGTGTATTGTTTACAGGAGCAGCTGTTTAATTGAATTCAGCAGGCTGCCCCGTTTACGGCCGTTTCCTCATTGCTAATAAACAATGTGCACAGTTCTGGTGTTGGCCATAGCGCTTGACTACTACTGAGCCCTCCTGTGGAATTGATACTTGGGATGCTTTGCCTTTGCTTAGAAAGATTGCATTCCAAACTTGAGAGATGTCTCTGATTTGCTCACATTGACCTCTTAGCATATGCCCTACTTTTCCAAAATGCACCTCATATTATTTTTTCTTCTCTATGGGTCGGATTAAATTCACTGGCTTTATTTGGGACTTCAGTCCCAAACAAAAGTGGTGCCATCCCACTGCACTCAGCACTAAACAGAGCAGTCAAGGTTGATCCCATCACGAGCACTTGTGTTGCATGCCCAAATGGGCTTGGAACAAACTGGTAGGTTTTCATTGACTCCCTACTCGAATGCCACCCTTTGCATTCTGGGTACAGATGGGCACGAACTGGTTCGTCCCAGTTCATGTCAGTTTGGAAAAGCAGCGGCCAATCTCCTAGTCATAAGCAAGAGCTCAGAACTTCTCTGCCTTCCTTTTTGCCTGAGTCAAGAGGGCCAGACAGAGAAGTCAGTGTTGTGGCCAGGACTGGAAGATTAGTTGAGGAGGTGCAGGAAGCTAGGCAACTGGGCTTGCTGAGTGGCTGATTCAGACAGACTGAGCACCTATGCTTCACGAACTGGGACGAACTGGCACATGCCCATCTCTAGCGGTGGGGGTGGGGTATTTGTTACTTCCGAACACCGCCTGTGATAAACAAGTAAGGTGTGGCAACTCTTCTCACTGTGATGGAAACATTTGAAGGCGTGACCCTCTCGCCTGTAATCAGCAGTGGCAAAAGTGTTAGGAAAGCAGGATCTTACGCTTGCTTTCTTACATGTTTGAAGTGTTGGTGGGGACCAAGTAGGAGATGTGCGGAAGTGTTCTGTTAAGATGAGATCCACACCAAAACAGTGGATCCAATCTCCTGGGCTGGAGTGCCCTATGAGTTGGTTAGCTTGACCTGAATCCGGTTGGTTACTGGAGCGAATTGCAACTTGGTTAGGCCCGTTGAATCAGTGATGACTGAGAGAGCGCCTAAGGATGACTGAGTCGTTGTGCCTGCTCTTAATTGTGTCTTGCTATGATAAACAACAGGATTGCAGCCATGGTGTATTAAGGCACAAAGGGGCATAGAGGTTGACCATTGATAGTAGGTGGTTCATTTAGCACTGTACTTTCTGCCAACACTATGTAACCTGCTGAGACTAAGGTCTACCCAGCCTAATGAGTAGGGGCAGTCAAACACTAAAATGACTGATATCTAGCTTTAGAAGGCTTTTATTGTGGTCTCTGTGCTGGGCTAGAGAATTCTAAGCTCCTAAGCTGAACATGGTCTGCAAAGTAAATATCTTGATTTTTAAAAGCTTCAGCCACTTATAGCAGGAGAGATTTCAAAAATCTGCCCGGGTATATTTCCCGGTGAAGTCTGCATTCCCTTAAGGTCTTAAGCTAGGAAGAGTGGGCTTAGAAATTGCTCTTTCTTCACCGACCAATTAGGCGGTAGGTTACCCTGCTTTAGGAGGCGAATGGGCTTCTCTCAAGCTGTTTGTGCACGTGTGCGGTCTCGCGTAACACTTGAATTTGAAAAGCATTGCGCTTTTAGACTAGTGCTGGGAGTATCCTGTGACCATCACTGGCTGGAGGATTCCATAAGTTGTAGTATATAATATTTCCAGGCACTCTACACTTGCTTATGCCTCCCCATCATATGGAGACAGGCAGCAGACCTTTGTTGCGTGTCTCGCGATTGCATCTTGTCATGTAACTGGGGAATAAGCAGTCAAAAACTCAGCGCTCTTGGAACATATTGTGTCTTTGGCCCAAGTGTTTTGATGGCTTCTTACCATAACCTTTACAGCTTGAGATCTTTGCGTATAAGATTATCTTCCTCTCAGTGCTCCAACATTTTGGTAGCAGGAGGCTGCCTTTATCTGGTTTGTTTTATAAATTTGCACCACAGTCCCCAAATGCATTTGCCAAGAGGGGCCATTCCTAGTGATTGCTGGATGTTATTTCACTTCCTATAGATTCCTTATCTCTGCTCCACCACCACCACCGCAAAAAAAAAACCCTCCAGTTTCCACGATGCTATGAATCCATCCTGGGCTTTCTCCCACAAGAGAGGAGTTGCCAGAGATCCCAAACCTATTGGAGTGTTCACATTCAGCACCTTGGAGAGCTGCCAGGAAAGCCAGACAAAACCCTGGCCTTCCCTGCGCCTCCGAAATTGGAACCACAGGCCCACCACGGCCCAAAATGGTATGGGATGGCCCTCCAAATCACACACACACCCCTAGCCACTGCCTCGTTGATCCAGTCCCAGACAAATCGGCAAGCTTATTTCACTCCCAGATGCCGGAGTCCAAACAGGTTTTGTCTGCTGGGTGACTGAGCTCACCGTGCCGCCCCATCAGGTCGGTGGAAAGATCAGTAGCTACTTTCTGGACCCAAATATTTCCTTTTCACGTTGCAGCACATGCGACAAGTTCAAACAGGCGTGGCCATGCTGGGGAAAAGGAGGACCATTTTATGACAGCCTCCCTTGTGGCTTGGATGGCAGCGACTCAAAACGATTCCTGGGTAGATAACATCTTGTCCTTTTCTAGATGTTCTGGAAATATGGGCAGTTAACCAAATCCAGACGGGGTCAAATGTCTGCTTGGCTCTGATTTGCTGATCTCATCACCCTAACTGCTAGAGAAATCCACGGGCTTCCTTTAAGGAGTGGCATTTGGAATTAGGAGCTCGTGCTGCTGCTCTGGGCAGATTTTTGTCTGGGCACCTGCTGATGCTCTGTGGTGTGATTGGCAACGGCAAGCCTAGCCCGGGTGCCCACAGACACTTGGCTGGTTTACCCGTCGACCCTTTTTCATCCTTCCCACCAAACCAAAACACACCCGATCCCTTCAGAGTTCTTTGATTTGGAGAGGAGAGAGAGAGGAAGGGGCTGCCTTTTTTTCAGATCTCTGCCTGAGTGTTTCATGCTGGAGGAGTGGGGGAGAGAGAGAGAGAGAGAGAGAGAAAGACAGTCAGAGAGAGAGAGAGAAAGAGAGACAGAGAGAGAGAGAGAGGGAGGGAGGGAGGGAGAGAAAGACACACAGAGAGATCTGCCTGGCGTTTGGGCATCATTCTTGACCGAGAGTCAGGGCACTTGCTGTGCCCACCTGGCTGCCAGAATCACAGGTGCCTGGTCCCATTTTGTCTCGGCTTTAACAGCATCTTCTGATTATGAAGCTCCACTCCTTTTTTGGAAGATGTGGCCTAGGAGATTACCACCTTTTTAAATTTTCAAAGGGAAAGAGGAAAATGTCGGGCTGAAGGGCTTGGCTTGGAACAAGGCAGTCCTTTTTTTTTTTTTTGCTTACTTTAAGGGCTTTTTGCTTTTAGCACCATCTGTACACATCAAACTTGTCCGAAATTGCTGGGGAAAGCAACTTTCTTGGACTACAGTTCCCAGAACCCAGTAGCCATGGTGGCTGGAGATTCTGTGCTCTTAAGTCCAACAAGGAACTTCTCTGAGATATGCTAGTTTAGACATACCTTGGCTCCACCCTTGACTACTCAGGCCATGTTCCACAATATTGGGGACAGATAGTCTTTCTCCAGCCATCTCTCTCTTGCTTTGAATTTCCTTTAGTTGTGACAGAATTCAAATAATTGTACATACCTGGCCAATGCCGGCTCTTAGGGTTCGTCATCTTGAGTGCACTGTTTGAAAGCAGTTGATTTTTTTTGGTGCTTTTTTAAATGCATTTTTTAAAAAATATATTAAAAGGAGAGCTGTAAATACAATATTAATGATGCGGGGTTTATTTATTATTTGCACTTGCAATGTAGTTGGAGAATGTTGTCTCCTGAAGCATAGATCTGGCTGATTTTAGCATTGAGAGCTGTCTTCCCTTATAAGCTTCTGCTGTCCCCCTGAAATTTCCCCGTGCATTTAGACACTACAAAGAATTCTGGGTAGCCAACTTGTTGGAGGCCGTTGGTAATTCTACCCCATTGCTTCCTCGAGGCGACACAGAATTACAACTCCCAGCCACCGGAACGCTACCTTTCTATCCCACATGGTTTCTGCTTCTTCATTAAAAAGACTAGATTTATTCCCGGCCATTCCAGGATGCTGTGCTTTGCTCTTTTTGTAAAGAGAAAGCTTCCTCTGATTCGGTTCAACCTGCAAACTCTCATCGCATTGTTGTTACAACAGGAGACCCCAAGGTTGGGCAGCCGCCTTGCTTCTTATCTCTTTTCTCCTTTATTCTCTCAAACATCAAACTCCCACTTTTTTCCGAGGGACACAAATGAGTGACGGATTTGCTGAGTTGCATGCTCTGCATTGCCTTCTGATTGCTTTGGTTGTCTCAGCAGTCTAGTGAAATTGTGTGCCTCTGAGGGGACTTCTCATGCATCCCCTGTTTCTTTAGTACATGGTGGATCTAAGGAAATTGGGGTGCCTCCCATCATTGATAGGTGCCAGATGATCCTTATCATCTTTGCTGGTATGTGCCTTGACCCAGTTTCCAGTCTGTAGAGTCCACCTCCAGCAAACATTTTAGAAGCTAGCATTTAAGAAGGCTTCACGAGATTGGATTTTGAAGCTGAACATCTTTCAGAGTGTGGAGACCTTCTTGCACAAGAAGAGGCTGTGAGTAGCTGGCTTTGTTTTGGGGAGTTCCATCTGGAGCAGATGGACGTAATACCTTCCAGAAGACTCGTTCCTCCTCACTGTCATGAGTAAGAATCTTCCTGTGCTGCAATTTTGGCTCACACTGCATGGCTAACGCTCTGTCTGTCGTATTCATTCCTGTTCACGTTGCTGGTACCAGAGGTAGGTCCTTTAAGCTGTGCATGGGGTAGGACATGGCAAGCAAACAGCATGTCGGTTGAGTGTTGCACATTTGGCAGCTCAGAATAATGGGAGAGCAAGAGGGCCCATGTTGCTTGCCAGAACCTGGGGCCAGGGGGACATCAGGAAGTAGGACTCTTTTTAGTTTGTCTACTCCATCCCTGACAGAAGGGGGACAATAGATAGGTGTCTTGCAACAGACCTTGACTCTTGTTGCCAGCATAGTAATTATTGTCCAACTCTGAGAATGCCAAGCCTTTTAATTAATCCCAACTCTCTTAACCACTAGGGCAGTGGTTCCCAACCTTCAGTTCACAGAGATTCATGGACTGCAACTCCCAGAAATCTAGGCCGGCACAGCTACCGCAGAAGGTTTCCGGGACTTTTAGTCCAAGAACATCTGGGGACCCAAGATTGGGAGCCTCTACCCTACGGAATTGCAGAGAACAGATATAGTTACCATTCTGGTGAAATCCCTTGACTGATGCCATGATGTAGAGCTTGCCAAAGTTCCTTCCTGGGCTGCAGTTCCCTCTAGAGCAGTGGTTCTCAATTTGTGGGTTCCCAGATGTTCCTGGACTGCAACTCCCAGAATCCTCCACCACTTGCTGTTCTGGAAGGTGTTTCTGGGAGTTGCAGTCCAGGAACACCTGGGGACCCACAGGTTGTGAACATCTGCTCTAGAGCATTCTCACCTAGTGAGGTAACTTTTCCAGACTCCACTGTTGCGGCCACCATCAATTGAAGATAATGGGTATCTCGACTCCTGTCACTAGTTAGGAGTGCTGGTGAATCTCCCTGAGGCAGAATGTAGAAAGTGTGCAGTTGACTTGCCAAAGAAGCTCCCATTGTAAAAGAATGTCTTCTGCTTCCCTGCTGCAATGCCAAGTCTTTCTGATTGTATGCATCTCATTCCCTACCCCAAGTGTTCCAGGGTGCCTTGGGTTGTAGCTTGGAAACCTGGATGTAGTGACCCAATACCTGAACAGCATATAGAAGACCCCATCTGTGCCCCCCCAAGCCCTACAGGTCTCCCTGTAGGTTGCCAAAAGTAACATGGATTTACATGTTACAGCCAGTGGAATAGTGGGTGGTGAGTCTTTTAAGGAACCACTGATCAATTGTATTGGGGTAGCGGTGTATGTGGGTGTGGGTGTGCTCAACATTTTCTTGAATGTGGCAATCTGTTTTTAAGTGCACTGCTGCCTGTATTATTCTCTCCCTCTCCGATATTTCGCTGGCATATTGATGTCTTGACACTTCCCCATAGGCCTTGAAAAGGAGAAGAACCACCTCTCGGGTTTTTTTCTTCTAAAACGGGTGAGCCCGGTTACGTAAATAAATCCCTCTGTTCGGCTGAGCAGCTCCCTTTGTAGTGTCCTGTGGCGCGGCATCATCTGTAAATGATTGCAAACCAAGTGGCACCTGAACCTCCAACCCTCATTCAAGATCTGCTGTTGTTTTGGACTTTCATTTTGAAATGAGCCAATCAGGGATCATCAAGGAGGGAAGCCCCGCATTACCATGTTGGAGAATGTTTTATGTTTTCTGTACTGGAACCCTGAATATTACCACACAGCCTGGGTTGGAAGGGTTAATAAAGATATAGAGAAAAAGGAGGCTTGAAATTCATTCATCTCTTTTAGAAATACTGCGGGGTGGGGTGGGGGGAATAGATGTATACTTGGCTTTTAGATTTGCAGGTGTAGCATAAATGATTTGAATTAAAAACCTTTAAAGACTTCTGCATTCGTGAGACTCTATATTTTTCCCTCCTGTCAGTCTTTCCCAGTTTCTATATGTTGTGAAATGGTTAAGCGAGGGCCCTTTTACATCCGATCAGATGTTCACAACTGAGCTGAAAGTAGACAGAAGTGATGTCAAAGGTATTGGAACAAGTTGAAACCACCAGCCCCACCGGGTGAACTAAAACAAGCCTTTCCCCACTCAAAAAAGAAAGATCCCACTGCTGCCTTCTCTGCGTTATATTGTGTACTTGCTGGGATTTAATTCAGATCCAGCTGGGACAAATCCAGTAGCATAATGTGGGATAAACGGTCAACATAATCACCCTCTCAGTTGGACTCGGCTGGGACAAAGTGGTATGTATGTGTCTTCCTCATGGCACAGTGGTTAAAATGCCTGTACTGCAGGTAAAACTGTGCTCACCACCTGGGGTTCAATCCCAGGTATCAGGCTCATGGTTGACTCAGCCTTCCATCCTTCCGAGGTCGGTAAAATGAGTACCCAGCTTGCTGGGGGGGGGGACAATGTGTAGTCTCCATAATTAAATTGTAACCCGCCCAGAGAATGCCTGAAGTGCTATGGGGTGGTATATACAGAACACTTTGCTTTTCCTCTCCAAAAGGCATCCCTGTCAGTGGCCATCCTAGTCACTTAAAAAAAAATTGGACACCTAAATATGCTGATTGTATGGAGAGATAATTGAGGGGTAATGTGACAAGTATCCTCAAATATTTGAAGGTGTGTCTCCAGGAAGGCAGAGCATGCTTGTTTCCTACTGTTTTGAAAGGTAGGTCATGAAATAATAGGTTCAAGTTAAATGGGATTGCAAGCGTTGATTGATTGTAAGAGCAGCCTGACAATAGGAAGGATTCCCTACAAGATGGTAGAATCTTCTTTGTTAGGTTAAAGGTTAAAGTTTTCCCCTGCACTTGCGTGCTAGTCGTGTCTGACTCTACAGGTGGTGCTCCTCTCTGCTTTTAAGCCTAAGAGCCAGTGTTGTGTAAGTCCATGACCATGTGGCCAGCATGGCAAAACACATTTATGTGCATGGAACACTGTTTACCTTCCCGCTTCTTATGGCAGTACCTATTTATCTACAGTGGACCCTCATATAATAAGCTGTTTGTTAAACAGAAAATCTGCTTAAAGGAAAAAATTTCCAGAGATGGGGGGAAGGGAAGCTTAACAGAATCACCTATGGGGTGAATCCATACAACAGAAGGGATTAGGGATTAATCCATTTTCAATGCATTCCTATGGGAAATTTGTACAGTACAAAGAAAAATTTGCTTAACAGAATTTCATTTGGAATGAATTAATTCCTTTATACAAGGTACCACTGTACTTGTATTTACATGCTTTCGAACTGCTAAGGTTAGCAGGAGCTGGGGTTAATAGTGGGAGCTGACTCCGCTGTGTGGCACCCGGGATTCGAACCACCGAGCTGCCGACTTTGCAGCCGACTGTTTCAGCGCTCTAGCCCACTGAGCCACCACACACCCGTGGGATGCTGTAGCAGTGAATTTGCTACTTTGGCTTGAGGTTGTACTAGATTGCCTTTAGGACCCCTTCTAGCTCTTGGCATGGGACCTCCATTTCAGGATGGGTCCGGTTCCGAAACGAAGCACGGCAGCACAGGTGCTGTTTGGAACTTGGACCCACCCTGTGAAACAAAATCACCCATTGATTTGTCTTGCCTTTCCTCACGCAGGGTGCACCTCCAACCCGGAAGAAGCCTCCGATGCATCGTCGTTCCTTCTCCCTGGTGCTGGCCAATCAGATAGGGAGGTGGGATGATGCATGTCTCTGCCCATCTCCTGTGCTGCCGTGCTTTGTTTCGGAACCGGACCCATTCCAAAACAGAAGGTCTATGCCTACTCTCCAGTACCATTGATTCTTCTATCTGATAAGAGAAAAGGGTGATAGAGAGATGGGCGTGAACTGCCAGTTCAGTGGTTTGTGCCAGTTTGTTTAGCAGCCGAACAGGTTTAGATAGTTCAGAGCCCTCCTCCTCTGGCAGCTGCCCATTCAGAGACAGCACCCGAAGGAGGAGGTGCACCAAATCTCCAAACAACTCTTTGGCCCTTAAAATAACTGGAACAGAACGGCAGTTTGTGCTCATCTCTAGTTGTGGAGAATATTCTAAATGCTTTCATTCCCTAATTAAAACAGAGAGAAACCATTGCTGCAACAACAGTAAAGACACTGTGGAACCAAATGTCTGTTGCAGAGCATAATTACAACCGTGTCTTTTGTTTGCTTTCCCCCCCCCTCCAAAAGCCTCATTACCCTAATTACACAGAAGTAGCAATGTCACAGCAGAAACAACAACTCGGGAAGCTCCTTAATGACTAAACAAGTTATTGTGGGATCAGCGATGCCTTACTTGTACAAACACTCAAACAAGAGGCGGAGAGGATATCATGGAAAAGTGTGGGTAGGTGGGCTTAAAAATGCAAGATTAAAAAGAGAAACACCGGGCAAGCAGGGCAAACCACAAAGTCAATTCGGAGGAGTGAAAGATCCTCTTGATGGTCAGATGAGTGGGGTATAAATATAATAAGTTATAAATATTAAATGTAACCAAGTTCTGGTTTTTTTGGGGGGGCATAAGAGTAAGTTGTGCAAAAGGTGTATGGACATGCGGACTGGACTGGAGGAGATTACAAATATCTAATTTTTTCAGGTGTGACTCCTTTTCACTTGATGGTTTTTGTTTTCAGAGCAGGATGTGTAGCATACACAGACTTCAAAGGAAGGGCACCTACTCTTGAGAAAGCACAAAATCACACACCCGAGCCCTCCACAGCTGAAGCTGGATCATATCCAATAAGCCAGCCAAGGAATTTCAACTCTGCCGTTTCACAACACAGACACTTTTCGAAACATCTCCTTTGAAGTGCAGCGTTTTCCATCCTCCTTACAGAGCAGCCTAGGAAGAAAGAGATCCACTCCTTTCTCAACCACTTTGGTTTCCAAGTCATCCCTTTTTTGAGTCCAGTTTTGCGTGACTCCGGTGTTTTTGGCACGGCACACACTTAGATCAGCTCCTTACCATTTTACATGCCCCGGTACTAGCCCAAGGAAACCTGGGATATGTGGTTCCCGGGACCACAAGTCCACCTCCAAATCCCACAATTCCATAGAATGAAGGCACGACTATGCGTGATGCAAATAATGGTTCCTGGTATGTCCAGCAAAGATGTGCAGGCAGACAAACCAGTGATATCTGTATTTATTTCTATTGAGTTGTTCCTCCATTGTATTATTGGGTTGATTTTTATTCTTGTGTTGGGTTTTAACTGTTCACGTGATGTCTTCTACGTAAACTGCCCAGAGTTCCTATTGGGAAAATCGGTCAGAGTATAGAAATAGAAAAATAAAAAATACTGTAAATAATAAATTATGATACAGCAGAAGAATAAAGGGGGGGAATAGCTTTCATCAAACATAAAAGTGACAGGTACCCCACCCCCTTGGGGGGGGGAACAGCCTTAGTCCCACTTCCCTGGGCTTTCAGGAATTCAAAATCTGAATGCTTGTTTCAGGATATGGCATGTCTCCCTTGCTGCCCCTAGCCACTAGGTGTAAGTCTCTTTATTTTGTCCTTTCGCTGGACAACATGCATTTTGGACAAACTGGACTTTTGGGAATGGGGCAAGCACCTGTGGTTGGGGTACAGCGTGACCCTTCTCTGAGCTCATCCCCACTGACCCCTGGCCCCCCAGCTGCATGGAGAGGAGTTGAGGCCCTGTGAGCCTGGGGGGGGGAACCATTTTGAAAAGTGCCCCTTTTGTCCAAAACCAGAGAGCAGACAGCTAAGATGTTTTACACCATTATTTATTCTTCTCAAAGACAGAGGTACAATCAATAAAAGTAAACAATGATCGCCTCAAGGCTCTGTTTTCCCTGTCTTGGAAACATGCAATAAATGGGTCTCGAAAATCTATTTCTAACGCTTGAGGACAAGAAATAGAGATGGGCACAACTTAGCGGTATTTTCGTTTTCATTTTCGTTTTTTCGTTTTCGTTATGTAACAAAACGAAAATGAAAAACGGTTCAAAAATGGACCGAAAACGGAAACGAAACGACTAATTTTGAGCCAATTTTCGTTTTTCGTTACTGGAAAAACACATAATAGAGCTAAATGGGGAGAAACGAAAAATTTTTTGTTTTCGTTTTCGTTACGTAACGTAACGAAAACGAAAAATTTTGAAATTAGCCCACAAAAACGGAAACGAAACGAAACGGACCCTAGCCGAAAACGAAAAAAAATTTCTGAGTCGTGCCCATCTCTAACAAGAAATCAAATGCATAGAGGGATCACAGAATCACTGAGTTGGAAGGGGGCTACAAGGCCATTGAGTCTAACTCCCTGCCCAGTGCAGGAACCCAAATCAATCCAGATCTGACAGGTAGCTGTCCAATTTTCTCTTGAATGCCTCTGGGATCGCACACCTTATATCCAAGTAAGTGTTTGGATTTTAGAAGGCAAGACTAAGGACTGAACCCCATTAAATATGGAGAGGTAACTGCCTCTTTTTTGTTCGATGAAATCTACTAAGTTCCCTCCCAATTCTTCTTCCAGCCGATCCAAGATAGTGTACATTTATATTGAGTTGGCTTGGCACTCGGCCCCAAACTAGCCAATGTTTGATTTCTCGGAATGGAATGGAATGGTATATTTCTTGGCCCTACTTTGCAGTTTGAACTGCTGGGACATCATGTTCCAAGTGAGGCCAGTCTGATTGGCCTTCTGCAAACAAGATGATAATCCACCAATTAATCCTACTGGGGAAGCAAACTTCTGCATCACTGAAATGCAGGAAATCCTGTTTAGCACAGAATTGTACATAAATGCAAAGAAGCATGTGGCACCTTGAAAAATTAATGTACTTTTCTGGGCAGTATCTGTGACTTTACAAAGACTTAGGTTAGCTGCTGGCCACCAAAGCATGGGTTAAGTAAAACATGCTAAGTTTTGCTTGTGGGGATCTGGAACCTCTGAGTGACCATTTGTTTTCCTCCCTCCCCACCTTGAACTAGGAAGCTCAAAGACCCACATTTTGATTGATGGTCATGCAGCCTGAACCAATGTGAGTGCATCTGACTCTTTAAAAATGTAGGAGCCCCAGGGGCACAGGGATAAACTTAAGGTCGGAGGCAGGGACTCTGGGCTGATCCATATTTAATTTTACATAATATAGTATAGTCAAAAGAAAATGATGCAAATCACACCATTCCAATCCTGGAGCATTATTTTGTTAATATAGTTGCACTCTTAGTTTCATTCAAAGGCCCATTGATTTAATAGCTTAATAGTTTTGGCTTTGACTTGTTTTACTTCTGATTGATGCCAGGGCTTGCAAATTCTTGCACCACCTTAAAAGGCAAGAACATGATGTATCAGACATAAATCTATCTCACAGTGCCATCTAGTTCATAATATAGTTCATTTGATTATGAACTAGATGGCAACGCCCAGCATTTTCCTTTAAATATAGTGTTAAAAAAAACCCGCATTTGCAAAGCACCCACTTACTGAGAATGCTTCACTTCTTTACCAACGGCCATTGTTAACAGCTCTTTCATTTATGAAATCACCCAGAAAGTTAGCTTTGTTAGTCCGCTAGAGAAAAATAAAGCATTTCTAAAGAAAGCCTACATGTATACAATTAAGAACAATCACCTATTCATGGTAATGATCACATTGGTGCTTCGCAAATGTAGAAATCCCACATACATTTACACTTTACATTTCATGGCTATTTGCTGCCACTGTGCACACCTGCCTTCAAGGGAGCTGCCATCTTTTATCTCATCCAGGTGAACTACAGGCTTGCAGATAGATGACTTTGGTTGGCCAAGGGTTGTGAGTGAACTGTGTTGGAAGCTTCATTTGGGTTTTTTGAGGAAGGAGAAAAATGACTCTGATCACAGATTGGAAATAGTGCTGGGGATGGCGCTTGCATCGGCGATAACAGGCTTCTTGGGTCAAATCAAGCATTAAAGCACACAATTCATAGAATCATTGAGTTGGAATAGACCTCCAGGGCCCTCCAGTCCAACCCCCTGCCATGCAGGAACCCCCATCACAGGACTCCAGACAAGTGGCCATCCAGCCTCTGCTTAATAACCTCCAAAGAAGGAGACTCCACCACCCTCCTTTGTGGTAGCACATTCCAGTGCCAAACAGCTCTAACTGTCATTAAGCTCTTCCTAATGTTCAAATGGAATATCTTTTCCTGTAGTTTGAGACCATTGCCCCATGTGCTAGTGTCTGAAGCCATGGAAAACAAACCAGTCCATTCTTCAATATGACATCCTTTCAAATATTTAAACATAGCTATCATATCTCCTCTCAGTCTTCTTTATGTAAGGCTAAACATTCCCAGCTCCCTAAGCCGCTTCTTGTAAAACATTTCTTCTAGACCCTCAATCACCTTGGTCATCCTCCTCTGGATCCGTTTAAGATTGTTAACGTCCCTTTTAAATTGAGGCACACAGAAATGGACACAGTGCTCCAGGTGGGGTCTGCCCAGAGTAGAATAGAGTGGTACTATCACTTCCCTTGATATAGACACAATGCTTCTGTTGATGCAACCAGGAATCGCGTTGGCTTTCTTGATCTTTCATCCTTCACAGGGCTATGCATGAGCCATCCGAGTTTCAAGCCAGCCTATGTTGAGGAAAATTTAAACTTTTCAGGAAGTTCCATTTTTTTAAACACCGTGCTAGCCGTATTGTTTAACACAGGCCCTATTCCCAGGCAGAACTGCCTTCTGAAAGCAGCAGATTGCTCCTTTTCTTCTGCATATTCACTACAAAGCATTCTCAGGTGCCATTTCTAAGGAGTTCTCAGGAGAAAGGCCTTTGCTTCTCTGCTGCAGTTCCACTACCCCTGGAGTCTTGAGTTCCCTGCACAAGCAGCAACATCAAAATGCCCCATCAGGCATTTTTTTATACCACAGACTCCTATGACACCAGCAGTGACCATAAACCCTAATGATGTGTGCCGGGTGGGGTCGGTCTAGCCCCTTCCGTTTCTTCAAGTCTGATCTAGTCCATTCAATGAGAAAGAAGAAAAAGTATTAGTCCCCGAATAACGGAGCCTAAGGGCAAGAATGTGTAAGTTTGAAAAACTTTTAAGAAGTGTTCTGCTTATATACTGCTCTATACCACTTCAAGTAGTCACTGGGCGGTTTACAGTTTTAAATTGTCATGTATTCGTGTTTACTTGGGACTTTTAAGTTGTTTTAACTGTTATTTTTATTTAAAGTTGAGTTTGTAGTAGGGAAGAATTATTTGTTTCTTTCATTTATTTATAAGAACATAAGAACAGCCTTGCTGGAATAGGCCACAGCCCATCCAGTCCAGCATTCAGTCTCACGCAGCGGCTCACTATTTGCTTCAGGGTATTCCCAAGCAGGTGTCTTCACATCTGCTTACGATAGCCTGCAAATGGCATTGAGAAATATCCTGCCTATCTCTCCAACCCAGACGTTGTCCATTGATAGCCATTGATACCCTTGTTCTCCATGAACTTGTCTAAGCGTTTTTTAAAGCTGTCAAGGCTGAAAGCTGTCACCACTTATAATGTTATATATTATAATATAAATAATAATGTAATGTTTTATATTTAAAATTAGATAGATAGATAGATAGATAGAGATATATAAGTCCTCAGCACTATTGCCAATCTGTGATCAGAGATAATATACAGTATATAAAGCACCTTTCTCCAGAAAAGAGGGTCTAAAGCAGCAATTATTTCATTCTTGTTTAGTATACCAATAAAGGTTTTATCTATATTGTTTATTATTAAAAGCATAGAATTGAAAACATAATTAAGTTCAATATTAAAACATATTTAAACTATACTTGCATACAAACTGTACATTTGTATTGAACTAGGTATTATTTGATTGCATTTGCTGCTTTAAACCCTTCAGAGAGTGCTATGCACTATGGGGCAGTATGCAAGTTAAATAAAAAGATAAAGGAAGGAAGGAAAGACTTCTATTCAGTTTTTCCTCTTAAAACTGGTTAGAATTGCAGAATAATATACATTTTAAATTTGCAATTCACTTTTACTCGCCCACCCCTTCCGTTCCCCTTCCCCTTTGGACGGCTATAAATAAATTCGGAACAGTCCTCTTCAAAAACAGGGTCGATACATGACGTCAGAACAACGAGGCGCAATGCCGTCACTCCTCCCCATTCCCGGAACGTGTCCGCCTGGGGAGCGACGTCATTGCGCCAGAGAAGAAACCCGCCGGCCCTTCCTTCCAGCAACAAACCCCCGCCCCGCCCCAGCGGTTTCCATAGCAACCCCCTTGCGGAGCCGCAATCGGCAAGACGGTCTCGGGGCTCGAAAGGGGACCAGACGCGTCCATTGCCTTCCCTCCTTTGGGGGCGCGGCGGGGGAGAGAGATGGTCGCGGCTCGCTCTTAGCCTATCAAAAGGCGGCGGCTGAGGCGCCGGTGGGAGGGGCTTGTCGAGAGTAGCCGGCGCCGAGGTATAAAAGAAAGGGTTCGCAGCCGTTGGTGGCTTTTGGGGCGACAGTTGCCGTCTTGTCAAGGGGTGACTTTCTTTCTTTTCTTTTTTTCTTTTTGTTCATCTGTCCATCTTGGGTCAAGAAAGCTGGAAGGTGAGCGAGCGAAGGACCCTCATTTCTAAAAAAACCCACGATCTTCTATTATCCTTCCCTCCCCTGTTGTCTTCCTCGTGACTCTTTACTTGATGTACTTATGATTTTTTGTGTGATTTCCCCCCCACTCTGAAATAAAGCCATTTTCCATCTTCGGGGACAAAGCCGAAACTCGTAAGGAAATATTTCTCTATCTCGTCGCCCTTTGTCGTCTTTTAAGTTCTGTTCCCTTTCTTGAGAGGCGAGAGTTTTGCAAAATCTACATTGGGATGATCGAGTTACCCTATCTTTGGGGGGATCCTAAAATGTGGTTTTTTAGGGGGGGGGGTCGGGAGGTTGTTTCCTACCTAATGGAACAATCTCTGCTCTTGAGTAGTATTTATTTTAATAATGTCATTGTTCACCTATTTGCACTTTGCAGCACAAAATATGCTTCTGGGGGTAGCTAACTTTGACGTTTATAATGAAAATGGTAAACAAAGAAATAGGATTAAATGACTGTTGGGGGGTCTGTAACGGATGGGCAACGCTGAAACTCTTTTAGATTTAGTACTTTGGAGAACTGATGATTTCTCATATTGTATCTTTTTAAGAACCTCACCCCCACCCCCTTTGAATAACCTCTACCTTATCTCAAGTTTAAAAGGAGAAAGTTCTGTTTTATTTCATTTTATCTAGGAAATTTAAGTATTGCTGTCTTTGTATAGACTGAGTATATTATAGACAGATATTGTATACATTGGTAGATATAGATATAATATATTCAATGGATTATTTATTGAAATATATTTACAAAATATCTTGTAGGTACTGTATAATATATCATGTACTATGTTATAGTAATAGAAGTGTGATATAGTAATATGGATATAATAAAGAAATAAATTTATTTATTCATTTTTCTTATTAATAGACTGCCTGTCTTGCAGTAGGACTCATTATTAAAGTAGAATTACAAGCACAATGTATTATGCATTAAAACAGTTAAGCTGCATTAGCAACTAAAATGCATTGCATGGTTTAAAACTTTAAAGACCCAAGTTAAAAAAATGCCATTCGGGGATTCAGTTATGATTATTTAAAAATTAACTTGGCCCATCTTGCATTAAATCAGATTTGTACTGTATTGTACTCCTATTTTTTCTGTCTCAACTAGGCTCTTTTCTATTCAGTGATGTGTGTCTGATGATGCCCATAGTGTGCTCTGTGCTTCACTAAAGAGATGGCGGATGGGGGGGGGTGTTTGGCGTCCCAAGGTGCTTGCTGTCTAAAATGTCACACACATTAAAAAAGCTGCAGTGGAGCAGAAGTGGGAAGAAGATGGTGTGTGTGTGTGTGTGCGCGCGCGTGTGTGTTGGGAGGGCAAATAAGAAACAGAGTATATTGATGCAAATGCAAAAATAGACAACACCTTTGTAGACTACTGTATTCAGTCTACATTGTATATGGCTAAGCTTCAGCAGGGGATGGGCAGCAAAGGGTTAATAAGGAGGCTTTCAGTGCTATAAATAGGCTTACTTGTAAACTGAGGCTGTAGTTTGCTATTGGGGGGTGGCTTCAGTTTGGAAGCCTGGTTGGGTTTATTCCTGGCATAAGACAGCCAGAAAGGCAAACATGTGGGTTTTAGATCGTATCAAGCCTTCCAGTGTGTGGCAAGTCTGGATGAACAATCTCTATAAGGGCCCCTTCTTCTTAATACCTTTGTCTGACTCTTATGAATGAAGCCCTGTGGCTCTCTTCACTGGGTCAATCCATCCCTAAATCAGTGGCCAGACTCCCTTGGGTCGCTTATGCTGCCATAAGGGCAACCGATGCAAGTTGTATTGTCAAATTCCCATTCGTTAGCATGTTGCCGCTTGCCTCTTTCATTAGGAACCAGTCGTGCAGGTTGGTGCAGGATGAGGGCAACTCATTAACCAGCAACTATTTTCCACGGCCGTTTACACCACTACACATTTTTGTATAAAAAAACGGTATAATTCTGGCCATTACTTTAAAAAACCCCACCCTAATGTACTTGTGTTATTTGTGTTGAGTAGTGGACTGCTGCCTCATAATGCTTCTCTCCTGTTCAGCCTAGGTACTTGGCTGTGGCCATCCTCAAAGGCGGTATAGTAATAACTTGTAAGATGAATGCCCCTTAAGACAAAAAATTCGTAAGACGAATGAAATGTCCAGGAATAGGAAAACCTAGTGAGATGAATTTTCCTATAGGATGCTTCGCAAGACGAATTCAATGCATTCCTATGGCAATCTGCATTAAACCGTGCTTTGTAGGACGATTTTTTTGTAGGACGAATTGACCCGTAGAACAAATTAAATTTGTCTTAAGAGGTACCACTGTAGTGCCCTTTCCCCCTCACTCCTTCCTATACTGACCAGGGCGTCGGAGTCGAGGAGTCGGAGTTGGAGGAAATTTTGGGTACCTGGAGTCGGAGTTGGAGTCGGCAAACAATGCTCCGACTCCGACTCCTACTAAATTTAGATTGGAATTTTTAAAAAAGCAAGTTTAAATGTTCCAATTCACAAAAAGTTATAATTAATGACTTCTCTACTGTAAGAATAAAGACCAATGCATGCAATGCCTCACGTAACCACAAAACGAACACGTTAAGTGACCGTGAAGAAGTATGCTTTTCATGTGCTTCACTATATGGCACGCAACTCACAGTTAGGAGCGGCAGTACTTATACTTTCCATAGTGTTGTGTTCTGCTGTTATGCAGCACCCATGGGTAACCTAGCCTCTCACTGATAAGGGATTAAGTAAATATGTTTTTTGCAGGACTAGAGACACTTGTATAAGTGAAGGGAATGGTGGGTCAATAGTTCAAGACTGAAGCTGTAAACCATTGGAAAAACTGCTGTCATTCAGCTAAGGCTATAAAAACTTGTAAACTCTGATTGTTAGCTTAAACTTTAAACATGACTATGGGAGTCTACTAGGGAAATCATGTTCAATAGAGTAGACTGTTGGCTTCCCAGCCAGTAGTCCTGTGGTAATGACATGTATGTTGCCTTTCTTTCCTTCAAGGAATGTATAAAATACATTCGCATATTAATACAGAGAAGTTGGAGTCGGGGAGTCGGAGTCGGAAGTACAAAAAAACTTAGGAGTCGGAGTCGGAACATTTATCTACCAACTCCACAGCCCTGATCCTGACACCAAGTAGTGTGCTAAGAGATTGATTTGGAATGAATTGTTGCCTAGGAGAAGAGTGCTGATTCACCCTGCCAGGGCATCCCTGAATGGCAGCTTTTTTGTTGTTGGTTCTGCTGTGGGGCCTTACACCCTTCTGCACTCCTCTGTGGTAGACCAGTCTTGGTGACCTGCAACTGCTTATGTCTCTGACCGCTGCAGTGAATTCCTGGTCAGAGACATTTGAAAAGCCTCCTGTACCTGCCACTGCGGGCCATTCAGAAACACCTTTGAAAGCCACCTTTTGGTCTCATTCCTTGGAAGTGATGCTCCTTGCAGCGTCCGTTAATTCTCTCCCCCCCCCCAAAGAAAAAGTTGGCTATCTTTCGACTGTGGCAGCCCCAGATTTTGCCATCTGGTGGGCAGTCTCGTATGTGCTGTATTCATTATGCCACTCTTCAAATGCATTTCCGAACAAGTTCACAGTGCTAAATCAAAAGCTACAATCGTTTTAAAGATGTGATAGTACAGGCTAAAATTAGAAGGATCTGAAATCTAAAGGCACAGTGTAAGTAAGGACTAATGATGAAAAAACAAATCGGATTAGGAGACAAAAGCCATAGGGAGTTTAAAGACTGGTTTTATTGTTGCAAACTAGCATAGCTTTTTAAAAATTGTTTTGTTTTAAGAACTGTTTCATTCATCTGTAGGCCATCAACAGCATTTTCTGAGCAACTGAAAATGCTATACAGTGGTACCTTGTATGAAGGAATTAATTTGTTCCAAATGAAATTATGTTAAGCAAATTTCCTTTATACAAATTGCCATAGGAATGCATTGAAAATGGAGTAATCCCATTTTTATGTTGTACGGATTTTCCCATTGGCGATTATGTTAAGCAAATTTCCCGTATCTCTGGAATTTTTTATGTTGTACAGATTTTATGTTATACAAGCCGCTTGCTATACACGGGTCCAGTGTACTTATGATTTGTCCTGTTTCATGTGAGATGCACGTATGTTAATACATCATTAGTGCTGTTTCTGAGTTCGGGAAGCTTTAAGTCCTACCATTAATAGCCCTGTGCAGGTCTAACAAATGATGGGTTTCCTTTATGGAGTCTACCCATTTCATTTGAATCTTTTCTCCTGCCTTCCATTCAGGATGTGGGGAAGGGCCGAAACAGCAAAGGACAATGTTATGTCACCTTAGAGAGTAGCCAAGTTGCTTCAGTGTCAGCTTTAGGCACTTTTGAACTCACTGGATAATTGATCCGCAAAAGCTCCCATTGAAACCAATCTGTTGCTCTCTTTATGGCGGCATCATCTTTTTCTGTTTCCTCCCCCAGTTGCTTTAATTTTTATCCCCATCCTGCTTCAAACTGATTAGTGCCATGTCTTTGGGAACTACTGACTTCTACTTTTCCTAACAGTATTGGCTTTTCCAATGAATATCTCATGATATTTCTGGATTACAACAGCCCCAGCTTAATCACTGTAGCTTCTAGTGGAAGCTCAGGCTTGGTTTGATTTAGAGCGTGTGCAGTTAGAAGATGGCTGATAAGCAACGTGACTGGTATGGCATCTCGGGCGTGGTTTTGTTCATAGTGTTTCTTATTCCTTCCCCAAAGTGCTTTGAGCCCCTGCTGCGTGAATAGCAGCTGCATCTTGGCCAACTGTTTTCTTTCACCAGAAATATTTAAAGTGGCAGCTGGTGTGGCTGCCATTCATAAATAAAATGTTATTAATATGGTATATCATTAGCATATCATCTGTATGTAGGTTTTTTTAAAACACCAGGCAAAACATAAGAAGAGCCATGCTGGATCAGGCCAAAGGCCCATCTAGTCCAGATTCCTGTATCTCACTGTGGCCCCACCAGATGCGTCTGGGAGCTCAGGAGACTAGATATTGATCTCTTGACACCACTCCCCTGCCTCTGGTCCTTGAAGGACCCTGGTTTTAAACCTGGAGATTACACATCTCCATCATGGTTTGTAACCTGTGAGGGAGTTTTCCTCCAGGAATCTGTCCAATCCCCTTTTTAAGGCATCCAGGCCAGATGCCATCACCACCTCCTGTGGCAGGGAGTTCCACAGACTAACAGCGTGATGGGTAAAAACGTATTTTCCTTTGTCTGTTCTCACTCTCCCAACCCTAATTCTGGTATTTTGTGAGAGGGAGAAGAGCGTCCCTGTATCCACTTTACTCATGCCCTGCATTATTTTGTACATCTCAATCATATCCCCCCTCAGGCGCCTTTTTTTCCAGACTAAAGAGCCCCAAATGTTTTAGCCTTTCCAGTTCCACTATGTCTTTTTTGAGATGCGGTGACCAGAATTGTACACAATACTCCAAGTGCGGCCTTACTATCATTTTGTATAATGGCATTATAATGTTGGCTGTTTCATATTTCCCTGGAGCCATTTCTGCAGATAGTCACTGTGGCTTCCCCCACCCCCACCCCCGTTGCATATTTCTCCAGAGCCATTTCTGCAGATAGTCACTGTGGCTTTTTTTTTTTTTTGCTTGATCTCAAGTACTGCACAAGCAAAGCCCCTGGGAAAGACAGCTGGATCAAGAGAAGAAAGTTGCTCCAAGGCCAGTTAAGGCACTCCTTGTAGTCCTACAGGTTGAAAAGTTTTCATCACCCCTAAAATGAAATTATACTGTGTGGGCTGGAGGGTGGAGTTATCTTTAAAAACCCTTCCCCTGCTCCCAGAACCTTGGAATTGCTCTTAAGGTATATGTGCAGGGCTGAAGGCTAGCGGGCTGGCCGCGATGAATGTTGCTTGCCAGCAACTGCATGTGCTTATTTATGGACTAAATAAAAAGCAAATCCTTTATTCCATTTTATTTCCATAAACTGAGTATCAACGTCTCATATATTGCCAGAATAAATTTAGTTTAACAATTCAGTCAATATGTTGGGCAAAGGGTGACTATGGAGGACTCTGTTAAGTGAATGTTCAGTTGGCTCTGAGGCGTTATTCCCTTCATGTCAAAAGCACCACAGTGCAATTTAATAAATTAGATTTTATTTTATTTTATTGGTCCAGAAATGTCAAGTCTTCCATGGCACATGTTGAAAGGCAGAGTTCGGAGTTGTTAGTTCTCATTATCTGCTAAGGACGATGTCAATGCAAACCCTCCCTTTCACTTAGGTTCACTTTTGTTCTGCTAATTCCCATTTGTAATCCATTAAATGACTTCCAAATAACCCAGTTTTCCATAGGGCTGGGGGGTAGACCTCCTGATATTCTCAGCTGTTGTTGTGGATGATCTGAATTTTTTTTTCATAGATTTCGATCCCTAAAGCAGATGTGGATTTGATGTAGATGCTTTGAGATTTTCACCATTAGCTGCTACCTCTCTCCGTATGGTCACTGAGCGCAGTGCCTGCTGAGTAATTTATTTAATCAGTAGGGTTTGGCTTCTGACACCCAGTAAAGAGTCAATAGCTTTCATTGCATTCCAGATCTACCTGTTTTGCACGGGCTCAACTACACCGTATCTGGCTGATTGTCTTCACTTGCAAAATAGGATAGGGCCAAGGTGGTAGTTCTTAGTCTATGTGTCTGTGAAGATTCTCAGTCATCCAGGTGAGTTTATCTGGAACATAGTCTATGACGAGATTGTGTGCCCTAGCTGAACAGTATTGTAGAGACGATAAAATCTGGGGCGATATATTGCAGAATGTAAAGCCAAGACCAATAGCCTTTGTCTTGTACAGTGGGGTTATTTTAAAAAAATCAATCCTATGGAAAATTTTGCACTCTGAAAAGTGTTTCTATTAATGGTACAAGAACAGTGCTATAACGAAAGTTTTCCCTCTTTCCAGAATCTTCCTAAAATGGTATATTTTTTAAAAAGATGCCTTTTTTAAAATGTGGAATTCCCATGTCTGTCTTGCAGTCGCTTTTGAATTTTCGGATTTCTGTTGTAGTCGCAGTTCACATGCTGCTAACGTCCTGCAGCAGCTGAGAAGGCAACGGGAGATGCATAAAATTGCCTGACAGTCCTCTTGAATTGCTTGCATAAGCAGGACTGCTCAACTCAATGTGTGAGCCAGAGGTTAACTTAGTGCTTGCCTGTCATGAGTGAGGAGTTGCAAAGTGTAATTTAAGAGCGTTTTGAGAGCTCAAATGGAAATTGCAGCATCAAAGCAATTCTGTGAGAGCAACTTGTCCTCAATAGACTCAAAGCTGTGAACGTGAGCACCTGTGTGAACATGTGAGCCCCCATGGGCACCTGCTGTGCCATTGTCAAAAGATTAAAAATAAAATCCATTGTACTGTATAGTACTTAAATACAGTGATACCTTGTATAAAGGAATTAATTTGTTCCAAATGAAATTATGTTAATCAAATTTTCCTTTATACAAATTCCCATAGGAATGCATTGAAAATGGAGTAATCCCATTTTTATGTTGTATGGATTTTCCCCATAGGCGATTATGTTAGGAAATTTCCCCTATCTCTGGAATTTTTTATGTTGTACAGATTTTATGTTATACAACCTGTTTGTTATACAAGGGTCCACTGTACTATAGTTTGCTGAGCTACACGTTTCCCCATCATTATAAAGATATGTTATGGGCTGCATTCCTCTCTACCTCGTTGTCTTGGCCAAACCTCAGAACTTAACAGCCTTGCTGGAACAGGCCACAGACCATCCGGTCCAGCATTCTGTCTCACACAGTGGCTCACCATTTACTTCAGGGTATTCCCAAGCAGATGTCTTCACCTGCTTAAGATTCCCCGCAAATGGCATTGAGAGACATCCTGCTGATCTCTCCAACCCGGAGGTTGTCCTTAGGCATCCATCATGCTAGCCATTGATATCCTTGTTCTATTCAGACTTACATCTAAATAGTTTATTTATTCATTTAGTATCATTTGCAGGCTGCCTCTCCTGATGAGGGGACTCAACAGTACAGACTGGGATGTGAACAGCCATGTCTACGATTGTACTGTTAGAACAGTAGGGGCTCATTTCCACCAAATATAAATATGAAACACAGTAAACTGGCCCCAGTGAACAGTTCTAAGATTCCACGTATAAAGTTGTAGCACAAGTAAAATACAGTATGGGTTTTGGGAGAAATAAAAATGGCTAATTGTTTAAGCTACCCTGGGCTTGGTTTTGCAACCAACTATCAGCAGAAGCCAAACATGTTTTTGTTAGATTTGTGAGAGGTAGCCATGTTAGGGTATTTGTACATGACCCCTAAACTCTGCCGCAAATGGCTGCCAGCTCCGGAGCTTACAATTGTTTCCCCACCAGCTCCGGAGTTTGCAGGAAATTAAGTGCGACCACGCCCACCTAAGCGCGTCCCAGCACATTTTTCATTTACCTGCTCTTAGAGGGTGAAAATCCCCAGATCCAGATGTGAGTGCCCGGCTCTCCTCGCTTCTGTTTGGTTTTTTTGCCTCCCGCCCCTTTAAGAGAAGGAAGAGAAAGAATCAGGACAACGATGGGGCTTCGGAGGTGAGCCTGTATTTTTTCCTTTTTTTTTCTCCCTCCCCTCACGCAGACAGGAGCAAGGAAGTATGGAGGGGTAGGGACGCAGGAAGATCAACGAACCCCCAAGATCCCTGGTCCGAATTTAAGTGGCCAGCGGATCTTAGGGGTCGTGTGAATTGGGTCTTAGTCTGTGCAAGAATTCCAGGCAAAAATCAAAACAAAACAAAAGATAAAAATGTGCAGCGCCTTAAAGACCAACTATTATATTTTAATGTAAGCTTTTGTGGACATTAAAATATAATAGTCTTTTAGATTCTGCATGTTTTTGTCTTTTGTTCTTATTTTTGCCCGGAATGTCTTTTGTTATGTTCTCGGGGATAGGGTTGCTCTGAATATCTTCCTCTTTTTCCTTTTAGCATTGGTAAGGTTGTCCCCGGCCAGCCATCTCAGAGGAAGGTATTCTTGTCTGGGGTAGATGTTCAGATTCAGCTCCCGTTAAAAGGTGAGAGCACCCTTTGTCTGTAGGGAACAAGATAAAGAGGAGGGGAAAACTCTTCAAAGCATCTCCCTCTCCAGGTCTATCCATGGTAAGGTCTCTCTGGTTCCATACCCGTTGACTTCACAGGAGGTCGGAAACGACAATTTAAACAGGCCACTGCTTGAGTTTTCATGATAGCATGCCTAGCTGGGCAATGAACTGCTGAATGCCAGCCACCGCAAAACGGTTGGGTCTGTTCACTCTTCTCGGCATTGTCTTGCAAGCCAAAGCATCGATAGAAAAGGTGAAGTGAGGTGCCTTTCTCTCCATTTTTGGAATGCTCCTTCCACATGAAGCACCATGCGTACCTATTCTTATCCTTATCGTATCTCTGTGGGGTTCTTGTGTTTTTCAAAGGAAGAACACCAGTGGTTTCCCGGAGATAGCTCTAACGCTGTGATGTGAGTGTGAGTTGGTCGGTGGTTTGAGCAAGGCCTCTTCTGGATCTTAATTGTTCATTTGCGATCTACCGAAAGATTGGTGTGTTTCATGTACATATGGAAGCGGAACTGAATTCTCATCCTAGCGATGATAAGAACAATCCAGCTGCAATTGGAAACTACCTCAGCACATACTAGGACCTGCTCTGAATGTCCATAATGCTTGTCTCTTTGGGCTGAAACGGAATGCCAATCTCACTTCTGTATACAGTATTAGATAATTTATATCCAGAGTGAAGAGAAGCACTTGCTTCCTTTCCATCTAACCTGATGAAGAGAGGTGGAAAATTCAAAAGTTGGCATGCGGCTTTGTGACATTTTGATGGATCTGATAAGGTATTACAATACTGTAATATAGATTTTTGGAAGCTTTAAAAGAGCAGCTGTTCAGTCTAGCAGTGGCTAGAAGAAATTTAATGGGGCTCCATCTCGTGTTTCTTCATCAGCTGGCTAGCATCCAGAGCTCCAAGAGTTTCCATTACCTTCCTTGTGGCATCTATGCTGCTTCAAGTATGTTTGCCATGGCCACTTACTTTGAAAGGGAAACAGCTTGTGGGCTCCAGTTCAGCACTGGTTTGAATTGGGAACCTGCACCAGTTTTCCTTAGAGATCACGCACACATTGCCATGATGTTCGTTGTCCCCAAAGCTGTTCATTATCTCTAACTTAATTTGCTCTTAAATTGAAGGTGATACGTTTAAGAGGTTGTTGTAAAAAGCAGGATGAGCAGTGCAGCTCCATGATTCCTACATTAAGACTTTGGGGAGCCATGTGATTTTAACACTCATAGCATCTTCTGAGCTATCAGTGTTAGAAATTAGGTTCTTTCTAATTTCTATTGACTTTTTTTTAACAAGGTGTCAGAATCTTGCAGAACTTGCTGTTTCTAGAATCTAAAGTCATATAGTTCCCCATTGCCTCATTGTGTAGCCGTTAGAACAACTCTGTTGATATTGACTAAAGGCAGAGGCATGTCAATTTGTAAATACTTTTTTGTATATTTGGCACATGTGAACATTACATCAACAGTTTAGTGGTCTCTCACAGTAAGTACATCCAAAGATTATTTTTTTATTTAGCTTCCTACCCGCAATGTTATCTCCATCTTTTGTGCTTCTACAGGTCTCTGATATTTTCTGTTCTTTGTCGGTGTGGCGTTAATAACATTCTTATCCATGCGGCCTTCTTTTTTGCTGCTGTTGGCCAATTTCCTTACAAACGCTTACAGCAGGTTTTACTTGTTCACAGGCTGGGGATGCTTAGAATTAAAGTAATGGAAAATTGCATCAATTTTCATGCACTGTGCTTAAGGGCATAGGTTTTGCCAGAGGGAGAAGAGCAGTGTTCTCTGTAGCTGTAGATAGCAGTGTTAGCTTTTTGGATAAAATGCCTATGTTTAATTTTCCTGCTACCCTGAAGACACAGTCAGGGATGGTTAGACATCTTCAACAGAAGGCATGTTTTCAGGAGTGTGAAATTGTACTGCTGAATTTAAGTATGCAGGTTTAAAAACAAACCACCATCTTCAACTTTAAAAATGAAACAGAAATCAAAATATATTTTTATTTTTTTTATTTATTTATGAGTATTTTTACCACACCTTTCTCCTTGGAAAAGGATCCAAGGTGGCTTACAGTAATGAGGGACAATACACGGTCCAGTACAATTAAGACATGTTCAATTTTAAATACAGGGAATTGAGGGGTATCTTACAGCATTAGAAGACATTAAAGCTAAAAGAGAATGCAAGCAGTTAAGAAAAGAGTATAAATACCATATAATCATGCACAGTACACCATCCAAAAGTTATGGAGGATGGGAACTAACAATTGATAACAGGGTCAGTGTAATCCCACAAGGAGAAAGACAGGCACAACGTTATAGTGGTTATAAAAACAAGTCTGTGTAGCCATGTATGGTAGTCCATCATTCAGGGAAAGCTTGCCTGAAGAGAAAGGTCTTTGCCTATTTCTGGAAAGACAGCAGAGATGGGGCAGTCCTGGCCTCTAGTGGGAGGGAGTTCCAGAGTCTGGGCGCAGCAGCTGAGAAGGCCCTTTCATGGGTTCTTATGAGACGTACCAGTGAGGGTGGTGGGATGGAGAGAAGGGCCTCTCCTGATGACCTTAACACCTGAGTCGGTTCATACTGTGAGATTCAATCTTTGGGGTAGCTAGGACCCAGGTCATATAGTTATAGTGCTTTGTAGGTCAAGGTCAGCACCTTGAATTGTGCCCAATAGCTGTTTGGTAACAATTGGAGCTGCTTTAGTAGGGGTGTAATTAGCTGCCTAGACGCCCTGAGCACATCCAGTCTCACCTGATCTCAGAAGCTAAGCAGAGTTGGGCCTGGATAGTAATTGGATGGGCGACCACCAGGCTTTAGGCGCCTGGAGTAGGAACTGGCAAGCCACTTCAGTATTCCTGCCAAGAAAACTCCATGGACACGGGGTCACGAAGAGTTGGTCACTACTGTAACGACACAACAGCAGCAATGTGATCTCTGTAACCCGCCCCAGTCAGCAATCTGGCTGCTGCATTTTGGACCTGTTGAATTTTCCTGAGACTTTTCATTGGAAGTCCCACATAGAGCACATTACAGTAGTCTAGCCGGGACGTCACTAGGCATGTGTCACCGTGGACAGAGCAGATTTTTTCCCAGGAATGGGTGTAACTAGCCTTAATTGTGCAAATGCAGTCCTGGCCAGGGCCGTGACCTGGGCATCCAGGCTCAAGGATGAGTCCAAGAGCACCCCCAAGCTGCGTACCTCTTTTTTTCAATTGGGACGTGACCCCATCCTGTACAGGTTTCATTCCTATTCCTTGTTCTCCCTTTCGACTGACCAGCAGGTACCTCTGTCTTCTCTGGGTTTAGTTTTAATTTGTTCATCCTCATCCAGTTCATTACTGCAGCTAAACACTCATGTAATGTCAAAATAGCATATAAGCCAGTATGTGGGGAATATTGTGTTTAGAATACAACTAAGGAGATCTGGGTTTAACTACTCCTAGCTATGAAACTCATGGGGTTATGTTATGTTATTACATGAGTGGCTTTTGCCTGTTAGCGTATCTTGTATACCCAAGTTGTATCTACTTTGTAGACAGATCTGTTCGGTGGATCTTTGTAAATCTGGATTGTGAATCGTTTGATTTGGTAACTGTGATTAAGCCTTAGGAGATTTTTGAGTTTACCAGCTGTGCGGATTGGCAGAGCATGTAGGGTTTCTCATCGTCTTTCTAATATCCAGCCTGTGGTTCTTTGTTTGTAGCTCTGAGGTGTGACCTCAGGCCCCCCTTGCTATTTTAAAGGGAGCCAAAGAGTATGTGTTAACTTTACCTCCTGCTGTAAGAGAAGAGAGATGATGAATTATAAGACCAGTGTTCCATGCAATTGTGCCCTGTGCTGGAAAAACCGCATGCCTGTTATTGTCTTCAAGATTATCTGCCTATTCCTGGGCGACCCTGTTTTATTTCCAGCTCCGCGGTTCTAAGATTACTAAATCAAACAAACTGAACAGATGAATCCATCCCGTGGTGCTGCCATGAGTACACACACACACCCCTTTCTGCGTAATGGACAACGCCCACTCCCTTGTTAATGTCAATTGGCTCGGCCGGGAGGCTGTGCCCTATAAATACCCCTCTTCCTTTGACTTGTCAGAGCAACTGCCTGAAAGGAAGGTAAGCTGAGAACCAAGAGCACGTTGTGTCACCTTACTGTCTGGGAGAGGGAGAGAGGCAAGACGTGCCTTGGGTGTGGGTGTGTGTGGGGAAGCATTTTTATTGTGCAATTAATTATTAATTAATTGTGCAATACATTAAACGGGATCGGTGCTGAATTATATGCACTGGTCACACATGTAATTTGCTGGTTGTTCCCAAACTCTTTGATCTTTGTGAAGGTTAGATTTAAATGGGTTATCTCTATGAAAATTCAACTGACTGGCATTCAAGTGATCCTGTTATCACTTCTGTGGGCATACTAGTGCAAAGTGAGGACCACCAGAGATCTAGTTTGGTGTATCTGGGGGGACATTATTGCCGCATTGTAGTATAGGTAAGCTCTATTTACTGTGTGGTTGTGAGAAATATGCAGTAATTTTAACATAAGAACCACCTTGCTGGAACAGGCCACAGCCCATCCAGTCCAGCATTCTGTCTCATCACAGTGGCTCACCATTGGCTTCAGGGGATTCCCAAGCAGATGTCTTCACCTGCTTATGATTCCCTGCAAATGGCATTGAGAGACATCCTGCCTCTCTCTCCAACCCAGAGGTTGTCCTTAGGCATCAATCATGATAGCCCTTGAGACCCTTGTTCTCCATGAATTTATCTAATCCTTTCTTAAAGCTGTCAAGGCTGACAGCTGTCACACCACTTCTTCTGGCAGGGAGTTCCAGAGACCAGTGATCCTCTGGGTGGAAAAGTACTTTCTCTTATTGGTTTGGGATCTAGCACTGCAAAGTTTCATGGAGTGCCCCCTAGTTCTAGTGTTATACAATACTGAAAACAGCTTCTCCTTATCTACTTAGTCCACACCGTGTAGGATTTTATAAACTTCAATCAGGTCACCTCATAGGCCCCGTCTTTCAAGAGTGAAGAGGCCCAGCTGTTGTAGCCTCAGATCGTATGGAAAACCATCACCATAACCATAACCCAAGGTTTCAGTTGGGCTTCTTAACGCCTGCAGTAGATCTGCAACTGGCAGGTTAAACTATTCTAATTTTGGCTCTTATTTGTTTCAAAATGTGCTTCCCCAGAACTGCAGAGCTGTACGTTGGCAATGTAACTTAGTCACGTGGACATTGCAGTAATTGAATGTTTTGTTATATATGGAGATGTAAGGTTTCCAAATACTTTCAGTGGGAAATTGGGGGGGGGACCTATTTCCCCCGGTTTTTCTATGTTTCTCCAAAGTCCCCCCCCCCCCAATGGCTTCAAAATGTCTGCAAATGTTGCAGGTCTAGTTATAACAGTCTTTGACATGGTGTCAGTCTTGTCCTGGATAAATAAATGTGCAGAGTTCTCCTTCTATCAAGCCAAAACGTAACTGCATGTAGGTAGAGGGTTCAAAGCATGACTGTAATCTGAGCAGTGGGGTGTAGATTTCATGTGACTCCTGCAAGGTAAATGCTCTTCCACAGAGTGTGCTCGTCTTATTTACAGTTGCATAAGGGAATTTCTGAATTGGGTGTTGAAATGTGTGCATATTTGTTGGGCACTATCTCTTCCTTATAAATATCTCATATAAAGTTTTCTATCTTAAATGTGTTCTATCCCTCCTTCCTACACTTCCAGAAGTAGAGGGAACAGGCTGAGGCTTGCAAAATAGTTCTAGTCTATGGGAGAGACATTTAGTATATAGCAGTGTTGGTGAACCTATTGCATGGGTGCCAAAGGTGGCACTCGGAGGAGCCCTTTCTGTGGGGACCTGACATCGCCCCTTTGCAGCCACCTGTATTCAGGTTGAATTGCTGTATTGGCACTTTGTGAAAAAATAGTGGGTTTTGAATTGCAGTTTGGGCATTCGGTCTCTAAAAGGTTCACCATCACTGGCATACAGTATGCTCCCCGAATGCTGGTATATGGGAGGACCCAAAAGGAAATTTAATTTATTTGATTAGAGAATGGCTGTACGTTAAGTTAGCCATCTCCAAACCAGGCTACAGCATGCCTAAAGCCAAAGCATGTAGAAATAAGACTCTCAGTTTAATCTCCCTTAGTATTGCCAGCACTGACGGTCAGGGTTCTGCCAGGGCAGGTGTTTCCTGTTCTGAGGTTTTCTTTAGGTTCTCCAAGATAAACAGCCACACTACTGCCACCAGGAAGAATGCTGTGTTGTCTGAAGCAAAGATTTCCTTGTCCCAAAAACATTTAGTCAAACAATGATTCCCCTTCCCCCTGCTTCAAAACTAGAGGTGAATCTCTCTCTCTCTCTTCCCCTCTCTCTCTCTCTCTCTCTCTCTCTCTCTCTCTCTCTCACACACACACACACACACACACACATGGAGGTGGGCAATGCTTGAGGAATGAATCTGTGATCCTCTGAGTTCAAATGTTTTGTGAGAGGTAGCCGTGTGTGCCAGAATTCCAGACAAAAATCAAAACAAAAGAAAATAAAAGACAAAAACATACAGCACATTAAAGACTATTATATTTTGATGTAAGCTTTGAGTTCAAACTCAGTGCTTTTTTACCATAAAGAACATGGGAGGTGTCTCGATTGTAGCGGATGAACTATGTTGGCCCTTTTTTTTTTTTTGGCCCCGCTCCTTTTCCTTCTGTTTTGTCTTTGCTTGTTCTCTGTCTTTTGTATTATTATTTTAACTGTAAGCCGCCCAGAGTTCCCACTGGGAAGATGGGCGGGGTATAAGATTAACAAATAAATAAATAAATAATAATTCATTGCCATGTTGGATGCCAAACTCTGCTTGAATCGAATTTGTTGGTGGAACAATGTTGACCAATTTCCCCAATTTCTCCCTTTTAGCCTTCTTTAAAAATGCCAGCTATCAGGAACTTGAGCCGAGCTGTCAAGCAAGTGTTGCAGAAACCTGGCTGTGGGTGTCAGATGGCCATCATGCCAGTTAGGTGCCTTGGTTTCTCACCCCGCCAGGTGGCCTCAGATGCCAGCTTTCACTCAGTCTCCTTCTCCGAAACTGATCATCCACGGGTGTTAATTACAGGTCAGTCTACTTTGTCGCTGCTACTGGGCAGTTTGTTTTCTTGTGTTTCCATTTATCTCACCAGTTGTACCAAGCCAAAGGCATTGCTCTTCCTCTGAATTTAGCAGGATACTGAATTATCTTGTAGGAGCCTGTGTCACAGAGGACAAAGCATGGCGTTTCTGCATTAGTAGCTCTGAAACAGAGCAGGTTTGTGGGATCTCAGGTTATGTTTTACTAGAACCCTGACAAATAATTGAGTTCTAGATGGGAACAAACCTGATTTCTCACTAGAAGCTAAAACAACAAAACTGAGGGTGTTGGGCTTCAGACATAAGAGGAAACAAGACTCACTGCAAAAGACAGAGATGATGGGGAAAGTGGAGTGTAGTACAAAACGGAGACAGACAGGGCATGAGAAGAACTGTCTCAGTTAAGGAATCAAAGCCTTCTGTTCGCAAGATCTGAGCAGTGCCGTTAATGGCAGGGCCTTCCTGAAAGCCACTGATTGAGAGGGTCACTGTAGTCACCCATGTGGTCAACAGATCCTGAGGTCTGCTAGCCAGAGCCTGGTGTAATATAGTTGCTCAGGCTAGGGCAGTGATGGCGAACCTATGGCATGGGTGCCAAAGGTGGCACTCAGAGCCCCTTCATAGCCATCTGTATACAGGTTAAATTACTGTATTGGCACTTGGCAAAAACATTAGTGGGCTTTGAATTGCAGTTTGGGCACTCGGTCTCTAAAAGGTTCGCCATCACTGGGCTAGGGGGTCATATTCCAACAATTAAGGATGTGCCAAGGAAGCCAAGGAATGTGCTTGATAAGCATCAGAACCAATATTGGGAGTCTTCTCCCACAAAAAACAAAAACAAAAAAACCCTCCTTAGTTTTCCTCCAGGCGTTCCTTTTTCCAAGAAACTAGTTTGATTGGAAGCCAGAAACGTCTGCTGCAGTGCAGATACTGATCAGTGAAAACCAAGCTGCCCTCTGCTCCTATCTGATCTGGATGACAGCATGATCTCATTCACCAAGAGCTTTCGGTTTCCATCTCTTTGTGTACATGATGGGGTCACCTGCAACTGTTCCTGGAAGGCAGGGATTTTTCTCTCTTGTGTGTTACTGACTCAGCAGTTAGATAAGGAAGCTAGTACTCTGTTGACCAGTTTATAGCCATCTGTGTTCAGGCTCCGTCTGAATACCCGGAATTGCCACACTGTTTTTGTGCAACATTTGCGGGGAATCATCCTGATGGGTGGGAAGGGCCATGCCCATTTGCAGGAAATCACAGAACTGCCTGTGCACCTGCTTCAGAGCGAATGCACACCCTTGCTGAGTTCTGCACAGAGTTTTCTCTAAGTTGGTTCCTAGAAAAAAGCCCAGACTTCAAGATACCCTTCCAGAAGAATTGCACTTGACCCCTTTTCATGATCGTTAGGCTTTCTAGATAGCTAGGCTGATTACCCTTTGGGGCTGAGCGAGTCCTGCCGTTGGGCAGGGCGAGAGACAGACCCTAGGGGAAAGAGCGCAAAGAGCTGGCCATTTTTACCTGACCATCTTCCCTGTTAAGAGGTTCCCGTCCATACTCAAGAGTCTCACTGCCTGCTTGCTGTCTATGGCAAATGCCACCTCTGGGAAGCATCTGGAAAAGACAGTCTGTTCAGCTCCACCAAGCGCGACATTGGCCGGCCTTAAAGAGCATTGCTGACTGTTTTCCAGATGTCTAAATGCTGCGACACAGAAGCAACCAGCTTGTGGTGCCTTGCTTAAAGGGCTATGTGAGCAGTCTCTGTGGTCACTTTAACCCCCAGAATCTCACCCCAAGGCAGCAACCTTCAGGATGAAGCATGGGGAGCTGAGGAAGGGATGGAAGAAGTACAGTTAGAACGATCAAAGGGTTGTTCTGTCCTGCTTTTCAGGCTTTAGGATTTCAGTTATGTCAAGCTATATTTGTGCAGGCGGCTTTCCATAATTCTGCATTCTTCTTCCCTTCCCCCCTCCCAAAAAACATCCTTATGGCATTGTTTAGCTTATGATGGTAACACAGTTTTCACATTTGTCAGTGTAGTTACATCTATAATGTAAAAGGATTGTGTCGCCACTACATCCTATGACGTATCTAATCTTTGTACACACACTCTTAAGTCCACCTAGAAATGCATTACTGTAGTTTAAATGAAGAGCTTTAGCTTATTGCTTTCCCTAGGTTTCTATATCTGATTACCTTTCTAATTTAGCCAACCTCCTAAATCTGGGAAATTAATGAAAGACAGGGCCCTCCACACCTTCCTGGCTGGCATCTCGATGAATTATGCATCCAGTTTTCCACTGCCATATGTAGGA
Organism: Phrynocephalus versicolor; assembly: GCA_023846285.1. Taxonomy (NCBI): domain Eukaryota; kingdom Metazoa; phylum Chordata; class Lepidosauria; order Squamata; family Agamidae; genus Phrynocephalus; species Phrynocephalus versicolor. The sequence goes on along the minus strand of JAHTLZ010000074.1, from coordinate 828,164 downwards.
CAAAATGTCTCTTCAGGTTGTTTATCTTTGATAACATTTTTTTGAGCTACGAGCTTTTAATCTTATTTTTCAGGAGGACTAGGCCAACTTGGAGTAGGACTTGCAAAGCTCTTGAGGTAAGCAATTGTTACTGCTACTCCCGTGTAGCAGTAGCAACCTTCTCTTGTGTTGAACAGCTTTGTCTGCCAAGCTCTCCCGCGAATTGTCCTGTTTGTTTGCTGATAAAAACTAAAATGAACCACAATCATTCACCGACTGCAAATTTGGTGATGTAACGTTGAAGACAAAAGTGGTTATTCTCAAAAAGCCCTTTAGGAAAAAATAGATTTCTTGCTGCAATGAGTGTGACAGAACTGGCCGAACACTAACCGTGTCATTTGTTTTAGGAAGCACTTTGGGAAGAACAATGTGATACTATCAGATATTAGAAAGCCCCCCGACAGTGTCTTCTACAGTGGTAAGTGCACGGCGGAGAGATGTGTTCTGTGGTCCTGCAGCAAGCTTCCTTTTCTCCTCCGAGCGTTAGAGGTGATGGAGCTCCAACAGGATGCACCTCTATTTCAGGAGTGTTTTAAACTGCGTCCTGGAATGAAGCTTCAGTCGCTACTTGCTTTCCCTCTTTATGAGAAGAGTGCAAAGAGTCCACTGCTCCTAAATCCAGTCCCAGGGAGTAAACATCTGTAGATCTTAGAGTCATAGAACTGGAAGAAACCTCAAGGGCCATCCAGTCCAGCCCCCTGCCATGCAGGAACTCCCATCAAAGTACTCCCAACAGATGGACATCCATCCTCTGCTTAAAAACCTCCAAAGAAGAAGACTCCAACACCTTCCTTTGTGGCAGCAGATTTCACTGCCAAACAGCTCTAACCATCAGGAAGTTCTTCCTAATGTTTTAATGCAATCCTGTAGTTTGAGATCATTGCCCCGCCTCCTTGTCTCTGAAACCATAGAAAACAAACCTGTCCCCTCTTCAATTTCTTTCAAATATTTAAACATGGCTATCATACCCCCTCTCAGCCTTCTTTTTGCCAGGCTAAACATTTCCAGGTCCCTAAGCTGCTCCTCGTAAGACATTTCTTTCAGAACTTTAACCATCCTGGTCACCCTATTCTGGACCCATTCAAGATTGTCAACATCCTTTTTAAATAGAGTTGCACAGAATTGGACACAGTACTCCAGATGGGGTCTGACCAGAGCAGAATAGAGTGGTACTATCACCTCTCTTGCTCTAGAAACTATGCTTCTGTTGATGCAACCAAGAATCGCATTTGCTTTCTTGGATACAGTTCTTATCATAAATAACTGGGAAGTTAATTAAATGCCATGTCTTCTCTTTGTCCCCACCCCTTTGCTCGTGTAACTTTGTTGCGCTCCAGCCCTTCTTCCTTGACAAAAATTATATAATTTAATTCCTTCAGAGATACAACCTGATTCTTCTTTGGCTTCTTTCAGGAAGGGAGTGAAAGTTGAAGTGCCCCCTTTTAAAGTCCTTTGGTGTGCTTTATCATCATTTAATTTTGGACTCTGAATATTGTTTTAATAATAATTTCAATGGTTTTGTTGGTGAATCTGTTTGCTAAGTTTTAGACACCTTTAGTCACGCATGTTAATCCTCTCCTTTTGTAATTCAAATAAGCCTTTCAGGGATTCAGTGCACTTCGTTGGATGCATTTGATGAAAAGGGCTGCACAGCCTGATGCCGTGTGTGAAACTTAAGGTACCACAGGGCTCTTTATTGTCTTTGCTGCAAAACACACTAGTGCAACTGTTGCATCAACAGAAGCCTCGTGTCTAGAGATCAAGGGAAGTGATAGGACCACTCTATTCTGCTCTGGTCAGACCCCATCTGGAGTCTTGTGTCCAGTTCCGTGCGCCTCATTTTAAAAAGGATGTTGACCATCTTGAATGGGTCCAGAGGAGGGCAACCAGGATGGTAGAAGTTCTGGAAGAAATGTCTTACGAGGAGCGACTTAGGGAGGTGGGGATGTTTAGCCTTACAAAAAGAAGACAGAGAGGATATGATAGCTATGTTTAAATATTTGAAAGGATGTCACATTGAAGAAGGAACTGGCTTATTTTCCATGGCTTCACAGACTAGGACACAGGGCAATGGTCTCAAACTTCAGGAAAAGATATTCAATGCAAACATTAGGAAGAACTTCATGACGGTTAGAGCTGTTCAGCAGTGGAATATGCTGCCCCAAAGGAGGGTGGTACAGTCTCCTTCTTTGGAGGTTTTTAAGCAGAGGCTGGAGGGCCAAATGTCAGGAATCCTGTCATGGGGGTTCCTGCATGGCAGGGGGAATGGACTGGATGGCCCTTGAGGTCTCTTCCAGCTCTATGATTCTATTCTGTTTATGCTATGACTACTTCCCCCCGCCCCCCAAGATGTAGAATAGGCTGATTTGAAAGGCTCTTTGCTCACCTTTTTTGAAAAATCCAATGTTTACTTTTTCCAGATTAAAAAAAGCAAAGCCAAAATGCTCACAATGTATTTGTTGTGAATTGTCACTTTTATTTCTGCATAATCCTAAATGGAACCAGCGAGCTGTTCCAAATTAAAACACCGTTCTCCCAGAGTTGGTGTCCTGGCTTGCCGTCTTCGTCCTCCTCCTCCTCCTGATCGATGAACCCCGTTCTCCTTAGGTCCCTTCATCTACTCGGACATCTTGGACTACAAGAACCTCCGCGAGATAGTCGTGAACAACCGGATTACGTGGCTCTTCCATTACAGCGCTTTGCTCAGTGCCGTCGGGGAGGCCAACGTCCCTTTAGCCAGATCTGTGAATATCACAGGTAGATGTCAGGTGGCCTAACCCTTGTTTGCTTAGCTGGCCCCGCTTGGCTGGGTGAGCTTTTTCCGCTTTGGTAAAGGAGGCCTGATAATAACTCTTGTTTGCTGTTCCCAGGATTGCACAACATTCTCGATATCGCGGCCGAGCACAGCTTGCGACTCTTTGTCCCTAGCACCATCGGGGCTTTTGGTCCGACCTCCCCGAGGAACCCAACGCCTGACCTCTGTGTCCAGCGGCCAAGGACAATCTATGGCGTCTCCAAGGTCCACGCTGAACTCATGGGAGAGGTAAGAAGGGTCTTTTTGTCACACAATTGTCCCACTTGCTTCATGGGATCTGTTGAGATTCAGAAAAAGTTTTTACCCAATTGCAGTAACCATGCTAATTGCTGTTAAAAAATTAAGTTGATGGGTAATACCAGTGTTGAATGTGTAACATGTATCTTGTATGGGGCATTGTGCGTGGTTGTTGTTTTAAAATTGTAGTTTTACTTATTTACAAATGCTGGCAGGTGTGAGAGTGTAGAGCTGTGTGTGTGTATGTTTGGTTTTATGTCAGGTTTAAATGAGTACAAGTGATGTTCTGCGTGTGAATGTAGGAATATGTGTCTGGATGTTTGTTCTTAAATGGTAGATTTTATGTCTTGGATTTTTACACTGGGGTGTGTGAATGAGCGGACTGGATTGCACTTTTTAATCTCATATTTTTTCTATTCTATTCTATTCTATTCTATTCTATTCTATTCTATTCTATTCTATTCGAGAATGATCTGCTCAGTCTGAGCCATGAGTAGGGGACCCCAGTCTCTTGGTACCCTAATCCAGCCTTCTGAGGTTTTTCACACAGCCTTGTCCCCTTTGCCTTGATGCCACTAACAGTCTGGTTTCCCCCATTCCTAAAATCCTAAACCTCTTTCCTAAGGGTTGGGACAGCTAAAATAAACTTTCCAGCTCCACTCTTTTGTGTTTGACCCTTTTGATCTTTGGGGTATCTCTCCATCCTTGTGAATATTTCTGAGTTTGGTCCTCAGGTTGAAAGAAGTTCCTTCACCTTTTGAGTCCTGCCAGTGTGGACAGATAGAGAATGCTACTGAAGTCCGTTATGGAGTGGAAAAGCAGTTTCCTGTTTGTTCATTATAACTTGCAAGCAGGCGGGGCTAATAGCAGCTAATTGGCAACCCACCAGGGCACACACCAGATTAACAGTTGGGTGCATGATTAGGCATGCAGCCAAAACATACCCCTTCTGAATTAGCCACAATTAGCCATAGTAAGTAACACAAAAGTTATGTGAACACTGTAGAATTTTGGTCCGTGTGCTTTCAGTTATACCTTTAACTTCAGTTCTCCATGGATAGCCCTTCACTTAGAGAAAGCTGGCTTGTAAATATTTTTATGTATGCATGTATGATATATAAAAAAGAGGTATAGCTATTATACTGTTGATGACAATAGCTTTTCTTTTACTTCTAGTATTACCACTATAGGTATGGCCTAGATTTCCGGTGCCTGAGGTATCCTGGCATTATTTCAGCTGATACTCAGCCTGGAGGAGGAACAACTGGTAAGGGAGTGAATGCCACCTGCATTTTTACATTTGTTTCTGACACAGGGCAGTATGTTCCTTAGAGATGAGCACAAATTGCTGGTTTGGCAATTCGTTTCCCAGGTGAACAGTTGATTCGTGGTTTGCTGCCCGCTGCCTTCAGCCGATGCCCGCATTGCCGCTAAGTGGACACCTGCTAGAGGGGGCAGGGCGCCAAACCATGAAACAGCTGTTCGTCCGGAAAACGAAACACCCCAAACCAGTGGTTTAAAGGAAAGGAAAGGAAAGTGTTCTGCTTCTGTACCATCCCACTTTCTGGATGGTTTACAGTTTATTTATGCAGAATACACATTGGTCCACCCAAGTGAGCTAGTTACTCATTTTACCAACCTCAGAAGGATGGAAGGCTGAGTGAACCTTGATCTGGCTACCTGGGATTGAAACCCAGGTTGTAAGCACAGCTGTAGCTGCAGTACAGCAGTTTAACCACGGTGTCCCGGGGTTCCTAATATGGTTTGTGCCCATCTCGGGTTTTCACCTGGATAAGGACTGAAGAACTGGCTGGCAAAAATGGTATTTTTTGTCTCTTTGCACCCTGATTTCTTTAGAATGTTGCTCCAGGTTTTGCAAGTAGTAACCAGTAGATTACACTTAACCAACTCTTTTAAAATAGTATTTTGGAAACATTTCACACAAGGTTGCAAATGTTTCATGCCTTGGTGTCTTGACATTTCTCCATGGTTGATCCAGGGAGAGTAGAGAGTTGTTGAAAAGCATGCTCTAAATAGCCAGATATGATGTTTGAGCATCTTTATTGCTGAGTGAATGAAAGAATGAAGGACTGTTCACCCAGGGTGAGCAAACCCAGTTCCTTCTAACCTCTCAACGGGTTTTTGACTTGTGCATCCCAAGTGTCTTAGCTGCCTTTTCAGCCAGTGCCCTAGAAAATGAGTGAAAGCGTACGATGGTGTTGATTAGACCACACTTTATTTTCTGCCAGACTATGCTGTCCAGATCTTTCATGATGCTGTGAAGACGGGCAAGTTCCAGTGCAACCTTAAGCCTGACACCCGTCTGCCCATGATGTACATTGACGACTGTCTGAGAGCTACCCTGGAGGTCATGGAGGCCCCCGCAGAGCAGCTGACCATGAGGACGTACAATATCAGTGCCATGAGTTTTACTCCGGAGCAGTTGGCTCAAGAGGTCCAGAAACACGTCCCAGAGCTTCAGGTTACATACAAAGTGGATGCTGTCAGGCAGTCTATTGGTGAGTATTGCCTTTTTGTGGCCGTATATTAAAATAGACTGGGTGGCAGTAGAAGCAAAGCGTGCTGCTTGTGTACCAGCCCATCGCGCTTAAAGAACTCTCTGGGTCGCCTACAGTTTAATTCTGCAGGCTGCACATTGCACTCCCACACCAGTGAATTGGGCACCCTCTTTGGAGTTTATTAACTCAGCCCCCTGCCCCCCCTTTCCAAATTTCATGGGGCTTTTAGGGAAGAGCCTGAGCAACTCCCCTGCCATTGGTTCCTCTGGGACAGTGATGGCAAACCTTTTAGAGACTGGGTGCCCAAACTGTGATTCAAAACCCACTAACTTTTCACAAAGTGCCAATACGACAATTTAACCTGAATACAGGTGGCTATAAAGGGGCAATGTTGGGTTCCCACAGAAAGGGCTCCAAGTGCCACCTTTGGCACCCGTGCCATAGGTTCGCCAGCGCTGCTCTAGGACGAATCATTTTCTAAAGGGGGGGGGGATGGAGTCCTACTGTTTTGTTAGGTAATAAAGTAATTAGTTACCTAACAAAACAACCAGAGAGCACTTCGTGTTTTTTTTTTTCATGCCCATCTCTAGTACCTACAGATTCCTGACGAAAACTCAAGCAGCCTCATCCAAGAGGGCCCCTCTGGAAAGGGGAGAGTTGCTTTTTAGGACAGCTGGTCTGTGCAGTTGTCCACCTTCTAATTCCTTGTTTCTGAAGTGCCCTTTCCTGTAACCTCTCTTCCTTTAAAAACTTAAAATTTATAATATCCATGGCACTTACATTTGCTTCCAACAGTGCCTGAGATTCTGTCTTTCTCTCTGTTTCTTAATCCCAATAGCCGACAGTTGGCCCATGATTTTTGATGACAGCAACGCTCGCCAAGACTGGGGCTGGAAACACGAATACGATCTTCCAGAACTGGTGAACACCATGTTAAGTTTCCTCGGCTCGGTCAGCCCAGTTTCCCGGATTGCCCGGCTCAACTGACTCCACTCCTTCCATGCAGCATCCAGCGATGATGGCTCAGACAGACCAGGGCAAAAACAGTGAGAGGTCTTCAAGAGTTCCTCCATGTTGAAATAGCACAGCGCTTGGGAGGTTGTCCAGAGGTCTTCTGAGAAGGACTTGTTGCACTGTCTATTCACCTCCTCTTCTTTTTTGTGTCAGCGAATGATCACACCCCAAAATGCATACAGGCTGACAATTCTGGAATCTGTGTAGTTACTGAGTCCTACCGGGAAATCCATCTTCACAAACCTCCTACTTGTCTTCTCAAAATCTAACTGCTCATATGGAACACTATGGCCTTTTACTCCTAAGGGTCCCTTCCAGGCCAAAAGGTTTTAGATACTCGTTGCTGCATAATCAGGGCACAACTAGTTGTTGCTTTATGAATGCCAAATTTACTTGACAAACAGTAACATGGGGAGCTGGGGTTAATGAGTGGAATCTGCATGAGAGAGAAGGTCTTCGTGTTTTCCCCCTCTCTTGCAAACATCAGGGCCCCTGTGTTGGCATTTGAAGTCAGTCTTTTTCTGTTATAACATGTTATTGAAAAAGAAGGCCGATCAGCCTCTTGGGGACCTTTCACTGTGGGTTATAGCATGAAACGAGGTGTGGTTTATGCTTTTCTCTTTCCACTCTTGTTAATAATGGATTCACACAACTCTCTTCCCTGGGAGATCTGGATATAATGTATGTCTTTTTTCCAAACCTATTCCCCCCTCCCCAGGCCAGTTGGGTTGGGTTTGTTTGATAGTACTTTTTCAGTTCAGGAAGGTGGAAATTGTCCAATAAGCCCAGGGTCTTGGGAGTAATTTTTCTTATTTCAGTAAATATGCGTTGCCAATCAGTTGAGGGTGATTTGTACTGTTGGCAACCAAGCTCTTGAAAAAACATGGGCTACAACAACTAGGAACCTTGTGTGCATTCTTGAAGGATAAGTACAGATTGTCTTGATCCTCACAATGTGATTTAAAGATTGGAATTATTCCAACCTTTTTCCAAGAGGTAAACAATCAGGCTTGTAGAGTCTTTCAGGACCATCAATATATTAATGATAATATTTGGTTGCCCTGATGTACAGCAAGTCACCTGAACAAGAGGTTACTGTGAGAATGGAATTTTGGGAAAGAGGAGTTGGTGTTCTGTTGGCAGAGGTATTGGATAAGGGTTCCCTGAATCTTCTAATCTGCCCAGTTTACTATATATGTGGAATACAGTTGTACCTCTACTTAACGAGTGATTTGGCTTGAGAGCAGAAAACCATTGGTGTTTCAATTTCTGCCTTAACCAATTTTAAATGCAGTCTGCTCTACTTACAATTTTTTTATTTTTTTTCAATTTTTTATTGATTTTTTTTTGGATTTTTTTAGATACAGCTGCTCTACTTATGAGTTGTTTGACTTGTGAGCGTGCATTCAGAATGGATTAAACTCGTAACTAGAGGTACCCCTGTATATCACGCATAAAGCTTTTTTTTTTTTTATTAAAAGGAAGTGGGGATTGCTGGGTGAAACTTAGGCAGTTTAAAACATGATGCTGGTGGAAATCCGAAGTGACCTGAAACACATGCCAAGGCACAATTGCTGTTGACCATTAAGAAAACAACATGCACACAACTACAGAAGCATTTTGTAACCAGAATGTTGACAGCGAAGAAAATAAAAAAAAATAGTTGGAGATGTTGTATACCTTTGTTCAGTGGTCAGGTAATCAGATGAAGACTGATATTGCATGGATAGCAGTGAAGAAAATGGAGAGGGGGGGGGTCCCAAAGGGTAAGAATTTTTCACTGGAGATGTGGCCAAGATCATTGGTATTGTGGCATTCCCACTTATTACGTGTGCATGGGGAAGCTGGAGAGTGAAGGATGCAGATGGGGCGAGGGAGGGACTCGTGTGAAAGGGTAGTGGTAGAGGGAAGCTTTACGAATGCAACGGTCCTCAAGAAGGACCATTAACAAGGTGCTAGATCAAATCAAATTTGAATGTTCTTTAGAAGCAAAGAGGTCTTGACTGAGAGCCCGACTCCATAGGGGAAAATGTGAAAAAATACTACAGGTTCGGGATGGTCCAATTTGCATTTTTTTCCCATTGATCTCATGACGCAACTGGAAATGCAGATCAGTCTCATAGCGAAGCCATAGCTTTTCCTCCTGACCCCAGAGACTATTCTACTTCACTTTGTTTTGGGCCGTGTGATTTCATTGACAAAGCCAATGGTGTGTGCATGCCCGCACCCACACCAGCAGTGCCGGCCTCAGTTATCCACAAAGTGTCTCTCTCCCATTCTGCAACTTCTTTTTGTAAACAGTTAACTCCTGGCAGAGCTCCTTTTTGTTTATTTAATTTTTTAAAACAACTTAAGGGACTCAACCAACCAGCAGGCTAAGAAGAGGAAATGAGAGGCTGAGGAAGGAAAGTCTTCTTCTTAAGGCAGTTCTGGTGCAAGTTCTCAGTGAGAGAATGTGAATTAATTTGCATTTCCCTCGCTGTGTAGTCACAGCCTGTAGGCTGTCCTACTTTGGGTCCATCAGGAGAAGACAGGACTCACTGGCAAAGGCGATAATGCCGGGAGAGGTCGAAACTAAAAGCATGAGAGAAGAAGATGAAATGTTTTTAGCTCAGTCGAACCTTGACTCTGTAAGATCTGGGCAAGACTGTTGTTCACACTTTGTTGGTGGGCTGACATGGCCCTTTGGGCTTGATCCGGTTGGACTCCTGTGTTCAGAATCTGCCCTGAGAGAGATTTACTGCTACCTGACTATTTTGGCAATTTCTTTCCTACTCACTCCTCAAATCCTCAAGAGGGATGTATTTTGTTGCATTTTGTTCAAGTGTATTTTGTTTCTTCGAGTTGCACGGTCATGTGCACCTCTCAAATAATGAAACAAAAAAGGTAATCTGAGTACTCTATATGTGTGTTGATTCACTCTTGAGATGCATAGAGTTGGATTTTTACTTGAGGTTCACTGTTCTAGCCTCTGAACAGCCCAGATAAATGGACCTGTGGATCTGCTAACGTATTCCTGAAGATCTCGATTGACATCAGCTCTGGTCACTTGTGTGCAGAAAAAAAGTCACGCACATTGTGTTCTTTCTTAGTCTTAATTGTACATCATTCTAAATAACATCGTCCTTGCAATCTAAAGAAAGAATTCAGGAGCAAAGTGTTTTCTGTCATATGCTTCAGGAATGTGAGGTGCTCCAGGGAGAAGAGTGCAGGTATTATGGAAGCAAATATAATTTAGGAAAGAAAATGTTGCTTTGGGTAGTGTCTACCACTCATAACAGAAGCAGAGTTGTGCATGTATGTGTGTTCACTCAGGTTTCCCCTCTACACGTATGATAACAGCCCCATTTTGCACTGTTTTCTGACTTTTGAATGAAGCCCTTGACCTGTAAGACCACCATCACCAACTTCTTTATTGTGCATAAGCAAACCGGGGCATTTAAGTTTAAATCTGCAGTTGTTGTTTTTTAGACCAAAGAGGAAGGAGTTAGTAGTAGCTGTTGTTTTGCTCTTCTTTCAGCAGAGCACAGGGGGTTGTGAGGTTCTGTATCCTCCTCGCTCTTCATTCAAATTATAGGTTGTCAATGGCTGTTCCAATAAAAACTTAAACAAAACAGATCTCTCCTTGGCATTTATTTGCCTGTCTGCATAACTGGCCAGATGGGCAGGCTATAAATCTAATAAATAACTAAATACATAAATGACTGCCATGACTTGAACACTTTGTTCCTTCTTCCTAGCACTGTTCTTGCTCTCATCTTAACCAGTGTAACCTCCTAGTCCTAGAGCAGTAGTGGCGAACCTTCGACACTCCAGATGTTTTGGATCACAACTCCCAGAATTCCAAGCCAGTATTGCCAGCGACAAAGGACTGTGGGGATTGTGGTCCAAAACATGTGGAGTGCTGAAGGTTCGCCACCAATGTCCTAGAGTGACCACGCTGCCAGATGAGTGGTATAAAAATCCAATAAATAATAAAAATACTGTAGTCCACTCACCAATTTTAGGACCATCCACCATGAAAGAATGCAGTTATCTCTCTTATACGTTGCATGCTTGTTCCTTGGGGGTTATTCTTTTTGGCATCACACTGTTTTTATAGCAGTTGTCCACCAGAGACTTTGGGAAAATTAAATTGTGGTTTTTTAAAACTTTATTTCTCGTTTACGAGCTGGAACAACTGCTCTACCAACTGCTCTAGGACAGACCATCTAAATTTCTTGCTCTGTTATTTGCCCATCACAACCCTCTCCATAGAAGCTGGTAAGGCTGCATTTTTCTTTGTTTTCCTGATAAACAAACTAAAAGCAAAGCAAAGTGTTCAGCTTATATACCACCCCATACCACTTCTAGTAGTCTCTGTTTTAATTACAGTATGCAGGCTACACATTGTGCCGCCCCACCCCCCAGCAAGCTGGGTACTCATTTTACCGACCTCAGAAGGATGGAAGGCTGAGTCAACCATGAGCCTGCTACCTGGGATTGAACCCCAGGTCGTGAGCACAGTTTTACCTGCAGTACAGGCATCGTGAGATTCCTTGTTTGCAACTGTTAATGTTTTAAAAAGCTGCTTTGAAATTGCATAGAAGAGCAACGGGAACAGCATCTGTTTGTCTGCAGCATGGCAAACACAATCCCTTTTTCAGGATCCCTCATCCTTCACATTTTTACCTAAGGCAAGTGGTTCCCAACCCTGGGTAAATCGGGCGGTGCTGGACTGCACTTCCCAGCAGCCTTCACCACCTGCTCTGTTGGGCAGGGTTTCTGGGGGTCGCAGTCCAAGAACGCCTGGTTTACTCAAAGTCGAGAACCACGGCTCTGGGCTCCACATGTCTGAGCAGAAATGGGCCACCTTCATTTAACCACCAGCCTACGTTCTGCACCAAAACAGTCTGATGGACATTCTTAGAAGTTGGAAGTTCGATTACCCGCTGGGCCTCCTTGACAGGGTCTGCAGTTTCATCATTTTCATTTTCTGTTTTAATGCAGACAAAACATGGCTTCCCTTTTGCAGAAACCTGTTGCCATGGCGATGTTGCCACTGGCGATGGATGTGGGGAGTTTAGGGTTCTTTCCATTCGGAATTCCAATTGTAACCATTATCCTTCTGGTTGAGAGTCAAACCACAGGTCCGTGTCTGGAGCTTTATGGCAATGAGAATAAGATTTTAATTAAGTTGCTCTATTTAGTATCTGCACTAGCATAGTGCAGTAAGTGTGAAGCCTGTGGCTATTAAATAAGCTACCCTAGAAATGTGTGGAATGAAAACCCCTCTCTCAACAGGGATGGGGGACTTAGGCACAATCTGTCTGCCATTAATCATGCTGCCCTTTCATCACTCCCCAGACAAATCAGAAGCACTTCACATCTCCACCAGGCAAGGCCATGGCTAATGGCCCATACTTAACGGGTGTTGGGAAGGTTTGCATAGGTGGGGCTTTCACACACCCCAGGCCGTTGTCCATCTAGCGAGCCTATTCAGCCCAGGGTGGGATGAAATCAAGGTGAACTAGACACTGGGAGCTTCACACCAACTTTCCTCAGACTGACCAAGCTACTTGGACGAGTAGTGAACAGTTTCGATCTCAAAAGTCCAGTTGCCATGAGAACTCAAATGGTTATCTCGTCCAAAACTATTGTTCCTCTGTTGAGGTTTCCTCAGCGCAAGCAGTAGGGTTCCGGATCTTTCACACCAATGACTCCACCAGGGCCGCTCATTCCCTTCTGGGGCTGGATTTCCTAGCAGGGGGAGATTTTTGGGGCTCGGATTACATCAGTTCCAGGCAGAGAAAGGAGAGGGCTGAAGGCTAGCAGGTGAATGGCCCAGAGGCACAGCTGTCAGGCAGGCTGAGCTACTAAATCACCCTCTAGTCTAGGGATTGGGCCTTTCGATCCCTGACAGGTTTGGCGGGTTGTCCTTGAGCCAGGAAGAGGAGCAGGCCAAAAAGTTGCACTGCTCTTTCGCCAGCTGCCGTTTCCTCATCAGCGTCTCCGTAGTGATTGGATCGGACCCTTAGGCAAACAAAGGCCAGTGTGCCGTCACAATGACTGAAAGCAAAGGGCCAACTCATCCTAAATGCACTGGCCTTGCTAACCTTTAACCAAAACTAGCCATCTTAAAAATATATGTGTATATATATTTAAAATGCATGAATCAAATAATTTCAGCACCAGTCTCCATCCACCCCATGGGAGCGGAGAGGAAAATAGGTCTTACCTCGCTGAAATAATTTTGATATTGTTAATTTTTATCTTGATTTTGATATTGTTAATTTTTATATTTATTGTCGTTGGAATCTATTAATGTGGCATTGTTATGTTCAATACCACATTAAAACAAACCAGGGGACTAGCTTGTTTTCCATGGCTTCAGAGACTAGGACTCGGAACAATGGTTTCAAACTATGGGAAAAGAGATTCCATTTGAACTTTAGGAAGAATTTCATGACGGTTAGAGCTGTTCAGCAGTGGAATCTGCTGCCACAAAGGAGGGTGGTGGAGTTTCCTTCTTTGGAGGTTTTTAAGCAGAGGCTGGCTGGCCATCTGTTGAGAGTCCTGTGATGGGGGTTCCTGCATGGCAGGAGGTTGGACTGGATGGCCCTTGAGGTCTCTTCCAACTCTTCTATGATTCTATTACTTTGTATATTGTGCTATTTGTGCTTTATATCTTTGATAACTGCACAGGTTTGCCTTCAAGCCAGATGATAGCAGTAAATCAATCAATCAATCATTCAAATTAATACAATATAATTATAATTATATTATTATAATAATAAACCTTTGAATTGCAAATATACAAGGTACCCTGCAAGTAGATATCTAGCACTACAGGGTGAACAGCCCTTGTCTAGTTTTTTTTTTTTGGGGGGGTATTATATTTCCATGTGCAAGGGGTCTGTGTGTGTTTGAGAGACAGAAGAGAGAGTTTCAGGTGATACTCAGGGTGAGAATTTGAAAACTCCTCTCCCTGTGGTGCTTGATTTCTTCTGGCAGGGAGGTGTGGGTGTGTCTTGATACCTCTAAAAACGAATTTGGTGACAAGTTTTAAGAATAGACTGGCCAGGGCGGCATCAACCTGATGTTGTGAGTGTGAAATCATGTTCTCTTCCTCACTAGTCCAGCTGACCAAAGGATGCTTGCTGACCATTAGCCTGAGGTGACCTGTCCCCAGAATTTGATATTTTGCCCTGGTGGGAAATTTCCTACCCAAATTTCACAACACTTTCCCCGAAAAGTCCAGGCACCAACTTGCAAAATCAATGAGCGCCGAAGGTTGAGACCGTACTGTTGCAATTCACAGTCAGGGCTTGCTACTGGCCTCTTTCTTTTTTAAACTATTACCTGCTTGGATGAGGAAAGGGTGTTCAGTTTGGGGGGGGGGGGTCCCACCCCAAAGAAAATCATTTTCCAGAGCTAAAAGGCCTCCATGTTCCCAGTCGCCCCTGCATTTTTAAAAGACACCTCCACACAAGACGCCAAGCCATATCGGACGGTTTGCCTTGAGCGTCCCTCTGCATTATTCCTGCTTCCTGTGGGGGACAATGGGACTTGGAGTCCAAATAAAACCTGCAAGGTGGCAGATTTGGGAAAGCTTGCTTCTGGCAATGCCCTCACTTTTGAGAGCCCTTCTTTTCCACAAAACTTGGAAAACCACCTCTCCATCTGACACCTGAGGAGGCCAAATGGAGAGCTTTTGTGCTGGTGGCCCCTTCTCTTCAGACAGAGCATTTGTCCAGTCCTTTCCTTCACCAGATTTTAAGAAAATTAGTGAAAACAGTACAGTTTAAAACTGCCCTTTTCTCAGTGTTTTATGCCAGCGGAGAAGCTCAAATCTCTTTTGATCTGTTTGATTCATTCAAAGGTAGGTTTCAGCCAGGGGCAAGGTTTTATATATTTAGTGGTATTTCTTGTAAAGTACAGTGGACCCTCGTATAACAAACGGTTTGTATAACATAAAATCTGTACAACAACAACAACAACAAAAATTCCAGAGATAGGTGAAATTTGCTTAACAGACTTGCCTATGAGGCGAATCCGTACAACATAAAAATGGTTGCAATTAGGGATTACTCTGTTTTCAATGCATTCTTATGGGAAATTTGTATAAAGGAAAATTTACTTAACATAATTTCATTTGGAACGAATTAATTCCGTTAAACAAGTTACCACTGTACAGTATTTCCAGCTCCCCTGCCTTTATTTGCATTAACGTGACTTTTTCATTCAGCTCACCCCTGATGGAGATTCCCAGTGTGGTGTAACGGACAGAGCAATGGACTTGGGCTCTGGACAAGAGGGTTCAAATCCCTGCTCAGCCATGGAAACGGGTTTTGACTTGACAGGCACAGAGGATACACAAAGACAACCATGGACCAGGACTCAGGAATCCTGGGGTCAGATCTCCCCTTGACTAATAAAACTAATCCTTAAACATCTCAAATGGATTGCTGTAACTCAGATGAGAATCAATGGCAATTCTATGGTCCACCTAGGCCAGGGGTTCTCAACCTTGGGTCTCCAGATGTTCTTAGACTAAAACTCCCAGAAGCCGCCAGCTTCTGGTGGACCCAAGGCTGGGAACCTCTGATCTAGCTCCATATGTAAGGCGAGGGCTGAAAGAGAAGCGATTCTCCCCTGAGTGCCACCCATTCAGCAGGAGAAGGGGGACTGGGGCAGAGACCCCAGTGTCAGAAGATGCTAGTAGCCAAGCCAAGGACTGGATGCCTGCCAGGGGAGTAGGGGGAGAAAAAGAGGCAGTGGAAACGCTGAAGGACCTCGTGGAGCAGGTGGCCCAAAGGTTGGAAACAGAAGGAAAGGGGTCAACAAGAAAAGGTGGGCAAGGACAACAAGGAGAACTGGCAGGAAGAGGACATGACAAAAAGGAGGAGGAACCTCAAAGTAGGGGGCAGTCCAAACTGGAGATGCAGGCGTGAAAAGGGAGTTCCTTCCAGGGGTTTGGGAATGGATCTGGCTTGAAAATCCCTGGACCCACAAAGGGAGAAGTGACCTTCAGGAACCCTCATGTCAGGAAGAAAAGGATGCTAGAGAGGAGAAGAAAGAGAAGAGAGGCCAAAGATAGAGCGAGAGAGGAGAGGACGGGCTAGATGGAGGGGCACAATGGAATGGAAAGGGTCGAATCTCCGGGATATGGGAGATCCAGGAGTGCTGAGAGAAACCACCCAGGTGAGAATGCCCAGGTGGAAGGCCAGTTCCACCAGAGCAGATATTGATGGGCGTGGAAATCCGGACATTTCTGGACTCTGGAAATGTCCTGTAGTTCAATACCAGAACCCTTTCTGGACCCCGTTGGACAAGGAAGAGAAGCTGATCATCAAGGTGGATGTAAACGGAGAGATGGGCACGAAGCAGAAAAATGGTGATTTGTTGTTTGTGATTCATCCAGCTTGATGAATCCCAAATGATGAATTTGCTATTTTTTCTGACAAACTAACAAATTTGAAGGTTGTGTTTCAGGCATCTAAATTATGCACCCACAATGGGACACCCCTTCCGTCCACCCTCAGGAAAGTGTCCTTTAAGCAGCTGACTTGGAGAAACTCAGTCTTCACTGAGTTTCAAACCTGGCGGGATTGTAGAGGAGAATCAGAAGGAGCGTCCCTGCAGGTTTGATGTCCCTAGGTACCTTGGACACCAATTTATAGCCCAATGAATCAAAAATTGATATAAATGCATTGATTCGTATTCATCGTGGGACATAGATTCATACAAATCCACAAATTAGCAATTTTTGACAAATTTTGCAAATTTGCTTTTTTTTAATTCATGCCAGTTGAACCTAGTCTTTTGGAAGTTCAAGATATAAAGGTTAAATGTTTGAAAGTAGAAAGTGAGCCTGCAGTGCAGGCATGTCCAAACTTCGGCCTTCCAGATGTTTTGGACCACAATGCCATTGGCAATACAAGCTTGGAATTCTGGGAGTTGTGGTCCATCAGGAGGGCCAAAGTTTGGACATGCCTGCTATAGTGAATGATTTAAAGTTTGAACTTGATAGAGGTTTGGACAATGGTAAGGAAGAACCTTCACAGCATGTTGTTGGCTTGGCCCTCAGCCTGTGAGTTTCAGGAAGCATTTTTCTCCTAGTCCTACCTATAAAGACTGTCATTCCACTGAAGTTCTTTCATCTACAGGAGGACCATGCCTTCAGCATAGTCTGCTCCCTCACACCCTTCCCTTTGTACATAAATGGTGGCATTTGGGCTATATAAGGAACACTCCTCTTCAAACACAGGAAATAGCAGAAAGTATGCGTTTATTTTCAAAACGGCTTCAACAGAGCAGCAAAGGCTTAGGCAAGAGATCAGCAAGGAGGCCAATTTTTCGTTGTTGCTGTTGGCAGGCAGAGGGGGCTTTTGCATGGAGACAGAACTCAGGGTCCAGCAGCTGTCAACGCCAGGAGATGTCTGTTATTTCAAAAGGTTATGGATGAACAGGCAGTCAAATTATGTCTGTCCTCATTATACTGGTACCTTGAGACTGGGGAGGAGGTAAACAAAGCAGATCATTACAAGAATCCTCTCATGTTTTCCATAAGCCGCCCTAATCTTTAGCTTCCGGTGGTCTTACGTGAGGAGTGTTTGAAACAGCATGCTCACACCATTATTTCACCAAGTTACAAATTAAAAGTAACTTATTCCCACTACTCATTGTAAGGTTTGACACAATGTGTTCCCTTCCCTGTTTTTTTTTTAAAGTAATCTCTGTTAGTGATCAAATTGATCACATGACTTACAAGGAACTAATTACCTACAATGAGTTACTTTTAGGGGGAAACAAGTGCTGTCAGGCAAAAGCTGCAGTGTCATTTTTTGTAGATGTAATGACTCACATGAGCCTTGTGACACATGAACATCATCTTAACCACTGTTCAGAGTTGAACAGTGGTTCCGATGCTGTATTGCAGTCAAAGCTGCTCACCACCTGGGGTTCAATTTCAGGTAGCCAGCTCAAGGTTCACTCAGCCTTCCATCCTTCTGAGGTCAGTAATCCAAATACCCAGCTCACTGTGGTATGGCCAAAACGTAGCTTGCTTTTTAATTTCTCAGGTTTTATGGCATACTGTGCATGCCATTCTCTGATCAATAATAAAAGGTGAGGGAAGTATGATTTGGTTTTGCCCCTTTTGTAGAAGTAGTCCTCATCTGTACTACTTATTTGAACAGCATGATTTGGGTGATGGGCAAGTTCCCCCCAATAAGTAAATAAATTACTATTCCAATAAATAGATAAGTAAACATTCGATAAATCCTGTCGCTCTGGTCCTCCAGAACCCCATGTATTCAATTCTGAAGGTACCAAACTGCTCTATTTGCCACTAAACACAATTTCTCTGATTTAGCCTCTACAGGGCATCACAAGGACCCTTAAGATTCATAACAAAAGGCTCTTTATGGAAAGCATTGTCAACACTATGAAAGTGAACCCCAAGAGAGAGAACTATATTTTCTCTCTCTCTCTCTCTTTCTCCTTCTCTGACTGTGTGGCTGTGTCTGTGTTTTGCAGTTACAGTTTTTGGATGCATAAGAAGTAATACACAAATTTTCAACTGTGTTGGGGTGTCTGGTGCCCTAAAATCCAGAGTTGTTGAAGGGAGATGTACCGGATTTTTACGTGTATAAGACTATATTTTTGTCTAAAATGGTTAGACTAAAAATGGAGAGTCGTCTTTTACACAGAAGTAAGCTGGGGAGAGAACCACTGTAATTTTGAATTGGGAAAGTGGGGGTCGTCTTATACATGGGGTGTCTTATAGGGAGGGAGGCTCAGAAATTTGTGACAAAGAATAGGGGTTTCTTGGTGGCTGTCCTACATTTATGGAATTACTTGCCATCAGAAACACACCTGGCACCCTCGCTTAAAACCTTCAAAAATAATTAAAAACATGATTTTACAGAATGGTCTTCCCTGACTTCCTAAACACCTAGCAAAGACACTACCTGTCTCTTTATCACTAATTTCCAATGTTTTGTTATTTGTTAATAGTTTTGTTATTTTTACATTTAATTTGTTGATTGTAGATTTACTATATTTGGTTATATTTTGTTATATTATGTTGTTTTGTATTTGGTCATCTAAATGTGTAGTTATTACTATGTTGAGATTTTATGTTGTAAACCACCCAGAGTAGCCCTAGGGCTAGATGGGCAGTATAAAAGTCAAATAAATATATACAATAAATAAATTATAGATGGAAAATGCAGGTGTATTTCGAAGGCAAATGGCAGAATTGGCCTCCAGAGGGCACCAGAGAGCTTGCTGGCCCTGGCAATACCACACAGGAACCAAGAGCAGGTTAGTGAATTACCGTATTTTTCTGTCTGTAAGATGCTCCCATGTATTATTTATGTACAGTGGACCCTTGTAAAACAAACAGCTTGTATAACATGAAATTTGTACAACATAAAAAATTCCGGAGATAGGGGAAATTCGCTTAACATAATCGCCTATGGGGAGAATCCGTACAACATAAAAATGGAATCACTCTGTTTTCAATGCATTCCTATGGGAATTTGTATAAAGGAAAATTTGCTTAACATAATTTCATTTGGAACGAATTAATTCCTTTAATCAAGGTACCACTG
The DNA here is from genome assembly GCA_023846285.1 of Phrynocephalus versicolor. Classification (NCBI taxonomy): domain Eukaryota; kingdom Metazoa; phylum Chordata; class Lepidosauria; order Squamata; family Agamidae; genus Phrynocephalus; species Phrynocephalus versicolor. The sequence goes on along the minus strand of JAHTLZ010000074.1, from coordinate 808,941 downwards.
TATTTATTTTAGAGTGTTTAAAATACTCTAGTGGGGGGCAATTAGCTATTAGCATGGGGTGGGGTTATTGGTTGCTTCCCAACTCAATTAGAATGATTTTCTCCTAGGGGCACCCCCTTTGGAGTTTAATAACTCAGCCCCCTGAACCCCAAACCTCTCCAGATTTCGGGGGCCTACAGGGAATAAACAGCTTGAGAAAGCTACCCTGAGGTTTTTCCTAGAGGAAAAAAAAACCATTTTGTAACAAAACGTTTTGTTACACAACGAAACAACAAAACAGCATTTCATTTTTCATCTTCTGCCCATTTCTAGTGATGTGGTCCCTTGGACAGCTTGAATCCAAGCTGTTAGGGCTTTAGAGGTTAGAACCAGCCTGTTGAAGGGTGCCCAGAAATGGACTGGAAGCTGGTGATGGTGCTGCAATTAGAGGTACTAAACTGGAATTAGGAATTGCTAAATTAGAGATGTTCAACTGGATGCAGCTTCCAAAACAAGCAAATAAGCAAACAAACATTCAGCATAACATTTGCTGGTAATGCAGGGAACTGAGCTGGAACAACAAAGAACCAGAAGAATTAAAAGGCAATGTAGGAAACTGGGTGGCAAGAATAAGGGGGTGATGCTGATCTATTAATCGCACCATCGTATTTGTGGTGGTTTTCTGAATGGAAGAGGGCAGGTCTCGTATTGGGCTTGGCCTTGAGCAGGAACAAAACAGAAATGGACTAGGAGAGAGAGAGAGAGAGACTTCAAGTTTTGGAGAAAGAAATGGGAATATAGAATAAGAATTGGAGATTTAAAAGAAGAAGCAGGGAGGAAATTTAAGTCCAGAATCATCATCACCATGTGCACGTTACTGCTCAGAGTAGTTTGTTTGTTTGTTTGTTTGTTTGCTTGCTTGCTTGCTTGCTTGCTAGCTTATTCATTCATTCATTCATTCATTCATTCATTCAGTCAGTCAGTCAGTCAGTCAGTCAGTCAGTCATTCGATTTGTATACTACCCATCCAGCCAGGGGCCACTCAGTACCTTTGGACTACTATATTGGCGTGGTATATTAAATCCAATAAATAAATAAATAAATAAATACAGTAGGACCCCAGTATCCATTGGGGATTGGTTCCAGGCCTTCCCATGGATAATGAAAACCGTGGATAAGAGAGAACACCAACAACTGCCCCCCCCAAAAAAACCTGCTGTTTTGTGACAGTAGTTCTTTGTGGCTGCTGTTTTACAACAGTAGCTTACTTTACAGCTGCTGTTTGTGACAGTAGCTTGCTTTATGGCTGCTGTTTTACAACAGGCGTTTGCTTTACAGCTGCTGTTTGTGACAGTAGCTTGCTTTGCGTCTGCTGAATTATGTATTTATTTTTTCCTCTGTCAACTGTGGATAACTGAATCAGTGGATAATAGATCAGTGGATAGGGGGGTCCTACGGTAATCTTTTCCCCTAGGATATTTTAATTCCAAGACATACCCTTTTATATAGAAGAAGGCTGCATTTTGTTGATTGTTTTATTGGTACATTTGGATTACTGGCCTTTGACTGTATTAAGGTGAGTTGGCTTAACTTTGTCTTGCATCGTCATTGTCATCATCATCATCATCATCATCATCATCATCATCATCATCATCATCATCATCTCCCCCTCCACACTTTTATAAAGGTCAGGGGTAGTGGTTTCCAAACTTGGGTCCCCAGATGTTCTTGGACCAAAACTCCTGGAAGCCTTCAGCAGTGGAATCAGGTCCTAGGATCATTGTGTGTCAGTGTATGAAGATTTATTTATTTATTTATTTATTTATTTATTTATTTATTTATTTATTTATGTTTGTTTGTTTGTTTGTTTTTGTACTCATTAACCGCCCGAATTTCCCTGGGGAACTCTGGGCGGTGTACAACAGATTCCAACACAGTTTTCCCAAACACAAGCCCCGTAATAAACAGACAAGAGTGAAAATATAAAGGAAATGAATAACAACAATAGTACAACAACAGCAAATCCTCTATGAAAAGGGCTGGGACATACAACCAATACACAAACACACAGCCGTGCACTCAGCCAAAACTTTAGATAAAGACCCAAATCTTCACGGCTCTCCTAAAGGCTGGCAGAGACTCCGCCAGCCTAATCTCTGTGGGCAGTTTGTTCCAAAAAGTGCCAGGGTGGCCACCGAGAAGGCCCAATTATGGATAGTAACCCTTTGGGCCTCTCTCGGAGTGGCCACCTGGAGGGAGAAGGCGAGCAAAGCTCTGGTCGGTCGGGACAAAGCTGACCCCTGGGAGGTCCACTCAGCTACCTAGTGAGTTGCGCCTTGCAGAGTCCCTGCCTGCCTTCAAAAAAGCCTTGAAAACCCATCTCTTCAAGGAGGTATTTGGCCACCTTTTGACTTAATTTCCTTTTCTTTTTCTTTTTCTGCCACCCATGCCATCCTTTGTGGGGGGTACTGTACCCCCCCCAGGGCCGGCGCTAGGGTTTTTCGCGCCATAGGCGAGGGGCGGGGTGGCGGCGGGGGGGTCAGGCGGCGGCAGCGGCAGGGGGGGGGGGGCGGGTGGTGGCGGCGGCATGGGGAGTTGGGCGGTGGCGAC